>CM035153.1:26469156-27069156 GCA_020205615.1 Panax quinquefolius
AGATGTTAATTTATCACATTTGATGCTTATAAAGAAAATTGAACAATATTGTTTTGTTGTGTCACCACAAGGATGATATTTTTCTTTTTTGAATATATGGAGTGCTAGGTTTGGACTTAACTTGGATAATTTCCGATTCGGATGTGCCACCACTTGATCAAAATAATCTGAGAGGCAAAAGACAAGGAGTTGCATAGTTGATGTAATTGACAAAAGTTGTCTACCTATTTATTTATATATAGTTTGTTGTGTCACCACAAGGCTATATACATTTGAAATGGGATCCTTATTCTCACTAGCAGATCTTTAATTAGATTTTGCCGAACTATATATATTGAGGGTAATATAGTTGAAGAAAATAGTGGGAGATACCAATTTAAAACAAGACCTAATTTATTTTGGTAATTAATAAAAGAATGTATGTTAAAATGTTGTTAATTACAAATTCATTTACGTAATTTTACAATGTCTTAATTACTATCACCATAAACATATTAGATGTTATTTAACCGGACCGTATTAAATGGATTGGTTAAGGAATTTGAGAATAGTTCTCATAACTGAAAAGCTATCTTATGTCCTTAATACGTCTATCTCTGCAATGGTTGCAGACAATGCCTCTGAGGAAGACATTGCTACTTTTAGAAAGTGGCAAGATGATGCACAGTTGGCTCAATGCATCATGCTCGCATCCATGAGTAACGAGCTTCAAATACAAGATGAAACTATGGATGTTTCTACTATATTCCTGCACATCAAGTAGTTGATGGTGAGGAAAGTAGGACTGATAGATATCGATATCTAAGGAGCTCTTCCGATCTAGAATGGGCAATGGCACTATAAAGTGCATAAAAAAGTTCTTAACATAATCAATTTGATTGATCAATTAGGACAACTGGTTTTGTCATGGATGGAGAGTTGAGCCAAGATTTGATCTTGCACTCACTCTCGGACTCCTTTCATAATTGTTGTGAATTTTTCATATGAACAAGCTAGATATCAGCCTCGCTGATTTGCTTAACATATTAAAAAATGTTGAGAGTCACTTTCCAACCAAGAAAGATCAAGTCTTACTGGTAGGGGCCAAAGGATCTTCTGAAAAGAAGAACAATTCAAAGAAGGTATATAGAAAGGCAAAAACAAAGGATAATAAGAACAAAACTGATACGGATAGCAAAGGAGTTTGCTTCCACTGCAATAAGCCTGGACACTGGAAAGAAACTACGAGAAGCATCTTGCAGAGGCTAACCAAAGAAGCTTAGTGAAGTTTCGGTTACAATACAGTTTTTGTTCATGATTAAAATAAATTTTTCTTTAAGTCAAGGTTCTACTTGGGTATTGGATACCGACTTTGGTTATCATAAATATAGATTTATGAAGGGACCAAACAGAAGCAGAAAGCTAAACAAATATAAGTAATCCTATGTGTGGGAAATGAAGCAAAGGTTGCTACATTAGCCATTGAAACTTATAGTTTAGCAATGCTTACGGGCAAATCTATTAAGTCAATAAGTTGTTATTGTATTCCAGTTCTTGTTAGAAACATTATTTCCATTTTATTGGTGGATAATGAAATCTTTGGTATTATAATTAAGAACAATTGTTGTTCTATTTATAATAATAATGTTTTGTATAGAATCGAATATTACTTAATAAATTTTGTATACTGACTTACATGAAAATAATTTTGCATATTGAACAAATTAGTATAAGAAAATGAGATGATCATTCAAAGAGTTGAATGTGTGTATTTGCTGAAATACAAGTATGAATTATTTGAAAGGTTCAAAGAATTCAAAAGTGAAACAAATTGACAATGTATTAAGATTCTTTGATTAGATCAAGGAATAAATACTTGTGCAATAAGTTTCTAGATCATCTCAAATGGTTTTCTCATAATGGACACATCCTGATACGCAATAATTGATTGATGTATCTGAATGAAAAATCGTACCTTGTTGGACATGGTGCGGTCCATAATGATTTTACCGACATTCCAGTATCCTTCAAGGATCATGTCCTAGAAATGGCTACATATCTACGAAAAGGTAATCTCTAAATCCAGCCCCAAGACTCCATAAAAGTTATGGACAGGGAGGATTCCTAATCTTAAGTATGTTAAGATAAGGGGATGTCCAACTTATGTGAAAAGGTTTCAAAGGATAAGCTTGGGACAAAATTTGACATGTATAGATTTGTGGGACATCCTAAAGTAAGTTTAGGGCATATGTTCTATAATCCTACATAGCAAAAGGTGTTTATTATAAACACGCCGACTTTTAAGATAAAGGTGTTTATCATTGAAGGGGCTAGTGGGAGGATAATAGATCTTGAAGAGTTCAAGAACCACAAAATACTATAAAGTCAAATAAGAGGAACTCAGTAGATAGACTCTATTGTACTACAACCAAATCGTAAATCTGAATAGTACCAAAGATACCTAGGAGGTATGGATTCATCATGGATGATGATGATGAGGTATACATCATAGAAGATGATGATCTAGAGTTACATTCGATGAGGTAAGACTTCTAGTGTGTACAAAAGGGTCGATTGGGAGCGCCGTGAAATTTCTAGTATTATATGTTGATATACTACGGATGAGGAATTACATACCAATGCTACAATCAGTAAAGATAAAGTTGTCTAAACATTCCTCCATGAATGATTTGGAAGAGTATCTTAATTGGAGATATAAATCTATATAGATAGATTTAAAAAGATGCTCGACTTAACCCAAGGAACGTATATTCATTTGATGCTAAAGTTGTTTAGCATGGCAAACTCCAAGAGTTGTCTCATGTTGATGAGCTATGGAGTGTATCTCTCTTAATAGTCCCCAAAGACTCCAAAAGAGAGATCACATGAGTAACTATCATGTATGCAATGAAATATACGAGATTTAATGTTGATCGGTCATATTCTGGAGAAGTTCACTATGAGTCAGTGAAAAACATCTTAAAGTGCTTAACCGACACTAAGGATGTGATCATATTCATGGTGGGTCTAAATTAAAACTAGAGGGCTTAACAGACTCAAGTTTTCGATTGCACCAAGATGACGTAAAATCCACTTTAAGGTAAAGCGTTATCTTGAACAATGGTGCAAAGAATTGAAAGGTTCCAAACAAAGAAAGAGTTCTTTGGTTTAGTGATAAAGACAAAGTATATAGCTATAAATAAAGTCGCAAGTTGATTGTTTGGATTAAAAGTTCATTATAGAACTAGGAATAGTTCCTAAGTCTCATCTTGGATCTAAACATGTGTTGTGGCACTTTCATTTGATTATTAGAATCATTGAAAGATGGGAAATCACTATATCGATAGTGGACTCTCATGAACAACATTACATATCCATTAACTAAAGCTTATCCAACAACGGGATAATCGCTACTTAGAGAAGAAGAGTATAAGATACCATGACGATCGGCTTTAATGCAAGTGGGAGATTGAAAGTAGTATGCACACAAGCAATCATGTTTGATGATAAAGCATATACTTTGTAACAATCTTATTCATTTATTAATAAAAAGTATTAATTTATTAAAGGCTTTTAATTATCTACATGATGCTGTTTTATAATATATGATAAACCCATAGTTTTAAGCAATGTTTTTAGAATAATGATGATGATCATTCTAATGAGATCTAAATTCTTAGAAAGCTTAAAACTAAAATAGTTCCCAATCATTGGATTACTAAATTGGGGATTAGTGAATCCGGATAGATTGGTACATACGTTGCTTGCTCATTGGATGAGGATGATTGATCTCATGATCATTTGTGTGGAGACACTAAAGCAAGTATGTAGGTGCTTATTAGAGAATAAGTTCACTGAACGTGGCTCGCTAAGGAATACCTAATGGAGTTTTATTTGCTGTCGATAGGAATTCCTCAGAGGTGATAGTAGTACAAGTGATCCTTGGACTTGAGATCATCATAGTATCTTGTGTATGATGAGTTATACTTTGACTTATTCCTTAAGACCCTTAGGGTATATCAAAGGGTATGCTTGGGTATAATAAGTTGTACATGGAGATAATGTATGATAAATAAAGAATCTACCACTTCTAATAAAAGAAGAGAAATGTCCTATGTGATTCGATAAATGACAACCCAAAGAGTCCTTGGCGGGCGTAATGAAATTAGAAAGGAGTTTCTAATTTGCATTATTTGGAGTCAGTGCATTTAAGGATCAAAATACATATAATTAAATAAAATAAGACTTGACAAGAATTCCATGCCTTATATTTAATTGGGACATCAGATGGTGGAAGGATTGAATTGTACGGTAAATTATTTACTCAAAGGTTCTTTAATGATTAATGTTGAAATCTATATTATCCGGAAAGTCGCCGATCGCTAGGAGGCTTATCCCTATTGTAGAATAAATATTATTTATTTAAATAAATTAATTGTTTAATTTATTTATTTAAATAAGATTAGAATTGTTCTAATTGATTTATTCACAACCGCTTTAATATGGAGAACCTAAAGGGTCACACCATAAAAGAAAGAATAATTATTTAAGAAGTTAATGGCATAATCGTAATAATATGTTAAGTATATTTAATTTAATCTATGGTGATAGAATAAATTAAATAGCTTAATATTTATTATTTAATATTTTAGAAATATTAAATATAAATTAATAAGAGGAGTCTTATTAATATTATTACAATTATTATTATTTTAATTTCTAAAAGAGTTTAGGAATTAATTTAATATAAGTACTCTCATTTATTCCTAATTGGATTAGGAAGGAAAATTAGTTAAAGGAGTTTAATTAATTATCCCTAATTAGATTAGGGAGCTTAATTAATTAAAATAATTTAATTAATTAAATAAATCCCAATTCCTTAATTGTTAAGGTGGGTTGCCCACATCTATAAATAAGAGGAGTCTTATTATGGGTGGTGTGGGTTGTTGATTTTTACAACGACATAATTCCAATTTGTTGGAGAGTACCCTTTTCTATAGAGATAGAAAATTAGGGTTTGAGCCAAATACACCATCTTCTTGAATTCTTTATTTTTCCTTGGTGGATCACCTCTAGAGGCCAAACATATGGGTGGCTAACGTTGATCAAAGGAAGGAACCAAACCCGGTGGATTCAAGTTGAACACGAAAGGATTTGGAGGTGAACTTGTACCTGAGGAAGCTCGATCTTTAAGGGTATTATTTTATTCTTTATCTTTTCGTTTAATTAATAATTATGCATAAAGGGTGATCTGGGTATATGGTTTGTAAATTTTTTTAAACTCTGATTTTATCTCGCTTCCACATTATTTTGCAATTTGATTGCGTTCTTGAATATTACAAACCTAACATCTACAACATACCCAAGAAATATTCCCTCATTCGACTTTGGTTGGAACTTAGTCAGATATTGTTTTCCATTATTGAGAATGTAGCAAGTACAACTAAAAGCATGGAAATAGTCGACATTTAGCTTCTTTTCTTTTCATAGCTCGTAAGGGGTCTTTTTGAGTGTAGGATGAATAAGAGATCTATCCTTGGTGTAGCAAACCATGTTGATACCTTCTGCCTAGAAGTATTCAGGTAGAAGAGCTGCTGTCAGTAGTGTTCTTCCTGCCTCAATTAGTGTTCTGTTCTTTCTCTTAGTTACCCCGTTTTGCTGTAGAGTTCTTGGAGTTGAGAAGTTATGGTTGATGCCATTATCTTCACAGAAATTGTCCATCTCTGAGAAGCCAAATTCTCTACCATTACCACATCTGATTATCTTGATCTTTTCTCCTTTCTCATTCATAACTAGCTTGAACAACTTGATAAGTTGAGAGAAATTTTCGTCTTTAGTGCTCATAAAGAATAACCATGTGTATCTGGTGTAGTCGTCTACTACTACCAGTGAGTATCTCATTCTTCCAAGGCTTACAGTAGGGATATGCCCGAAGAGGTCCATGTGAAGTAACTCCAAGGGCTTATTAATAGAGTTTTCTGGTTTACCTTTGAATGAGCTCCTTGTTTATTTTCTAAGCTGACAATTTTTGTAGGGTCTTTCTTTGAAAAAGTTGAATTTTAGTAATCCTGCTACAAGGCAAGGAAACATATTGTCTCATCAAAATTTAACTTAGCAAGGTTGACAACATAGACATTTCCTTCTCTGGCTCCAGTAAGCTTTAGAGAAGAGAGGTCTTCAAATCTCTGACTTGACATTAATTGTTGAGGAAAGGGACTTGATGTCTTTTATCACAAAGTTGGCTGATGCTGAAGAGATTGTGCTTCAGACCTTCAACATAAGCTATGTTGCTGAAAGACACGACATTATTTCCAGCTGAGCCATATCCTTTTGTTTTGCCAGAGTCGTTGTCACTAAAATGACTGTTGGAGCCTCCTTTTCTTTAAAGTTAGATAGAAGAGCTTTGTTTCCAGTCATATGCCTTGATCATCCACTATTAAGGTACAAGGTTGTCATAGTGGAGCTTTATACCTGCAGTAAAGTTTAGCTTTCATTTTAATATCCAGACTTACTTGGGTCCTTCCCTGCTAGTTCCCTTGAGGACCCAAATCTGTTTGATTTTAGGTCTATGATTTACAGGATTATAATATCATGTTGCATACTTATAACCATATCTATTACATATATAACATCTAGTATGATGTATGCTTGTGTACTTGTGTTGATTCTTTCTTATCCTGGATAAATGTGGGTTATAGACAGCTTCATTGTAAGACCCCGAATTTTATGAAATAAAAGTATTCAATTTTTTTTAATTACTATTCATGAGTTACTATTCATGAGTTACTATTCACGAGTTACTATTCATGAGTTACTATTCATGAGTTACTATTCACGAGTTACTATTCACGAGTACTATTCATGAAGCATGATAATTTTTTTTTTCGTAAGAAGGCATTACTCAATAATTGTTACAGTAATTACTGTTCAATATTTTATTTTATTGATTCAATAATTGCTACGTTGATATTTTATATTATTGTTGTTTCAATAATTGTCACGGCACAGTATTTTCCATTATCGAAGCAATAATTCATATTATCTGAATAATATTATTGGATAACATTATTGGCAATGCCTAGAAAGTTCTGTCTAAGGAGAGGTTTGGTCACCTAATTGCGCGCCAGTAAGGAGAAATTCTTATTGGAAAGCCCCCTCTTTCCTGAGAACCGGTATCGGGTTGTTAATATTGTGATTATGTAATATTATTTATGAATAATTAATTATTGATTTATATGATGAGGAAAATATTGATTTTATGTGGATATAGATGGAGAAAATTTTTAAAGTGACAATTGTTGAAAATTAATATTTTATCTTTTTCTGATAAAATAATTCATTTAAATATATTATTTTAATAATATAATAATGGTGATATTTTTACAGTGAATGTGGAATATATGAGTATATGAGGAGGAAGAATATTTTTGTTACAATAAATGTTTAAAACATGTTAAACATGTCGGTGGACCCCATTTCTTGACTGAAATTTGATTATAGACTGTAAAATCGTCCGTTTGTGGATTTCGGTCAATTTCTTTTTGGAATTTGGAAAAACTTTCTTCTGTAAAGTTGTAGAGAATTGAATTTCCTATAAAAACTCGCGAGATTCGAATTTTTTGATAAAAGGGCTATTTATTATGAATTATTGAAGTTCTGAAGCTCTGAAATAATTGATTTTTGGAAGTTTAAAATAATTTAAATAACAAAAACATTTTTTGTGCAAGTCTTGTGAGGTGGGCTGTTTGGTGGTTGAGGTTTTGAAGCAAAATAAGTGTGCTTTGGAATAAAAATAATATATATTAATATTTTATTAAATTTTCTGCTTTGGTGTTCTAAGTATTTTCCTATAAATAGGGTCTTAGGTTAGAATTGAAAATCACACCGTAAATCAAGTCTTCTCTCTATATTATCGAGCGTATTCATGTGAGTATTTTGAGTATACTTTGAGTATTGCTATACGGTGCCAGTTCGTTCAGCGTTATTCCAGTCAGAAGTACTGCTCTTTTGAGGTAAGGGATAGTAAGGGATTTTAAGGGTTATTATGTTTTTTTTAGTTTCGAAATTTTTCTGAACCTTTAAAAATTCTGGAAAAATTTGAAATAATATTTTGATGAGTTTTGTAGATTGTGTCCAAAAATGGAGATTTTTGGATTTATAGATTAGGAGTTATGGATTTTATGAGAAAAGACTATTTTAAAAGTAATCGCTTATAACTCCTTGTGATTAACTCCAAAATTGATGAAATTTTTATTGGGAGTACATCTATATAATATCAGTATACCGTGTAAATTTCAGAATTTTTGGACAAAAGTATAATTTATGATAAATGTCTAACTATTCGGTAGTTTTGGCCATATGGAAAATAGTAAATGAATTTTAAAAATTTTGAGAAAAATATATATTCAATATGGGACTATATTCTTCTAAATCCCAGAAAATAAATATTTTTGGAACTGATTTGGCATTTTTCATGAAAATGTTCTAGTTATGAATAAATGAATTAAATATGTTATGTGAAGTAAGAAAATTGGAAAATATGATTTATTGGTTTAAGAATCATATATGAGGTATATGCAGATTTTATATGGGTTTTGGTTAATGATGATGAAATCTAATGAGTTTGGCATTTTAGATGATTAAATGCATTAATTATTAAAGTGTAAATAATTGGATTAAATTATTTATAAGTTTAAGAAATGATTAAAATATTATTATAATATTAATAATATTAGATTATGAGATTTCTAAGTGATTTATAACATTTGGATTAAGGTGTTATAAATATGGATATGAATTTTATTATGAAACTTTATCTTTTAGTTATCGAGGTTACTATGCGATATCTGGTACTATGTATGAATACGGGGTACTATTCACGACAAATTGGTTTCTTCTCTGACCAAATTATCGTTGATTTATGAATCTTACTCTTGAAATTAAAACCATGTTTTGATTATATTGTTTTTATATAACATTCTTATAACCCTAATGATGATATTTCTCTTTGACTTGAGTGTAAAGATGGGTAGATTATTGGTATGATCGTGACCATAGGTTCTCTTTGGCCAGTAGTGCAAAAGTTGAATTGTTGACTGGTATGATCATGACCATTGAATTTACAATTGAATATTTTTAGCTTAGGTGCAAAGGTGAATTGATCAACATGGTTATAATTATTGTTATATAACTTCTGAGATGATTATGTATTTCTTTGATATATGAATATCTTTGGCTCGTAGTGCAAAGATGACTTGTTGATGAATATCTTTAGCCTGTAGTGCAAAGATGAATTATTGATGAATATCTTTGGCCCGTAGTGCAAAGATGACCTGTTGTTGAATATCTTTGGCTCGTAGTGCAAAGATGGCTTGTTGTTGAATATCTTTGGCATGTAGTGCAAAGATGAACTGTTGATGAATATCTTTGGCCGTGGTGCAAAGATGAATTTATTAGTATGATTATGAACAGGAACTGTGATTTGGTATAACCATGATCTTTGATGTTTCAGGTAAAGACAGGTGATGAAATTATCTTCGTCCTGGATAAGAAGAGGATTTAGAACTACAATTATGATTATAAGTTATGCATGTGATTGTGGACATGAATTGTTGATTAATGTTACAGGGATAAAACATTGTTGGTGGACTTTTAACATGGAGAAGATAATAGATTTTATGGTCTATTTGACTCTTCTAATGGATTGCTCATTCCGCTGCAACTATGGTTGAAAAGTTTTATCATCTACCATATGTTCTAAATCTCTGATTTATTACTGATGAAGACTATTGATAATTTATTTATCTTTAGTCATAATATTCTTTATTGAGCTAGTTGTGCTCACCCTTTTGTTTCACAATTCCTTTCAGGTAATAAAAGTGTAGCTGGGTTGAGCGGTGATAACAAGGGAATAGAATGGTGGTCTATAGATGTTGAGGGTGAGGTGAATTTAACTTGGAAGGGTGTTTTGCCACTATCATACAAGATGTCTAATGACATACAAACTCGTGTTATCATAAGACATGGTTGTGCTCATCCACTTGCTGAGTATATTTACAAGCACTACCTATATAATCTTAGTGTTTGTTTGGAGTATAATACCCAATTAGAGACAGTGGAGATAATGATATGTCAAGAGAAGACTCACCATTGGGAAGAATATGATAGTAATCTTCTCATTTTTCTTTGGGGTCTATTGGGTCAACCAAGGATAATTCTGTGGCCATATAATATCTACCATAACCTAAAAGCATGGCCTCCTATGTATGAAGGTTTCCTTGAGCACTTCCCAAAGATTCTAATTTCTAAAATGCAGCTTTTTGACTATACCTTTATGTAAGGTGTCATTGTGACGTCTACTGCTTGGTATATATTTGTTTCCAAACTCACAACATATGTGTTGTTGTATTTTGCACGACAATTGTTGTAATAAAGTTGTAGTTGTTTTCCGTACCATATATTTGGCGACTCAGAATGGGTTGGATGGAATGGACCTATTTTGGGGTCGTTACACTCATCCTTATGTTCATTCTCCTTTTTCCATACTATTCTATGATTCAGAGATTTTGTAGAGTACATCTCAAGTCTACGATCCCTTTCTGGTTGGTTCGTGGAGCCGGTTTTATTTGACCCCACGATCCTTTGAGGTTTGAGAGTAGCAGTTAATTTACTCTTGATTTTTTTGAAACCTAGACTAACATGTGATCCCTTATGTCTATGGAAACTACTTGGATCAGAAGAGAAAGGATTCATTAGCTCTGCACTTTGTGTGGATTTCACAAAAGTAATACTTCAATTGAGATTAGAAGCACTGTTAGTGTTAGTTTCCAAAGATTTTTCCACATTTGATTTTGAGTGAGAGTCCTCAAAACCTAGAACTGATTGATCAGAAGAATTACTCTGACAAGAGATCAGAGAATCCATAGATGAAGAAGACTTGTTCCATATTTGGATCGTCTTTTCTAACTCCTCAATTTTAAAAGCTATGGTTAACTATCTTTCTGAACTTAGCTCATTTGTCTGTTTCAAATTATTATTCTCAACTTCAAGATTAGAGAGAGAATAAGTGATTAGCAGAACTGTCTCCAGTTCGGCTTGAACTTTTTCTTTTTCTTATTGAATAAGAGAATAGTCTTTTGATAAGACTCTGAACAATTTCATGTATTAATGTAGATCGGAGGTTATATCATGTAATGCAGTTCTTAAATCATCAATATTCACATTAGGAGAGTTGAAATCAAATACCTCATTAATACTGATATCACTGCTTTTCTTCTCTTTGGATTCCTTGGCCATTAAACATAGGTTGGCCACTTGAGGTTCGTTATCTTTGCTTGACCCATATTTGTTTCATCTTCTGAGTCACTCCATGATTCTCTAGCTAATAGGACTTTGTCTTTCTTCTGAGTCTTATTATATCCTTTGAATTCTTTCCTCGAGTTTGACTTCCTCTTTAGTTTTTCTCTAAGAGGTTTGTTGCAGTCAGCAATGTAGTAACCTAGCTTTTTACAGTTGTAGCACATATCTTTAGTTTGCTCCTGGTTGTTGTTAAATCTCATTGGTCTGCTGCTTCTACCTTTTCACATGAATCTTTTAATCTTTTTGACCAGTATAGCAACATCTTCATCATCTTCTTCTTTAGTTTCAGACTCATCATTGACTTTAGCCTTCGAGGTGGCTCTTGTTGCTTTGAGAGACACTCATTTTTCCTTCTTCTTTCCTTCTGATAGATTTTTTACACGTTGAGTCAGATTCAGTTCATAGGTGAGAAGATTCTCGTATAGTTGTTGCACATTCATCTCATGAAGATTCTTTGATTCTTTAATGGCTGTTGTCTTTGCATCCCACTTACTTGGTAAGGCCCTCATGAATTTAATGATGAGATCTTTGTTGGGATAGATCTTTCCAAAAGATCGGAGAGAGTTGAGCAAAACATTAAATCTTTAATAAATTGAAGTAATGTTTTCTCCTGGTATATGAGTGAACATCTCGTACTATTGAGTGAGTAGAGACTGCTTATTCTTTCTTACTTCTTCAGTTCCCTCATGCATGATGAGTAATGCTTCCCAGACTTCCTTTGTTGTTCTACAGTTGACCACATTTTCGAATAGGTCATCTTCTAAGTATCGGAACAGAATGTTTTTGGCCTTTTTGTCCAGTTGGACTGCCCTTCTTTCATTGTTAGTCCATTCCAACTTTATCTTGATCTGCGTTTTATTTGGATCATCAGGGGTTGGTGCAAGCTTTGTTGGAATGTAGGGCCCATTTAGTACTGTGTCAAATAGATCAACATTTATTGATTTCATAAAAGCTTGTATTCGAACCTTCCAGTTGGAAAATTTGTCTTTGTTGCACATTGGTGGTTTGTTGCCTCCACCAAGCTTGGATTCGCTCATGACGTGTGCCATGATCTACTCGAGCTTTGTGAGCTTTTAGATTAGAGAACCTGCTCTGATACCAATTGTTAGTTCCCAGAGGCACAAAATTTATCTAGAATGAGGGGTTTAATAGATATTTTAGATTTTCTTTTCAAAGAGTAACTTATCAGTTTTGTTAATTAAATGATTGATTTAGCACAGCGAAATATATGATTTAGTTATCCCCTTTAAGATAAAATCGATTATAAATCAAACAACAGTTATAGCAGATATAACAATTAAAGAGACTGAAAGTAAATGACACAATATTTTAAGTGGTTCAGAGCACTTCAGATTCCTAGTCCACTCTTCTACTCCACGAGTAAAAATCCACTAAGGATGATGATACAATCTTTGAATCACTAAGATTCCTTCAAGGCCAGCAGTCTTGGAAAGCTAGTTCACAAAGAACTCTTCAAGCCTAGCAGGCTTGGAAAGTTAGTATACTAAGTAATCTTCAAACTTAGCAGGTTTGGCAGCTCTACAATGAGTGTAGTTGAGGTTGTTTTTGTTGTGCTACTAAGTTGCCTTAAACCCAAGTTCTGATAAACTTAATAGCGAAGCAAGATATAGCTGAATTATGGAGTGAAGATTTGTCAGATGTTCTTGTGATCTTCTTTTTAGTTCTTGTTTCTTGCTTAATTGACATCTTCAATCTGTTGGCCTTATATAGGAGCCTTTGAAATCTTCCCGTTGAGTGGCTTTCGTTTAAGCATTTAATTCTTTGGGCATTTCGAGCACTTTGATGTTAACATCCTGATGACGTGAAAGCTTTTTTTTGACTTGCCTGACATAACAGTCTGCTTTCTCACTCTAGACACTCTAAATTTTCCGCCTACCTATTACTAACATTGCAGGAAGCACAGAATCTTCTTTCAAAGATAACCCTAGAAGACAGCTCAGCTTAATCCCAGAAATACCACCGGAAGTTCAGTTTCAACCGCGAAAAACACACAAGGAGTATCATTTCCCACCTCGGAGATAACCCCGGGGAAAGCGGTGCAAATACCGAAAATTCCACCGGAGAAGGCCGATTAATCTTGGAGATTGTGACGCCCCCAAAATAGGTATACATCACCCATCTTGATTCTCCAAATATATGGTACAGAATACAGATACAAACTTAATTATACAACCGTCGTGTAATATACGACAATACATAAAATGAGAGTTTAATAGGAATATTGTCATCTAGACAATATCCATACTCAAAGGAGTCCTCATTTCATTTATTGTCACACTATTTAATAGAATAGTGAGGACTACTAATGCTATCATCTGAACCGTCACTCCTTTCCCCGACTCGACCCAACTATATTCTCATTTCTTGAAGAGAACAGTAAAAAAAAGGGTGAGCTCAACTAGCCCAGTAAAGAATATCATGACTAAAGATAATTAAATTATCAATAGCCTTCATCAGTAATAAATCAAAGATTTAGAACATATGGTAGATGATAAAACTTTTCAACCATAGTTGCAGCGGAACGAGCAATCCATTAGAAGAGTCAAATAGACCATCAGGTCTATTATCTCCTCCATGTTAAAAGTCCACCAATAATGTTTTATCCCTGTAACATCAATCAACAATTCCTGTCCACAATTATATGAATAACTCATAATCATAATTGTGAGTCTGAATTCCTTTTCGCACCCAGGACGAAGATAATTTACATCACCTATCTTCACCTGAAGCATCAAAAATCATGGTTATACCAAATCACAATTCCTGCTTATAATCATACTAATAAATTCATCCCTGCACTACGTCCAAAGATATACAATTGTATAACCAATAATCAACAGTTCATCTTTGCACTACAGGTCAAAGATATACAACTGTAAAACCAATAATGCTGAGACTCAGCTTAAAAGTATCACGACCACGAATTATCCATGCACTACGGGCGAAGGATATTCATGTTTTCCATTACGGTTATGATTATACCGAATAATCCCTGGTCATAATTATAGCAATTTCATCTATGCACTACGGGCCAAAGATGACTTTTACCACATCATTTATAACATTACGGTCATGATTATACCGAATAATCCCTGGTCATAATCATACCAAGTCCATCTATGCACTACAGGCCATATATGACTTTCAACACAACACAAGCATGAGAATGATGACAATGATTTAATCAAACAAAAACAAGGATAAATATTAAAGACTTTATATATACCCAAATATTATCAATCACTTAATAAACTCATAATCTAATATTATTAATATTATAACAATATTTTAATCACTTCTTAAACTTATAAACAATTTATTTCAATTGTTTATACTTTACCAAATAATGCATTTAATCATTCAAAAATGACATACTCATAAGATTTCATCACCAATGATCAAATTCCTCACCAAAAATCTGCAATTACCCTATATTCTGCATATTTAACTCATTTACTCATAACTAGATTATTTTCATGAAAAATACCAAATCACTCCCAAAAATATTTCTTTTCTGGGATTTAGCAGAATATATTCCCATATTGAACATATATTTTTCTCGAAATTTTTAAAATTCATTTACTATTTTTCAAAAATCAATTTCTAATTACTTCCTTAAGAAATTAGCTACCTTAAGTTTAACTCCAAAAATTCCCAAATCTTGGCAAGATCTTACACATGTTAACGTGATCTTCCAGTTTAAATTTCATGGTCATCGGAGTTATAGAACTCCGGTTATAGCGTTTTTCGTCAGAGAAACCTAAATATTGAAATGGTCATAACTTGCTCATTTTAAATCGGAATGAGCTCATTTTTGGACAGGAGGTACCTTATACCATATACGTTCATGTCCCAAAAGGCCAGAATTTTTCTCACAAATTAAGTGACCGAAACAGCCCCTTTAAGTTTATGGGCAGTAGCCTTTTTCGAAATTGACAGTTTTTGACTCCTTTGCTAAAATCAGTCCACATGAAAATCTACAACACCTTTTCTAGTGATTCCACTTGGATAGGTTATATAACTCATATATCTAACTCTAGAACTTGACCACACTCAAAAATTCGAAATATAATAGAAGAAATGGTAAGTTGAATTCCATGTTCCATTTTCACCAAAATCTGATTTTCAACCCTTTGTGATTTCTAAGAAACTTTCATGATTTCACATAATAACTAACATAACTCATCATAACACTTACTAATACTACATATACCCATGATTTTCATCAGTTCAATGCTTTTATTATGACTCTCATCATAATCAACGTAAACAGATCATTTCCATAATTTAATAAGGAATGAATACAAAGGATCATTCACCATGCATGTGGTAATCCACATATATAGGTTATTCCAACAGAATAATAAAGAATGGAATAACAGAAGAATTCACCATGAGTGTGATAGACTGCACAAATAGGTTATTCTCAACAGAATAATAAATAATAGAACCAGGTCCGACGTAAATGCACGAGCATATGATATTCCGGCGAATAATAAATAATGGAACCAGTCCCATAAAAGCACGTACCAGGATATTCGACGAGAAGAATAAATAATGGAACTGTGTCCCAGCGTAAACGCATGCATGTGATATTCCGACGAAAAAAATAAATAATGGAACCGGTCCCAGATAAATGCACGCACGTGATATTCGAGCGTAATAATAAAGAACGGAATAATAAAAGAATTTCACCATATATGCGCGTATTTCGCGCAAACAAAGTTATTCCAACATAATAATAAGGAATGGAATAATAGAAGAATTTCACCATGTATGCAAAGATTTATATGATGCAGTTATTCCAACATAATAATAAGGAATGAAATAATTGAAGAATTTCGCCATGTATGCAGTACTTCGCATAGACAGGTTATTCCAACATAATAATAAGGAATGAAATAATAGAAGAATTTCACCATGTATGCGAAGATTGGCATGTATGTTATTCCAACATAATAATAAGGAATGGAATAACAATAGCTCTCTTCATAAATACGAAAGAAATAATACCCCTTACGAGTACAACAAATAATATCCCTTACCTTAGAATACATCTGGATACTGGAATAGAAAGGTAGCTGACTTCTCTTCTTCTTTCTCTCTATAGCTTATCTCTATAATTTCTCTCTATAATTTCTCTCTCTAGAGTTTCAGTGAATTTGTAAGAAATAATGAAGGAATGAGCTTCTATTTACGGGAGAATGGATTGAATAGTAACTAATTCATGAACGGTCCAGATTGATTTACTTTTAAATGGACGGTCCAGATTGGTTTACTATTAAAACTTAAAGCAACGGTCCATACTGATTCACTATTAAAACTTTAAACCAGCGATCCATATTGATTTACTATTAAAACTTTAAACCAACGATCCATATTGATTTACTATTAAAACTTTAAACCAGTGATCCATATTGATTTACTATTATAAATTCAACCAACGGTCTGAAAAATTAGCACATCTCCTCATGGAATAATATTGTACCAAAAAATAATTTGGACCGAAAAGAAATATATTGTTCGGGTAAATAGTAACTCGTGAATAGTAACTTATGTATAGTAACTCGTGAATAGTAACTCGTGAATAGTAACTCATGAATAATAACTCATGAATAGTAACTCGTGAATAGTACTCCGACACAAAAAGTGTCCCGAATAACCGATTGAACAATATAACCTGCAGACATCAATTATCATCGGAATAGATGTCGATTTCTACTAACACAAATAATCCCAACACAATGAAACTATCAAATTCATCTTTAATCAACATGAACTTATTCATCATTAATATTATAACTCACAATATTTAACAACCAGGTTGTTCCCGGAAAGAGGGGGCTTTCAATAAGGATTTCTCCTATTAGCGGCGCAATTAGGTGACCAAACCTCTCCTTGACAGAACTTCTAGACATTTTAAATATTGCAATTTAATAATATGAATAACTTTGTCGTTTCAATTATTGATTTAATAATATAACATATTATACAGAAGATACTATGACAATAATTGAATCAATAATATGAGAGATATGATGCAACAATTATTGTAGAAATAATTGAGTATAATTGAGTGACTTCTCACATAAGCATCAATAATCGATACCGTGTGCTACTATGCATCCACACGTATTTTACCACCGATTATTTTATAACAACTTGCTTACTTTGCAAAATTTTCACATATCACCCTTAACTTTAACCTTTATCAATTTAACCATTTACTAAACAGAATAATTATAAGAAAATTGAATACTTTCATTTCATAAAATTTGGGGTCTCACAGAGATAACCCCAAGATGTTTAGTCTCAGTCCCGGAAACAACACCGAGAAAGACAATATCAACCTTGGAGATAACCCCAAGGAGTGCAGTTGCAGTTTCGGAGACAACCCCGGAGATGCTCATTTCTACCCATGCAGTCAGCTTCAACCTCGGGACTCAAACTGAGGCACTCAATTCACAAACCTGGAGATAACCTCAGGAGGACAGGCATACCTCAGAGATAACCCTAAGGGTATTCAACACTTGCAGCAGCCCAATCTCAAAGATAACCCTAAGCAACATTTGCTTTATTTGCCAAAACCAGAGATAATCGCGGTGAAGGGCAAAGTCATCAAATTGCCACCTCAACGCCACATGGCGCCGTCTCAAGAAACAACAATCAACATATATTCTACACAACAATGTCCCACAAGAACCGAGGAGTTGCAATCCTGAGTGACTACTACGCAAGGCAACACACCGAATAGAATTAGAAGCTTAAAGACACAGGACATGGTTCCATCTTCCTGACTTCGTACAACCTCTAATCCCATGTCATTCGTAATATATATATATATATATATATATATTTAAATCACTTTTATATATATACATTTCATCAATTCCTGAGTTTACTTGGCTTTTTATATAAATTTACATTCTGTCACTTTGGATCATGTGAGCCTAGGAATCATATATATCATATATTTACAACTTTTATCAATCTAGATTCATATAAACTACTCATCATGTGATGGAATCATTTTCAACAGATTCAGTTCTTGAATCTACATTTCGTGATTTTTTATTATTCACTAAATTATTCACGGTGTTTGAATTTCCTTAGATGGCTTTCATGCCCATAAGGAGTTCAGCACTGCTATATATTATTTTCTCAAAGATGTTTCGCATCTCGAAAATAAAAGCAACCAAGCCAAACATTTAATAATAAAATGGAAGTATTAAAGGTCTTAATTACTATTGAGCACAGGGTTTTAAAAACCTCTTTTACAAAACCTCATTGCTATATCTTGTTTAAAACTAAATTTTTCATACAAATTCAAATCCTTTGTATATAGGTACGAACGAGGCCTCGCACTACTTCCAAATAATAGCACATTGACCCACACACACACACACACACACATTCATATAACAGTTTCTTGAAATGTGGCAGTCACCGTGGTAACACGGATGTTGGGGTGCCTAACACCTTCCCTCCGCATAATCAAGCCCTCGAACCCAAATGAATCTCTTTTTACAGACCTGCTTAGCAATGTCACATCACCGGGTCAATGTGCAAACCTTTTCTTGGTTGTGTTGGTGCAACCAGTTAAAAACACCAACTGGCGACTCTTACAGTCAAATCGTCGACATATACATGTCGGACCTTTTTCACTTATTTTTTCAAACAAATCTCACATAACATGAGAACACCAAAGAACAAGAACAGGAAAGGGACAAATAAAAACCCCGATGTCGACAGGTGGCGACTCTGCTGGGGACTCCAGTAAGAGAGCTTAAGCCGCTACTACAAGCTATTCAAAACTATTATATGCTTGTGTGTTAATGTTGCATATACATTTTTGATGAATGTGTATGAATGCATTTTACTTACTGCACTGCAATATATCTATCTGTGATATTAGTGCTTCAAACATGTCATCATTTTCATAAACGATGAGACACGTTGTATGTGAATGTATGTTGTGTGGTTCCTCCACCAGGAGGCTATCCTGTCGGTGTTTGATTATTAGACTCGTAGGGAGACTAATTCTAACAAGGCTTAGAAAAGGCACCACCTAGATTCGCTCTAGTTGAAAGACCAGATTAACTTCCCATCGAATAGATTCCGATGATCTAGGAACCTTCATGCCAAAAAGCCGCGAGAGTAACCTAAGATAGGTCAGCCTCTGATAAACCAAACGCGGAGGAAAGTCTCTTCATGCTTTCCATTTTCAATTACTTGTAAAGACAATTACTTGTAATTTTATTCCATGTTCATCTTTATGTAATGGAAAATATGAAGAATATTTGCACATGCATATTAAGACTTGACATGCTATCAAATGATACCCGTTTTTCAGGAGAATATTCCTAAACGGGACACATTATGATAGCATGTAAACTTTTATACATTCCCTAAGACTAAACTACATAAGTTTTTGTAGAGAAACTATTGGGCATGTTACCCACTCATAGTCCAAAAAGGCCACGAGCCTATAGCCAATCATGTCTTCGTCTGATCAATTTAATCCTGCTCCTGTCTCTCGAGAAGAGTTTGATGGATTAAGCAAGCAAATTACATATTTGGTTGTTCTGCTTAAAAAACTACATCAGTTTACTCAGGGTTTACGAATACCCGTACATACAGAATCCTCTGCACAAGGAGGAACACAAGGTTCAGATAAAATAATTCCTAAACTTCAGTTGGATACGACCAACAAAATTCCTAAAAACACCCATCTCAAAGAAGATCCAGACACTGGTGATATCAAGAAGAAAGTCCTTCAAATGGAGGAAACCCTCCGTTCTATCAAAGGAATTGGAGCACACGGGAGTGTTTCCTATGATGACCTTTGTATATTCCTTGGTGCTCATTATCCAGAGAAGTTCAAAACCCCTGACTTTGAAAAGTATGATGGGTTAGGGGATCCTTATACATATTTGAAGGTGTTCATAGGAGAACTTGGATCTTATGCAGAGGACGAGAAGCTCGTAATGCAAATTGCTTCAAGAGTCCGATTGAGAAGCCCGATCGTGGTATACTAGATTAGACAACTCAAAGATCCATAGCTGGGAGGAACTAGCTCATTCCTTCCTCACTCAGTACAGCTTTCGATCTTAGATGGCTCCTGACCGGTACTTAATTACCAAGGTCAAGAAACAGTCTAATGAGTCTTTTAGAGAGTATGCTCAAAGGTGGAGGCGCCTTGCTGCTTAAGTTATTCCTTCCATGACGGAATCAGAAATGGTCATGACCTTTATAGACATACAAGAAGCTCCTTTCTATGAAAGAGACTTAGCCGACATTGGCAAACCATTTTCTGAAATGATCAAACACGGAGAAATGGCTGAGATGGGATTGAAGTCAGGAAAGATTCAAGACCTAGCCGCCTTAAAAGCAGCTTGTCGAGCACATCCAAATTGAAACTTATGGAAACAACCCCTGAGGGTCCATAAAAAGAAAGAGGAAGATGTTTCCTCGATACTACAAGGTCAAAAAGGCAATCGAATATGCCTATCCGTAGGAGAAACTACTCCCCTTTTCAAGCACAAATCTTCAAACCCTCCATTGCTTAAAGGTGGAGAAGTCGACGCCCCCGAGTGTTCACACCCTTAGGGACTCACTCGAGAATATCCTTACTCTTCTCGACTACTCGTAAGAAAATTACACATCTTCTTCCACCACCAACCCCGAATGGGAAGGGTTTCAATGCTACTCTAAGTGTGCTTATCATGCCGGGCACCGGACATGACACTCAGATTGTTGGGCTCAAAAACACAAGATCCAGGACTTAATCGACAATGGGAGAGATTGTCGTGACTAAACCCGACCAACCTCATGTGCAAGACAATCCTCTTCCTCAACACAAAGAAGAGAGAGGTCAATATGATTAATTGGAGCAAAGGACAGTTCCAATTACGTTGTTGAATCTTCCCAGCATCAAAGCAAGACGGTGGTCGATGAGATGGGATTATGCGCGAGCCCAGTTTATGATGGAATAAAAGATTAAGGCTCTTTTTGCAAACAAGTAGATCAATTAAGTAAACTCGTGATTCATCAACACCAAGTCACACGCCAATTAATCAGTCAGATCATGCTAGTCTCCTTCCTTTTGTCATGAATATTCCATCCTCGCCTTCAGAAAGTGAAACACTGGAGGATAAAGTTGCAAAAAGAGCAAGTGCCAAAGCCCGTCGGGATTTTGCCAACAAACGGAATTTACATACCTTGGCCAACCTATGGAAGAGATATTTCAAATGTTGATCAATGAAGGAAGAATTACATCCCTTCTACCTCCAATCAATCCCCATTCCAGATGGTTTAATTCTGAGGGAGTATGCCAATATCACTCCCACTCTCGTGGTCACAACACAGAAGAATGCTGGGCACTCCGCCACCTCATTCAAAATTTAATTGACAACGGTGTCCTGCAAATGGCAGACGATGACACTTTGCTACTCGAGAGTGGGAACACATGTCCTACAAAATGGAAGGACGACATAGCAGTTATATCCGATGAGGATGATGTGGCTGCTAAACCACCCATAATACAAGTAATTCAACTCAAAAGAGCTGACAATCCTTTGAAAGTGGCTGCACCAGAGCCAATTCACTTACCATTCTGACCACAGTATCCTGTTGTCAGCCTACACAAAGTCCCATGTAATTATGGGCAGGCTGAAGGATCTGCATCACATACTACTTCTGCAGTGTCAAAGGAGAATCCACCGTATCTTCCCCATCGGGAGATGAAGCCCACCATCAAATCAAATGGGAAAGTTCCCATGGAGAAGATTGAAGAATTCCTCTATTCCATGGGCCATAATGAAGCCAAAGTTGTTTTAAGCTTGAGAAAAGCTCCACAACAAATTTCCATACTGGACTTGGTTTTCTCTTTTGAAGATCACATGAAGATATTGCTAAGGGTCTTGGAAGAAGCCCATTTACCGAAATCAGTGGATATGGAAAATTTCAACATCCGTTGATCACATTTTTAACAACAACAATGTGATATCTTTCACCGATGATGATGACATACCCGCCAAGGGACCGGTCATCGTAAGCCATCAGACATAGCGGTTTTTCCCTCCGAATACATGGTGGGAGGAGTCTTGATAGATGGAGGTTCATCTCTTAATATCTGTCCTTATGCTACCTTGGAGAAGATGAATATCAACCCCAAGAGGATCAAAAGCAGCCATACGATTATCAAAGCTTTTGATGGGTCCCGACGAAAATGCCGTTGAGTAATTGAATTACCAATGGAGATTGGTCCACATACATTCAGTGTATCCTTTCACGTGCTCAAAATAGCCACAGGATACAACCCGCATCGTTAGAAGACCATGGATTCATATGGTCGAGCCGCCCCTTCCACCCTTCATCAACAACTCAAGTACATTATCAACAATAGCCTAGTCACTGTTAATGCTGAGCCGAATGTCCTGAACAAGGTGACATACCACTCATCAGCTTCAATTCGTGTTGAGCCTACTCGCTTCCATGCCTCGAGGTGAGCAACACTCATTACCATCCCATTGGGGCACCACCTCTCACACCCAAGATTTCTCTCCGAGGTTATGTCTTACCACTCAAGAGATGATGTCATTGGGTCATCAACCTGAGAAAAGGGTCAGGCAAAGATCATCGTGGTATTAAGCACCCAATTCAAGTGCCCAACCAAACAGGACAAATCGATTAGGCTATTCTCATTAGCTTCTAGTCATCATGAGAATCCTCATAAGCACAAACAGATTCCTTCAACTTCACCATACACACGATTATCTCACCTAGCAATCCCGAGCCTATATAGTCTCCTAGTAAAGGTTCCAGCCCACATATATGGCTATGCTATTTCCCAAACCGATACCGGTTAAAGCAAAAAGAGAGGTCCCGATTCTCGATCCCAAAGTGGAAGAGAGGAACGAAATGTAAAACAAGACATCGCCATGATGATGTCAAGCATACGCATCATTGTTCATGATGATGAGCATACAAATAGATACACCCCTGATTTATGATTGCCCAGATGTCATGGTCATCATTAGGGAGAAGGAGGATGATGATAGCCTCTCCATCATCATAGACTCATCAGACTTTACCTCGACAATTGGAGCAAAGACTCCACGCATTGGTCGATTTTGGGTAAAACGGGCAAAAATTCCATCTACCCCAGAGATAACTTTAATCTGCTTACTTTTCTCATACAAGATATAGCGCTTGTTTTATCAAGACATGCTAACACTTTGTATGATTGAATAGCTTTCATATATTAAGTGAAAGCATATTTTGTTTTAGGACTCAAATTAGATGTGCCTGTACTTGCATCGATGAGGTGCCTTTTCTCCACAAGGATCAGAATTTTGATGAAAAGTTGACTCAGACTTGATGGAAATACAAGAGGACATTGAGATACCTCAGAGATTAAGGAATGGGTCAAGACAAACCTAAACCTAACCTCTTGATCAAACCACCTCTTTCAATCTCTAACCTTAGAAAACCCTAAGCTAATCCAGATTGGTTCAAACCTCACTCCAAACCAAAGGAATGACATGGTTACGCTTACTAACCCAATTCCAGATGTGTTTGCATGGTCTCATGAAGACATGGTGGGTTTGTCCACCGACATTGTCCTTCATCGCCCTCCCCATTAAAGAGGGATTCAAGCCAAGAAAGTAAGCTCAAAGCGATTAAAACCCGAGTGGAGTTTAAAGGTTAAAGAAGAAATTATGAAACAATTTCAAGCGCGGCATCATGGTGTGTCTACATATACCCCAATGGTTATCAAACATAGTCCCCATGCCATGCCTAAACCAGAGGAAAGGTGCGAGTTTGTGTGGATTACCGGATCCGAATAAAGCTTGCCTTAAAGATAGCTTTCCGTGCCATTTATCCACATTCTCATTGACAATACTTCTCAATACGATATGTACTCTTTTGCGGATTGCTTCACGGGTATCATCAAATTATGGTTGCCGAGGAGGATCGTGAGAAAACCGCTTTCATCACGCCTTGGGAACCTTTTTGTTATAGATTTTTGTCATTCGGCCTCATCAATGCCGAGCAACCTATCAATGAAGCTATGATGGCTCTTTTCCATGACTTAATGCATAAAGAGATAGAGATCTACGTGGATGACATCTGTTGTCAAATCCCAAAGGAGGAAGACCACTTAGACCATCTCAAAAAAGCTTTTCAACAGGTTGTGTAAAGTACAACTTGAAGTTGAATCCAACAAGTGCGCCTTTGGTGTTAAATCGTGCAAGTTGCTAGGTTTCCTAGTCACCACAAAGGGATTGAGTGGATCCCACCAAAATCCAGCCATCAAGGAAATGCCCATTCCTCGATAGAGAAGGAAATACGGGATTTTTGGGAAGAATCAACTTCATTAGCAGTGTTTATTTCTCAACTCACAAAGAACCTCGTGAGCCCATCTTCAAGTCTTATTAAGGAAGAACTCCTCCATGAAATGGAATGATGAGTGTCGAAAAGCCTTCCTTACAATCAAAGAGCAATTGTTAACGCTCCTATTTTGGTACCTCCCAGTGGATGATGTTCCCTGCTCATGTACTGTCCATTAATGACAATGCTATGGGTCGCATGATGGGGACAAAAAGACGATAGAGGCCAAGAACGAGCTATCTACTACCTCAAAGAAAAGATTCAAAGAAGAAAGTGAACACAAGTACACTCGATTGAGAAGACTTGTTGTGCTTTTAGCATGGGCTTCCATGAGGTTACAACATTACCTCCATGGTCACACAACCCATCTCATATCCCGCGTGGATCCTCTCAAATACGTGTTCAAGAAGCCCATATACTAATTATTGTCAACCGTCCAGATGGCGCTTGATTCTACAACAATTTGACATCGCTTCACGTGACGCAAAAAGTCCATTAAAGGACAAGGAATTATGGATCAACTCGCCGCCGCACCTTAGGGATTACAAACCCTTAGAAACATACTTCCCCGATGAAGGGGTCATGGCAATTCAAAGAACACCATCAAGACGATGCATGCCATACGGGAAAATGTATTTTGATGGAGCTCATTAATATGGAAGGTTCTGAGCCGAGCAGCTTCTAGTATCCCAGACACGGGGAGCAAGATCCCGTCATTCATCAAATTGTAGTTTGTCAAAGACCAACAACACAACCGAGTATGAAGGTCAGATCATGGGACTAAAACTTGCCCAATCAATGGGCATCGATGGTTAACTGCCTTTGGGGATTCAGAGTTGGTAATCAAACAAACCACGGAATCTATCAAACCAAAGAGCTACATTTGTTTGCCTTTACCATCGACAAGTTTTACAGATGGCTTCGAGTTCAAGAAGTAAACTTCCTCCACATTCCTCCTGAGTAGGAATGATTTTATGATGCGCTAGCAACTTTGGCCTCCTCGATCAACATACATGACAAGGAAAACATGCCAAGCATCCCATTTGCCTCTACAAAAAAGGCTCCAAATTATGGGAATTACATTGAGAAGTATCGATGAGCTACCTCCCATCCAACACCCTTGGTATCAAGATATCAAGGAGTATCTACGAGATGGATCTACACCCACCGAGGCGAGCCCGACCGAAAAAAGGCGGATCCATCGAATGGCTATGAAATTCTACTCGAGCGAGATGCACTCTACAAAAGAGATGCAGATTAGGTCTCCTTAGATGTCCGGACAAAGACCAAGCTCAGAGGCTCATGGATGAAATCCATGGTGGAGTATGTGGCCCACACACAAGAGCGCCCTTTACTTGTTAAGAAGATCCTCGAATAGGGCATTATCGGCTTACTCTTAAAGTCGATCGTGATGATCACGCCAAGAGGTGCTATCAATGCCAAATTCATGGAAATGCTATCCACGCCCTCCAAGGAACTCCACAATACGAGTTCACCTTGGCCCTTCTCAATGTGGGGAATGGACGTGATCGGCCCATCGAGCCCAAAGCCAAGAATGGGCATCGCTTTATCTTCACCATGATCGACTACTTCACCAAATGGGTAGAAGCAACCTCCTTCCCTGTGGTTACCAAAGAAGTCATCATTGCTTTCATCGTAAATAATGTCATTTGTCGATATGGACAACCGTAGAGGTAATTGTGTCGCATAATGCTAAGAACCTCAACAACAAAATGATGGAGGAGTTATGAAAGAAATTCCACATCAAACACCTTAACTCCGCCATCTACCATCCAAAGATGAATGGTGCTATTGAAGCGGCTAATAAAAAAATATCAAGAAGATCATGCAAAAGATGTCCGCCAATCACAAAGGATGGCCTCGACCTCTTGCCTCTGACTTTATTAGCCTACAAAACTTCAATGCGCACTTCCACCGGGGCAACCCCTCACTCATTAGCCTATGGGATGGAAGCAATGTTCTCCCATAGAGGTGGAAATGGAATCCCTCAGAGTGTTGATGGACGCTCACCGATGAAGACCAATGGGTACAAGATGATATCACCAATTGTCTCTAATAGATTTAAAAGGCGAATCGCGACTATCTTCCATGGTCATTATATCAACAAAGGATCGCCAGATCCTACAACAAAAAAAGTCCGCTACGGCAGCTTTAAACAACATGACTTGGTTTTGAAGAAGATCATTGACAACCAAGATCAATCTAAGGGAAAATTCGCCCCAAACTGGGAAGGCCCATTTGTTGTCAAGGAGGTATTGACAGAGGTGCTCTCAGACTACAAGAAATGGACGGCGATGAATTTCCACAACTCATCAACTCGACACCGTGAAATGGTGGTACTATGTCCGAGGTTACCATCAAGCAAACATCCCGGTTTTGGATCATCGATCACCAAATCATTCGTGTTTTCTAACCCTTTCTTACATACAAAATCTTCTTCATACTCTTCTTCCCCCTCGTGGAAACATACTCTTCAAGCGAGCAGCCTGGTTTCACCTCATTTCAAACCTTTCGTACAATTTCAGTTATCCCACCAAGGATTGAACCTTTCACACCTATAGTTTGTCCTAAACATAGGATCAAACTTTTTCATACTTGCAGTTTGTCCTGAACTTAGGATCAAACTTTTTCACACCTACAGTTTGTCCCAAACATGGGATCAAACTTTTTTTATCCCGCAGTTTAGCCTGCATATGAGATCAAACTTTTCTTCGGCTACAAATTATCCTGAGGGGTAGACTACGTCGACCTGATCTACCTGATACCCGGGAGTACGTAGGCAACCATATTCTATATGGCCCGATCACAATAAAAAAATAAACAAAAACATTTCTACCCTCTCTCGACAAAAAAAAAAACAACAAAAACACTTCTGCCCTTTCTCTACAAAAACAAAAACAACAAATACATTCCTACACCCTTTTATATTCAGCTTTGAACCTCTTACACCAGGTTTGAACTACGCAGACATGATCTCATCTTTAATAAGAGTACGTAGGCAACCATTTATGGTTCGGTCTAACCCCCTACCAAAACACAAATACTTGTCACATGGCACTGGGATTAAACTTCAATCCATCACATTTCATCGGCTTCAGACCAAAGGGATGCAACTACCTGACCTCTACTCACAAATAGGAGAACCGACGACCATCTAAGCTATGGTTGTGCCTCAAAGAGTAACACTAATACATAAGAAATGGAATTAACTAAACTCCTCTTAAATAGAGTATCAAGCACCATCTATGGTGCGCAGGTCAATCTCGAGAGAGGAAAAGCCACACTCTCTCCACATTTCCATATACGTAAACCAAATTCCCAAAGACACCAAAGATGGTAGGGATACACACATCAATGATCCATTCTAAAGATCCCATGACGCTCAATGTCCACACATCAAGGATGAGTTCGTAATACATCAAGATCACAAGCCCTCAAGAAACAGCAAATATCAAGCAAGTATCAAGGCACAACTAAAAGGGAAGTGAATCAAAATATATTTCCTCGCCATATATAATGTTGTTTGATATATACATATGTGTTGTATATGACAAAATGGCTAAGCTTAGTCTGCAGCAGAAAAAATACAAGTCTATCTACGGATCTCAGTATGTATGCGGACTATCGAATCTAACATAGCATCTCTCTCCAAGAAGAAGGAGGTAACGCCGCAAGCTCCCGCCCAATGGTATCTACACGAGCTAGCGTATCCGAGGCTAACTCGCATGGTGGCATGATGATGCTCATCAATGTATGCACTCATATCGGCAAGGATGCCACCGTAAGGGATCTCATCAAGTACTATCTCGTGATGGCCACATCCCGGCAGATAGGCAACATCCCGCCTATAATCAATGCATCTCTCGGGTGATCCGCCTCGTCTCTCTCTCTCTCTCCAAAGCGGCGTCTCTCCCATCAAGAGTCACAACATCAAGGCCCTAGCCTATCTCTCTCAAAGGTCATCGATGAAGACTCGCTCCAGATATCATCTTGAATGTCAATCACAAGAGCACTCAGTAGTGGGAGAATCCATCACAACCGCCGGCAACCCAAAGAGTCAAATCCTCCTCGATGGGAATATAAGTCTCCTCCATAGGCCCCCCCATCATCGAATCAATCCTCAGACCGTGGATACTACCATAGTCAATGCCGCCTCTATCGCCATCCATGCGGAATACTCAGAAACAACCCGGATGGCTAATGGAAAACTCAAATAGCTCACGCCGATCCCAACAGGCATACAACCCGGATCTATCCTCTCACTAATAAGTGGCGAGAAGCTAAGTTACCACTCAATGCCCCTCAAAAGGATGGAAGTCCTGAACCGTCAAACCGACACATCACGGCCAAGTGGGTGGTAAGTAGTCATGCCCTCAAACCAGCTAGAGGGAGATAATCCATGCCCGGAGCATGAGTGATGAAGTTGTAGGGTGAGCTGAGCCCCACACACACGATAATATATCAAACGGATCTCTGATCCCTAGCCAGAAAACGGACCAAGATGCAGGATCTATACACTCCCCAGGCTGAAAGGAGTACGACATAGCTATCTCATGGGTGAAACAATACCCATGTTGCCATCTAAAAGTGCCAATCGGGCCTCAAGTGTGACATAAACCACACGCATAACATGACCGAAAGCTACTCAGTGAATACCCCTCGCAGGGTAAGTGCTAGTAATATGTGGTCGACCTCAACGCTCTCTACGCGATGATCATCGCATACAATGGTGTGACCTCCCCCGAGAGCTCTCACCGCCATGATGATGCCAATATCTAGCTCATCCATGTACCGTGGCATATATACATACATATATAATAATACGCACAAGAAGCAAGACATCTACTCTAGCCGAAAGTGCCAATGATCCTCCCGATGGTGAAATCCCTAGAGTGCCGTGTATAACTATCCTCGTAGCCAAATTTGTCCATCGAAAAAATGCTTTGGATACAACGTGATCGATGTAATCTCATCCTCGCACAACTCTATACGCCACTCCCGAGAGAGTCATAAATCGTCACATGTCATGGATGGCCATATACGCAAGGTTTGTCTAATGGCAAGGCAAATAACAACCATGCATACCCTCTCCAGTAGTCGAGTCAACTCGTGGATGCCAAACCGAAAACCTGCTCTCCGGTATCCAATGCTCCAAAGATACCCTCTACAAAGCTTCATGAAACCTAAAACATCAGGAGAGTCATAGTATATTGTAATAACTGATCTACAATCACCCTGTCTGAAGGTGACATACTATCATACCACGATCTCAGATGGGATGCCACCAATACTGGTGGGGTATGATCAATACGGCTAACTATCGAAGAAGACATCTGTACGGGCCGTGTCATAAGACCATCCAGGGGTCAATGCTGAATATCTCTGGACATACATACATATGCATAACATAATACATGCATGATAAATAATAGATGGCAATATGATATAGGGAATGGAAAATGTACATACATTCCTAAGTATATCATCATCTAATACATCTCTCAGATGACTAAAAATAGGGAAATGGGGCACAGACGCCTCTACTAACAACAGAGGCCTATCAAAAGATATAAGCGAGAATGGGGGAAAGCCACCCAATATCTAACAAAGGCCTATCAAAAGAGATAATGAGAATATACATCAGAAGAAGACAATGGTGTCAATGTCTACATCATCAATCCTGTCCACCTGATGTAACTCCTCCTGAGTCACTAGATCTCTATCCACAGGGATGTCAGGCCTATACAAGGGAGGATCTGCACCGGCAAAGCCATATGGGTCACCTGAGGGGCCAACACACCGAGCTGGAAGGATCAAAAGTATCTCCTCAAGGATCTCTCTCCCAAAGTGCCGATATAAAGAAATGTGCCCGGTCCAAACTGCCGGGTCAAACTGCTCAATCTGTGTCAAATGAGTCGATCTCGACATAGTGCTAGCCAATCCATCATCATCACGGATCCAGAACCATATCCCCATGAACCGAGTGGCGCGTGTCCGGGCTCCAATGGTACGAGGGAACCACCAATGCTGGAATATCTCCTGAGTGCAGGGACCTCTAATAATGTAAAACCGTCAACACCCAACAATGGGATATCAATGATGGGTGATCGTGAAAATGTGCCAATAACGCCTCGGGCAGAGGCAAGATCGGATACGAATCTCTCTCCCGTGGTGCTCCTCCGATAGCACGCTTCCTAAATAATAGAGCTCTCATCCTCTATCTGTGAAGAGAGGAATACTACGGGTGGAAATTACGTACTCGACACCAGTCGGGTACCCATCCTCAAATTCAATGCTCAAATGCTCCCCTAAATAGGGAATCCATATGATGACATCAGCTGTCAACAACTCCAGCTATAGGCGATAATGAGTGAAACCCTCAGCTACAAGGACCTCCGCCAGTATGGAATGATTCCATCGCCATCCTCGTGGGTAGGTATCTAATCCTAACACACTCACCGGATGTAAGCATGAGAGCCTTTTATAGGCCCAGAACTACCAACACAAAGGCAAACATTTGCTGTCAGTTAACACTCTCAACCTGTACATGGAGAATTACAAGAGAAATACTCACCAGCAGAAATGGGTAAAATCCTAGCCAAGCCTCTATCAAGCCCTACAAACGCATGTGCATTCCCCTAAGGAAATAGGAAAAGGTGTAGGAACCCCAATCATACTCTCTAATACAGTCCACGTGTCGTGTGGTGCTGATCAAAGTGAATGACACCATAGAAGAGTTATCAGCTATAAAGTAGCCCCTAATGATCATCAGGAACAATCGCCGAAGAATGCGATCCCTGACTCTCACATCATCGGGTCTGGACTCACTCAACAGCCCGCTCAAAGCATCTAAGCTCAAAGGACCTATACGAACAGTCCTGCCTTTGAGCGTCTCCGCCGGAACTCCTAGCAAGGATCTGATGGCAGTTGAGGTAATATTCGCCGTACAAGGCACTGGTGCCCCTCCAAACTCCATACCGTGATAAACCCCCCAATCCATGGCATATCATCACCTCACAAAGTCCAACAAATGGAGTGATCGAAGTCCGTGAAACCAAATACGATACAATGCCCTCGAGGTAACCCCTGTGGACAACGGCGGGGAAGGATGGAAAAGAATGCCCAAATCCCCAATCATGCACGATCGCTCTATAGTCGGGATGCAGAGCTCGTACATGGAGTAAATGTCAACCAGCCTCCCTCTAGGTCGTAAAGTCGAAACCTACATCACAAAGCGATCAACATCAAACCCTTTACTCCTCATCAAGAGGAAAGAAGGAAGATCAAAATTTAGCTTTGTACCTTATTTGCATGCAAGTAAATCGAGGGTGTCTACTCAAATCACCCAAAAGCTCGGGTTCACCACCGAATACTCGGAGGTCCCTACGGGGAACATGTGCAGCAGAGCAGGAGCCTCAAACGGTACATCCTCCTCTCCTCGTCCTCCACATCCAAGACATCAACCCGACAGAGATGATCACCGCCTCCGCCAAACGACGAGGTCGTTTAATCTAACGGGGTCGAGGCACTTCGTAAGCCCTCCTCCGCACACCGTAAGTGGTCCTGCGAACTACTACTCTACCGATCCGGATCCATATATCCGACAATAAGTCTCCAAATCACCTCGTAGTAGGGTGTGGTAAATTCTAACCCGAGAGCTTTTCAAAATGCAGTTTACGACTACACGCATGCATGCATTATTTTAACATACATCTACAAGAGAGTTAAAAATGCATGACTACCCAATGCCTACATTTTGGAAAATTTTTGCCATAGTCCCTTTGTAAATAGGACTATCCACATGCACATATAGCATGACTAGGTGGCCATTCAAGAAAGCACACCTACCCACAAATATATAAACATCCTACATGCATTAATACATCAAAGTAAAAAATCTGCAAGGGTAGCCTAATTACTATGATTATTTTGCTTTTTCACCTTAGCTCATTTGTCCTCAAATAGGATAAGAAATAGCAGAAAAAGGTGTCAATTTGACTATTTCAAAAGTCAAATTTTTTCACATCATTATGTTCAGGATGGTTTAATACTGACATTTACTATGTTGAATATTTTTTTATCAAGTCATTTCAGCATGCATAATCACTACTATGTGTTTAGATGCATTTCATATGATAAGTCATTTTCCAACGAACTAAAACGGGAAAAGAAGACATGCATACGTTACTGTGATAAAGTATAACACTTGTACTATGATGTAATTTGCAGAAAGTCGTCCAAACTCAAAGAGATCTCAAGAAGAGCTCTCGATTTCCTCACGCGACGCAACTTGAAAATGACTTTGAGAAAGCAACCAAATTTATTTAAGGCGGCCACGGTTACTTCACAGTCCACTTTGTGGCTCACTAGCAGTGTATACTCAACACACCTCTATATGGGTCCCACCCTCCACATTTGGTCCATTTGAGTTATAAAGGAGTTCTCATGTCGGAAAAAGGCCAAATCAGAATAAAAATGCTACGCGATCGAGCTTAATAAAGCAAAATCCTAGTTTTCACGGGCCAAACTGTGGCTTTACATATCATTCATTGGTATTTTCCCAAGCACAGGGTACACTATACCGATGATCTCAACTATTGCAAAACTACATTCTAATATACCTCACGAAGGTCCGATGTCGATGTCACCATTTTAGGGTCAGTAACCTAAAACCTTTTTCCCCCTCCTGGGGTGACACATCCGTTGATGTACACGCCAACGAAGGTCAAGCAACCTTGACATTATCCCAAAGAGGATCTCATCCGTTGATACACATGTCAATGAAGGTCAGGCAACCCTGACAACACAGATTATTGGCAGTAACTCCAACAGAGCAGCGGAAAGACCTGGCGATACAAACCAGGGAAGAACATCCTCATCAGGGAGGACTAATGATGGAATATGTTATACACATCCTCAACAGACAAAGCTCTATCCCCACAGAATCTCTTAGTACATGAGAGATGCATCTTCAGGATAAAGTATGTATCAAGGATTCAAGACTTTGGTGATAACCCCAACGTCAACAATCCTAGAGATTCCTGGTAGCTGTGGATCACGCATCCAAGATAGCTCATCGTGTCGGTTATTTATTGCCGCCCCCAGAAGCAAACAAGAGCCGATAATCATCCCATCATGTTGGAGAATAATCCAACAAACCACATACATTTGCATTTGCATTATGCATCAGATCATAATCATCTTGTTGCATTTCAAGTGTCTAGTATTCTTTATCCTATCCATGCCATCAGCATTGCATGAATATGATAAAGAGGGCATCTCAGAGACACTCAAAATTTTCTCGCCACCTATTACTAAACATTGCAGAAGTGCGGAATCTTCTTTCGTAGATAACCTCGAAGACAACTTTTAAATTTAATCCCGGAAATACCACTGGAAGTTCAATTTCAACCCCGGAAAACACACCGGGAGTATCATTTCCCACCTCGGAGATGACCCCGGGGAAAGCAGTGCAAATACCGGAAATTCCACCAGTGAAGGCCGATTCATCTTAGAGATAACCCCGAGATGTTCAGTCTCAGTTCTAGAAACAACACCGGGAAAGACAATATCAACCTTGGAGATAACCCCAAGGAGTGCAGTTGCAGTTCCAGAGACAACTCCGGAGATACTCGTTTCTACCCATGTAGTCAGCTTCAACCTCGGGACTAACACCGAGGCACTCAATTCACAAACCTATAGATAATCCCGGGAGGGCAGGCACACCTTAGAGATAACCCTGAGGGCATTCAACACTTGCAAGATTTCAATCTCGTAGATATAACCCCGAGCAACGCCCTCGCTTATCGCACCAAAACTAGAGATAACCCCGATGAAGGGAAAAGTCATCAAATTGCCACCTCAAACTTGGCGCCATCTTAACAAACAACAATCAACATACATTCTACACAACAATGTCCCATAAGAACCGAGGAGTTGCAATCCTGAGTGACTACTACGCAAGATAGCACACCGAATATAATTTGAAGCTTGAAGACACAGGACATGGTTCCATCCTCCTGACTTCGTACAACCTCTAATCCCATGTCATTGCGTAGCTCTCGACAACAGCAATCCTAAATAGGTCTTATACACCTCAATCGGACGATCGGATTGAATTTCTGCAAGTTCGAAGAGACATCACGTCAGCACGTGTACGCATTTCGAGAACGTCGAGACCAGTGTAGCCCGGCACCCCCATGGCCAGCATCTATCTGTACACTACACTCACTGGCCCCCTCGATAAATAGAGGGCTTGGGGTGGTCTTATTGAAGAGAAAAAAAGGCAAGGAAGCCTTGTTCAATTTCCTCTGTACACACCCTATATTGAGTGCTTTCTCATTTTAAACACTTATGAACTCACATATAGCTATATTTTATCTTACGGAGCCGCCGAGTGTTCATCCACTTAAAGCTATAGAAGTCTTCTTTTCGCGTACCCACTTTAAGCCTTCTTACACACTTTAAAGCCTTTCTCTTCATCTTTGCACACACTCTTCTTCACGCTGAGAGTCGTGTTATGTGTGTATGCCTGACTTCTTGGTCTGCGGTGGTTTTATTTCTATTTATATATATATATATATATATATATATATATATATATATATATGGACTAACATTATCTAGTTATGCCTCGATTGAGCCTCGGACTCACATGTCTCGGAGCGCTTATTTGCTTTTATATATATATATATATATATATATATATATATATATATAATCTGTTGTCGAACTTTGTTCGATGAGCCTCGATTTTTTACATCCGAAGTGTTTATTTATATATATATATATATATATATATATATATATATATATATATATAGCGACAAATCGCTAAAATGATAAACCGAGCCGGATCGATATATATCTTATCGTTTATAACTTTTATATATATATATATATATATATATATATATATATATATATATATATATTTTTCAGTCACTTCGAGTTTACTTCGTGGCCTTTTTATCGCTTTATTTACATTTACGTCCCGCCTAGAGTTTACTTAAGTGGCGGTTGATCATTATTCTTCGCTTTTTTACATTTAGTCCCTTTGAGTTTACTTCGTGGCGGTTGATCGATTTTATTGCTTTTATTTATATTTCGATCCCCATGGAGGTGCTTCGTGGTGGTTGATCATGTCTCTATATATATATTTACCGCTTTTATATATTTATATTTTTCGATCCCCATGGAGGTGCTTCATGGTGGTTGATCATATATATATATATATATATATATATATATATATATATATATATTTCTATATATATATATAACTTATATATTACACTTTTCATATAAAATCATGACATCATATGAGCCTAGGAATCATGTGATCACAGATTCAGTTTACTAAATCTAGATTCGGTTCCTGTGATGGACATTTTTCAGCTGTAAGCAGCTTGTAAATTATTCACGGTGTTTGAATTTCCTTAGATGGCTTTCATGCCCATAAGGAGTTCTAAGATCGCTATATATTATTTTCTCGAAGATGCTTCGCATCTCAAAAATAAAAGCAACCAAGCCGAACATTTAATAATAAAATAGAAATATTAAAGGTCTCAATTACTATTAAGCATAGGGTTTGAAAAACCTTTTTTACAAAACCTCATTGCTATATCTTGTTTAAAACTAAATTTTTCATACAAATTCAAACCCTTTGTATATAGGTGTGAACGAGGCCTCACACTACTTCCAAATAACAGCACATTGACCCACACACATACACACACACATTCATATAACAGTTTCTTGAAAAGTGGCAGTCACCGTGGTAACGCGGATGTCGGGGGGTGCCTAACACCTTACCTCCGCATAATTAAGCCCCCGAACCCAAATGAATCTCGATTTTACAGACCCTTTTAGTAGTGTCACATCACTGGGTCAATGTGCAAACCTTTTCCGGTTGCGTTGCTGCAACCAGTTAAAAACACCAACTGGCGACTCTTACAGTCAAATCGTCGTATTATACATGGTGGACCTTTTTCACTTGTTTTTTCAAAAAAATCTCACATAACATGAGAACACCAAAGAACAAGAATAGAAAAGGGACAAATAAAAATCCTGACGTTGACACTCACCTAATACCTCTAAAATGTCACTATCAACAAACTAGTTGGTAGACACGTTTCTTCTTACTTTTTGATTCTTTGATTCAACCAAGGCTGTTGGTGAGGGTATTGGGTTTCTCAATCATATCAACGTTCAAATGTCAGTTGATGATGTCAAACATTTTTGTTCATCAGACTTGATCTTCAACAATTTTGATTCTTACTGATGAGCACTACGATCGTGGTCTGATGATAAGAGCTTGCATGCAATATATTCTTGTCAGCCTCTGGTGAGAATCATAGAGCACTCTACAATTTTACCTTAGCTTTGACAGCGTTTGACTGACTACGATTTTGATGGTCTGAGAACTCCACGATTTAGAGCAGTGTCTATGATTTTGACTTGGCTTAACATGTATTCACCAAATTTCTTCACGATTCTGATAGGCTTGCTCAGCATACTACGATTCTGGCTTCTGAAATCTCCACAATTTTGTTCTACCTATCTATTACAACTCATAAGATCAACCTAACAAGTTTGATCTGTCTATTACAAGAGATTTTATAGTTGGATAAACATTAAGCTTATATGAACTTAACAATTTTGATCTTTAATCTAAATCCTTGCACATATGATCTAATAAGGACTTTATAGCTTTTTAAAAACATGCTCACTTATATATTCCAACATCAAATTTAAATATGAAACACCCAATAGGGTCAATGCCCTGGGGGCTACTTTGACATCAATGATTTCCATTTGATCTTGTTTCTGGGCATGAAAGTGTATCATTGATGTAGTATTGATGTAGTACTACAAGTATATATCAAGTTTGGGGTCTAAATACATCATATTATGAAGATTTTGATGATCAAACTACCTATCTAAACTGTTCTTCACTTCTAGAATTTCAAAAAATGAAGTCAGTATTGGTCAACCCACTTTGAGCTTTAATAACTTAGATTCTATGTGTTATCTAAGTGATCCAGTGTCACATTCTTGTAGTAGACATGTCAGGCTACAAAAGTGTTACACTGGCTTAGCTGAATAACATCATAAATTCAAGATCTATTCTAGTCAAACAGCTTGTCAGAGTTGTTCTTCTTATTTTATGAAATTTCCAAAAAATAGAGTTTGTGTTTGGTTAACCCATTTTGAATATTAATAACTTGGATGTTGTTAATGATTTAGGTGTTATATTTTTAGAGTTTTGTAGTCCATATGTCAGGGTATAAAAGTTATACACTTAGACAAGCTAACAACATAACATGAAAAAGATCAAAGCCATACAAAAATCTTGTCAGACAGTTTCTGGGTTTTCCAGAACCTATTTTTCATGACTGGTCAACTGGGTTTGACCATGAATAACTTGAAATCTAGACATGATATGGACATGATTACACTTCCAATTTACTCTCTTCATGGCATACTATAACAAGGATACACTTAACAGATCTAGCAATTAACAAAGTAAGATCTATGGCCTCTAACATTTGACTGTCATGCCATATTTTTATGGTTTTTCCAACTTACTTAAATCTTCATTTTCATGCATTTAAATGTTATAGATTTGTGTTTTATTAATATAGATTACTAAATAACATAACATAGAACATATCTAAACACAAAAATAGAAAATCTACCTAAGCATACAAGATCTAGCTTAGGGTTAGGGTTTATACCTCTTTGAACAACTTTTTGAGTTTACTCTTTTGATATGATCTTGGATGGTTTATGGGGTGGATTTGGCTTGTATTTGGACTTATTTTCTTTCTAAATTTCTAAATGGTAGGTTTGGCTAAGTATGAAAACTTAAAGTATATTTTTCTTTAAACTTAACTCCCTTTTTTATCTTATCTTTTGATTCATTGTATTTGGTTGATGCTAGGTGTCCACAATTGGCTGATTGGCTTTGATTTTGAGCACATGGTGAATCTCCCTTGATGACTCGCCAAGATTTGGTCTTATCTTTTGTTAAAAGATAAGATAAAGAGTATTTTGGTCATTTCGCACCTTTTAAGGGCAATTTGGTAATTTTCCAAATAATTTTAAGGCTATTTTGGTCATTTCACATGCTTCCCTTAAATCTTAACCCTTAGGGTTTGCTAATTAACATTAAGGTTTACAAATAAAGGTTTAGGGTTTCTAAATATAGAATTAGAGTTTCTAACTGATCGTTAGGGTTCCCTAATTTAACATTAGGGTTTACTAAAGTTATATCTTATCTCATAGAGAACTATTCGGCCTGTCCTTGAAATTAAAGTAGTTTATCCAAAATATTTATATAAATATAAAAGTATGAAAATTATAAATTTGGTCAGTACTTAGACACCGAAAAAATTTGATTTTTTTCACCCTTGAATATATGATAGTGTGAGTTTTTCAAATGATCTTTAAAATCCTAAATGGCCTTCTTTATATTTTATTCACGTAATAGATAAAATATCTTTATATATTCTTTGAGTTAAACAAATATATTTGTTATATCAAGTTTTGCTTAATTGATTCACTTTGTATACTTGATATCTATCATCACAAATTATTTGAGCATAAATTCATTCATAATATCTCGATATAAAATTTACACTTTAAATCCATAGAATCACACTCTAAATTTTAAATAATAAATAATTCTTTAAAACTTGCATTAAAACTTTTTAACCGCTTATTCAAAAGAATTATTTGACATACACTTAAATTTATTTATTTGCTAGATCAAGAAGCATGTTTACAAAAATATTAAAGTTTTTAAAACTTTTATAACCGAGTCAAAATTCACATCTGCTTAAACAAGAAGTAAATTATTATATAGAAGTCATTAAACTTTTTATCTTTATTTTTTATCTGCTTATTTGAGAAACATCAATTTGTACTAAAGTTTATCTACTTATTTTAGAAGTATATCATTGTAAAATCTTTTGTAAAAAGAGAAAAAAAAAATAGAGTTATTTTATTTTATGTATCTGGGATGCCCCCAAATTCGGGTTCCCTTATCTTGGGTTTGGTGCTCACGATCCATCATACGTATCACATCTAACTACCCATCCATTGATGAATTACATCATTCATTACATTATATTAATAAAAACATACCTTAAAACATAATTATATCATCATCCCATGTTAACTAACCTTCACATTACATGTCTACCAATACAAAAGTCTTAAGTTAAAATTATAGTATAATTGTCATCATTACATAATTGATACTACTCAATCGCCTTTGCTTTGCCTTTGTCCTTCTTAGAATCCTCTGCTACCTCGACTTTTGCTAAAATATTTTATTTAAGAATGGGTGAGCAACGAGTTTGCTCCGCAAGTTAAAGCGTACAATAAAGGATATATCATGATTAGAAAAGTTTAATTCTCTAGAACTTCAACAATATTAAAAAAAAATGAATTAGCTGAAATAATAAATCATTTCCAATAACAAGGATTTTCTTGAAGTTCATATAGAACAACACATCAAGAATGAAATAGTTAAATTCTTTAGATGGTTCGACAATATCAATTTGAATATGAAGAACTAACAGTATTTAATAAAGTGGGATATTCCCAGATTTCATGCTAAGTGATCACAAATGGATCAAGAACTAATAGAGGCATTACCAGTTTATTTACTGATAGACTACCTCAAGAATATAAGTTAACCGTAAATATTAAATCATAATCCCCTACAAGTACATAAGGGTTTCAGCCTCATTGTGCCATATATTATGCATAATACTCGTAAATAGCGCATGGGTCATTTTACGACAATAAAGTTTCCCTTGTTTTATAAGGGTTGTTCTTCTCAGTCTTACATCATGAGTCTGTACCATAAAAATATGGTTTGAATTGAATTCAAAGAAATGTTAATGATTTTAAAATATTGATCTAGTCGAAATAAATGGCATAAATCTTCAATAATAATTTAATTCAATTAGTAGAATAATTCATGTTTTGACAAATATTAGTCCAGCCGAAACAAATGGCATCGATTTTCAATAGTAGTTAGTTTACAAATAATAGAATGTTTCATTAAATATTAGTCTAGCCGAAACAAATGGCATCGACATAGTACTCAAATAATTCAGGTATAACCGAATTTTTAAAGATGGTTTGAATACTTATACAAATATAAAAGATTCGTATAAGTTTTAGGATTCAATCAACGTATGAACTTCGAACAAATTTAGAGTTTTCAACCATCGCAGAATAATCATAAAAACAATGTCAAAAGAACATATGAACTTGAACACAATAATCAATCTTACAAGTTTAGATAATAATAGGAATTTAATGAACCCGCATATCATAAAATTTATACAAGAGGTAAGAATTTTCACAAAGAAATAATTTGTACAAAGCAATATATAAGAAAGTTCAATAACTTGAACTAGGTGCGAATAATCAATAATAACCATAGATGTGGAATAATCAACAATAATTATCCACTAACATGTTTGATAACATTTATTATCATTAATATTTAAATATTTTAAAATATTAATGAAATCTATGTCAAAATATTAAAAGGTATTTATAATAACTCAAAATATTTTAAAAACCTTAATATCACCTTTAAATGATTTTTAAACATTAAAATCATTTTAAATAATTATCATTAATATTAAAATATTAATGAAATTTATTTCAAAATATGAAAATTTATATATTATAACGTAAAATATTTTTAAAACCTTTATATCATTATTAAATAATTTTAAAGCATAAAGATCATTTTTAAACAATTTAATTAATACAATTATTAAATAAATTTATTATCATTAATATTTAAATAAATTAAAATATTAATTAAATTTATGTCAAAATATTAAATGTTAATTTTTATAACTTAAAATAATTTTTAAAACTTTATTATTAATTATTATTAATTATTTCTATTTATTTAAATTAGTTTTATTAAAAACTGTCGTTGTGACGCCCCCAAAATAGGTATACATCACTCATTCTGAGTCGCCAAATACATGGTACAAAATTCAAATACAACTTAATTAATACAACCGTCGTGTAATACGACAAAACATATGCTGAGATTTTTAACACGAATATTGTCTTCTAAACAATATTCAAACTCAAATTCAATCTTATTATAATTATTATCACACTATTTCATAGAATAGTGAGGACTACTAAAACAATCATTTGGACCGTCACTCCGTTCCCCGACTAGTTCCAGCTTTATTCTCATTTCCTAAAGAGAACAATGAAAGCAAATGGTGAGCTCAACTAGCCCAGTAAAGAATATTATGACTAAGATAATGCGGAATAAATTATCATTAGTCTTCAATAGTGTTAAACTGATAAAATACAATAGACAAGAAGTTTAACTACAACGAAACAAACAATCTATTAAAAGAGTCAAGTAGAGCATGATATCTACTATCTTCTATGATTTAAAAGTTTATCATCAATTTTATCACTGAGACTCAGCTCAATAAATAATTCACATCACTGAATTATCCATGCACTACGGGCCAAGGATATTCATTATTATCACCAATGGTCATGATCGTGCCAACAACTGTCCATCAATGCACTACGGGCCAATGAGGACTTTTACCACATCATTTGTAACATTACAGGTCATGATTATACCAAATGATCCCTGGTCATAATCATACCAGTCAACAGTCCATCTATACACTACGGGCCAAAGATGACTTTCATAACAATATAAACATGAGGATGATGACAATGATATAAGAATTCAATTAAATGCAAGCAAAGGATAAATTCTAAAGATTTATAATTTAATTTATTCAGAATCAATAATTTCCAAATTGTCAACATGATGCTGCTTTGTGGAGTAAAAATCAAGAATAATATTGTATAAAAAATGATTTTGACCGAAAAGAAATTAATTTTTGTCATGAATAGTATAACGTGAATAGTACTTCGGAAATAGTACCCCGCAAATAGTACTCCGGCATAAAAAGGTTAAAACTTATCAAGAATGCTCAGAATAATATTTTCATGAAAATATACTGGATGAAGCGCAAATCAAGGATATTCTACTAATTTCAGGAATTATAGAAGCAATACTTATCATAGTAAGTTTTAATTTTAGGAATATGAAATGAAATAATATCCCTTCCATACTATGGGGTATGAAAGAAAATAATATTTCTTACGAGTATGGAAATAAAATAATATCCTTTACCTTAATAGAAACTGGATTTGACTGGAAAATCGGATATTATTCTGAGAAAATCTTGCACACAAAGCTACACTCAAAGTATCCTTATACTCAAAAAAATACTCACAATATTATAGAATAAGAATTTCTGATGTTGGTGTGTTGACGAATGAGGGGTTCCCCATATTTATAGTGAAATTCGGAGGAAGAATCAAAGCAACTACCTAACTTTCCTCTCTTTTTTCTTTGCCTAACCTGCCTAACTCTGTTATTCTCCATTAATGCCTAACTCATATGGCCCATAATTTGGAAAACACAAAATTCTGTAGGCAATTTTCTCCACCAACCAAGTGACTGGTCCCATTGAAGGAATTAAGTTACCAGCACATGGTTTTAAACTAAAGAATGCATGCAATACACCGGTTTTTGAAAAACAAAGGAAAACAAAGGAAAGCTTTTCACCTCCTTAACATATTCACATGCTTATATATATATATATATATATATATATATATATATATATATAATAATAATATATATGAATGAATATTTATCGGAGGAGATAATTATAATTTCACAGAAAAATATGTCAAACATTCAACAGATGCAAAATTCCTTCATTAATATTAAATTTGAACCAATGTCCACCACATAATAATTAATATTATAAGCTCACAATATCAACAACCAGATCATTCCCAGGAAAGAGGGGGCTTTCCGATAAGGATTTATCCTTATTGACGCGTAATTAGATGACCAAACCCCTTTTCTCGACAGAATTTTCTAGACATTGTCAATAATGCTAACTAATAATATGAATAATTATGTCGCGTCAATTATTGATTTAATAACATAAAATATTGTGCAGATGATACTGTGACAATAATTGAATCAATAATATGAGATACTGTGCAACAAATACTTTGGCAATAATTGAATAAAACTGAGTGACTTCTCACGTAAGCATCAATAATCAAAGATACTGCAACACCGTGTGTTACTATGTAACCACGCGTATTACTGTACTTTTTATCAACGGGTATTTCAACAGTTAACAGTAAAACTTTCACCGTTATTTTTATAAAAAGATATTTCTATCGTTTTCTAACTCCGCCAATAATTTCGTTGTGGGTCCACCAATGATTGTGTCGTCATACGAATATTCCCTAATAAAACGAATATTCCCCGACCAATCGAATATTTTATAACAACTTGCTTACTTTGCAAAATTTATAAATATTACCCACAACTATAACATTATATCAAATCCACACCATAATATTCAAAAATATATTTCGAGAAAAATTAATCTTCATTTATGAAAGTTAGGGTGTTACAACATCCCCTTCTTATGAAATTTCGTCCTCAAAATTAGGGTAGATATCTGGTATGTCGAAGAGGTGAGGATACCTTGATTTCATTTCTGATTCTAACTCTCATGTCATTTCCTTAACATTATGGTTTCTCCACAAAACTTTGACTTTAGGTATAGCCTTGGATTGTAGAATATGTTCCTTCTTATCCAAGATTTTAATAGGTACCTCTTCGTACGTTAAATCTTCCGCTATCTCATCTGGTTCTAACTCAATAATGTGGTTCGGGTCTTCCAAATATTTATGTAACATGGATATGTGAAAAACGTTATGAACACGAGACATACTTGGCGGTAAGGCGAGTCTATAAGTAACAGTTCCTGCTCGATCAAGGATTTCAAATGGGCCAATGAATCGAGGATTGAGCTTTCCTCTCTTTCCAAATCTTGTATCTCCTTTCCATGGAGCAACACGTAACAACACATGTTCTCCAACATTGAATTCCACGTCTTTTCGATGAAGATCAGCATAACTCTTTTATCGATCTTGTGAGGTCTTTATACGTTGTCGGATCATTTGAATCTTTTCCGTAGTCATACGTACCAATTTTTGTCCCAACAATGTTGCTTCACCCACCTCGTCCCAGCATACTGGAGAACGACACTTGCGTCCATACAACGCCTCGAATGGAGCCATGACGATACTTGCTTGATAATTGTTGTTGTAATAGAATTCCACTAATGGCAAGAACTTGTCACAACTTTCTTTGAAGTAAAGGACATAGAGTCTTAATAAATCCTCTAGAGTTTGAATAGTCCTCTTCGACTGCCCGTCCGTCTGAGGATGATATGCTGAACTAAATCGCAAATCCGTGCCCATAGCTTTCTGCAAACTGACCCAAAACCGTGAAGTAAATCTTGGGTCTCGATCAGAAACTATGGATACTGGCATACCATGCAGTCTTACAATCTCATTTATGTACATACGAGCAAGATGTTCAAGCGAATAAGTTTCTCGTATAGGTAAGAAATGAGCAGACTTGGTCAATCTATCAATAATGACCGAAACTGCATCTATGCCTTTAGAAACCTTGGGAAGATCGGTAACGAAATCCATGGTAATGTGCTCCCACTTCCATTTTGGAAATTTAAGTGGTTGTACTGGACCTTTTGGCACTTGATGCTCCGCCTTGACTCGTTGACAAGTTAGACACCTTGAGATAAACTTCACGATCTCTCTTTACATATTTCTCCACCAAAATGTATATCGAAGATCACGATACATTTTGGTACTCCCAGGATGGATTGCAAATGGTGTGTTGTGCGCCTCCATCATGATCTTATACTTCAAATCAAAGTCGTTAGGAACACAAAGTCTGGAGTTGACTCTAAGTATTCCTTCTTCATCGATTCTTGCTTCTGGAATACCACCTTCTTGCACTTTCCTCTTCATATGCATCAGCTCCAGGTCTGTAGTTTGAGCAGCTTTAACTTTATCTATTAAAGTCAGTTCTACTCGTATATTTTACATCATCACGTGGTTTTCTGGAGTTTTTATTTCTATCTCCATCCTTTGTAAGTCATATAAAATGGGCATTTGCGTTGACAATATCGCACTCATACCCGCATATGATCTTCTACTCAATGCATCAGCTACCACGTTCGTTTTTTTAGGATGGTATTGAATGGTATGATCGTAATCTTTCAACAGCTTGAGCCAACATCGTTGCCGCATGTTGAGTTCCTTTTGAGTGAAGAAATATTTGAGGCTTTTATGATCTGTATAGATCTCCACTTTCTCCCCATACAGGTAATGCCTCCAGATCTTTAGCTCAAAAACGACTGCTGCCAAGTCTAGATCATGAGTAGGATAATTCCTCTCATATTCTTTGAGTTGTCGTGAGGCATAAGTTATGACTTTCCCATGTTGCATGAGAACACATCCTAAACCTTTTCCTGAAGCATCGCTGTATATGATAAATCCCTTCGAACCAAATCGTATTGTCAAAACAGGTGCTGAAATGAGTCTCCTCTTGAGTTCTTGAAAACTCTTCTCACATTCCGCGCTCCAACTGAATTTTGTATCTTTTTGAGTTAGCTGAGTTAATGGAGTAGCGATTCAAGAAAATCCTTCCACGAATCTTCGATAATAACTAGGTAAGCCCAGAAATCTACGTACCTCAGTCACTGACTTAGATTTCTCCCAGCTTTGTATTGCTTCAATCTTTGTCGGGTCAACAGATATTCCATTATTTGATATCACGTGCCCAAGGAATGCTACTTCCTCAAGCCAGAACTCGTACTTCTTCAACTTGGCATAAAGCTTGTTTTCACGAAGCTTTTGGAGTATCAGCCTTAAGTGTTGCTCATGATCTTCATGGCTTTTGGAGTATATGAGAATGTCATCAATAAAGACAACCACAAAATGATCCAAATATTCCTTGAATATTCGGTTCATTATATCCATAAAGGCAGTAGGAGCATTAGTCAATCCAAATGACATGACTAGGAATTCGTAATGCCCGTACCGAGTTCTGAAAGCAATCTTTGGAATGTCATCAGTTTTAATCTTTAACTAATGATATCCGGAACAAAGATCGATCTTTGAAAAGAATTTGGCACCTTGCAACTGGTCAAACAGGTCATTAATGTGAGGCAACGGATACCTATTTTTGATGGTGACATGATTCAACTCCCGATAATCAATACAAAGTCGCATACTCCCATCTTTCTACTTTATGAATAGAACAAGAGCACCCCAAGGAGACGTACTAGGACGAATGAAACCAATATCTAACAACTCTTGTAGTTGGGTTTTTAACTCTTGTAGTTTAATAGGAGCCATTCGATATGGGGCTTCGGAATTGGTTTTGTACCGGGTTCAAGGTCGATACAAAATTCAATTTCACGCTTTGGGTAGGCCAGGAAGTTCTTCAGGGAATACATCAAGAAATTTATTAACAATAGAAATATCATTCAAATCTGATGTATTTTTGTTTAAATTCATGACATGGGCTAAGAAAGCTTGACATCCCTTTTTCAACAAACGAATTGCTTTATGGCTTGATATGACAGTGATTAACTTTAGTGGTTTGGTTGCTTGAATTTGCATAATAGGTTGGTTAGGAATATAAAAGCTAACAACCTTACAAAAATAATCAATTTTTATATGATGAGTAGTTAACCAATCAATCCCTAAAATCATATCGAATGCAAGTATTTTAAGGAAATAAGATCGACTAGTAATGTGAGGGTACCGATTTGAACCAAACAAGACTTATAAATAGTGGATGTAATGACGGTTTCTCTGAATGGAGTTTCAACAGATAAGTCAAAGTCTAATTTCTCCGTAGTTAAATTTAAACATTAAGCGCAAGTAGGAGAAATAAAAGAATGGGTAGAATTGGTATCAAATAAGGTATAGACTTCGCAAGAGTTTATGATTAGCTTACCCGTGACAACCTCGTTCGGGTTCCTCACTTTTTGGGAGGTCACGACAAATGCTCTCCCTTGAAATACCAGCTTTGACTTGTCTGGGACGACATTTGGTGTCAGCACCCCAGCTGGACTTATCTTCACTACACGAAAAAATTGAGCTAGGTTGCCTTCTCTTCCGTAATTGTAACACACTTTAGATTGTTGCATATAGTTTGGACTGATGTGTCCCTCCCCTCTGTATTTGTAGCATACGACCGGTGGTCTTTCTCCTTCCTTGAAAACGGTTGCTGGTGCTAACGTCTTTCCATCATTATTGAATCTCCTATTCTTGAAATTTCCACTCCTATTATTTTGGCTAGAATTACCACCAAAGTGGTTACCATTTCTGGCATGTTGATTTATTCCACATTTGTTGTCACCGCTTCGATGACTGCAACCACTGGTATTATCATTTTGCCTGCTGCTCTTTCTTGGTTGGGTTGACTAATTATCACGCTCCAATAACTGATCCCTATTTACAACATCTGAATACAAACACAATTTGTGAGAAATAAGGTATTGACGTATTTTGGGTTTCAAACCTTGCAGAAACATTCGTGTCATTCTCTCCTCATTATCAACCAAATGGGATGCTAACCGGGCCAACTCAGTAAACTTAGCCTCGTACTACGCACAGTCATATTATTTTGCTCTAGCTTGATGAACTCCACCTCCTTCAGGAGATGAATACTTTCGGGAAAGTACTTGTCGTTGAACAGTTCTTGGAACTTCTCCCAAGACATTTTGAGTGCGGTAGGCTGAGTACGTTTAACTGATTCCCACCAGTAATCTGCCTCTCCTCTAAACATGAAGATGGCAAAGGGAACCTTTTGCTCTTCGGAGCATCCCAAGATATCAAATATCTTTGTGATCTACTTTATCCACGTCTCTGCCTTGAGTGGTTCTGGCTTTCCCCAAAACTCCGGTGGTCCCAGCTCCTTGAACTGCTTAGCGGTGACCAACCGTGAGTTGCCATTGTTTCCACCAGCATTTTGGACAGGAGTCTCTCTTGCCTGACTTTGCATGAATTTCAGGAAGCCTCTAAACATTCCATCGTTCATCATTTGGTCGGTGTTGTTTTTCACCTGAGGATTATTGCCTTCCTGATGTACATTATCCTGGTTATTGACCTGTGGTGGCTCAACGGTCTCCTGTGCTCAATTTCTTATCTCAACATTCTCGGATGCCATTTTCAAATATTGTCACAAAACAAGGGTTAATTAACTTACCACATAATACTCATATATTCTAACCGACCAATCAAATAACAAATAAGCTTAGGTAGGTCATACTAGCGAAGGAATTACCCGTCTCTCCCCTCCTAGTTCTAGTCTCACATCTCAGCCATGAATCATATCCCTAAGCTTTGATACATATCTTGGATAGCAAGCTCCCAGCTCCATCCTCAATGTGACACCCCCAAAATAGGTATACATCACCCATTCTGAGTCGCCAAATACATGGTACAAAATTCAAATACAACTTAATTAATACAACTGTCGTGTAATATGACAAAACATATGCTGAGAATTTTGACACGAATATTGTCTTCTAGTCAATATTCAAACTTAAATTCAATCTTATTACAATTATTATCACACTATTTCATAGAATAGTGAGGACTACTAAAACAACCATCTAGACCGTCACTCCTTTCCCTGACTAGTCCCAGCTATATTCTCATTTCCTGAAGAGAACAATGAAAGCAAAGGGTGAGCTCAACTAGCCCAGTAAAGAATATTATGACTAAGATAATGCAAAATAAATTATCATTAGCCTTCAACAGTGTTAAATTGATAGAATACAATAGACAAGAAGTTTAACTGCAGTGAAACAAACAATCCATTAGAAGAGTCAAGTAGAGCATGATATCTACTATCTTCTATGATTTAAAAAGTTTATCATCAATTTTATCGCTGAGACTCAGCTCAATAAATAATCCACATCACTGAATTATCCATGCACTATGGGCCAAGGATATTCATTATTATCTCCAATGGTCATGATCGTGCCAACAACTGTCCATCAATGCACTACGGGCCAATGAGGACTTTTACCACATCATTTGTAACATTACGGGTCATGATTATACCAAACGATCCTTGGTCATAATCATACCAATCAACAGTCCATCTATGCACTACGACCCAAATATGACTTTCATAACAATATAAACATGAGGATGATGACAATGATATAAGAATTCAATTAAATGCAAGCAAAGGATAAATTCTAAAGATTTATAATTTAATTTATCTAGAATTCAATAATGTCCAAATTGTCAACATGATACTGCTTTGTGGAGTAAAATTCAAGAATAATATTGTATCAAAAATAATTTGGACCGAAAAGAAATCAATTATACTCAAGAAACTAGATTTGACTGGAAAATCAGATATTATTCTAAGAAAATCTTGCACAAAAAGCTACACTCAAAGTATCCTTATACTCAAGAAAATACTCACAATACTATAGAATAAGAATTTCTGATATTGAAATTTAGAGGAAGAATCAAAGCAACTGCCTAACTTTCCTCTTTTTTTCTTTGCCTAACCTGCCTAACTCTGTTATTCTCCATCAATGCCTAACTCATATGGCCCACAATTTGGAAAACACAAGATTCTGCAGGCAATTTTCTCCACCAACCAAGTGAGTGGTCCCATGGGAGGAATTAAGTTACCAACACATGGTTTTAAACCAAAGAATGCATTCAATACACCGGTTTTTGAAAAACAAAGGAAAACAAAGGAAAGCATCTCACCTCCTTAACATATTCACATGCTTATATATATATATATATATATATATATATATATATATATATATATATTATCTAAACAATTATAATATATTATAATAATATATGTGAATGAATATTTTATCGGAGGAGATAATTATAATTTCACAGAAAAATATGTCAAACTTTCAACAGATTCAAAATTCCTTCACTTATATTAAAAGATATTCCTTCAACAGCTAACAGTTAAACTTTTATCGTTATTTTTATAAAAAGATATTTCTGTCTTTTTCTAACTCCGACAATAATTTTGTTGTGGGGCCCACCAATGATTGTGCCGTCATACGAATATTCCCTGATAAAAAGAATATTCCGCGACCAATCGAATATTTTATAATAAGTTGCTTACTTTGTAAAATTTATAAATATTACCCACAACTATAACATTATATCAAATCCACACCATAATATTCAAAAATATATTTCGAGAAAAATTAATCTTCATTTATGAAAGTTGGGGTCTTATAGTCGTTGTAAGTCTACAGCGATAGAAACCGTCGCTAAAGGTGTTCTTCATCCCATGAAGAACATACGGGTTAATGCCCTGGGGGCTACTTTGACCATCAATAATTTCCATTTGATATTATTTTTTGGCATGAAAGTGTATCATTAATGTAATATTGATGTAGTACTACAAGTACATATCAAGTTTGGGGTCTAACTACAACATATCATGAATATTTTTCATGATCAAACTGCATATCTAAACTATTCTTCATTTTTGGAATTTCCAAAAAAGAAGTCAGTGTTGGTCAACCCACTTTGAGCTTTAATAACTTAGATTCTATGTGTTATCTAAGTGATCCAGTTTCACACTCTTATAGTAGACATGTCAGGCTACACAAGTGTTACACTATCTTAGCTTAACAACATCATAAATGCAAGATCTGGCCTGGTCAAACAGCTTGTCAGAGCTATTCTTCCTATTTTCTGGAATTTCCAAAAAGCAGAGTTTGTGCTTGGTCAACCCATTTTGACCATTAATAACTTGGATCCTGGTTATGATTTAAGTGTTCTGTTGTCAAGGTTTTGTATTCCATATGTCAAGGTATAAAATTTGTACACTTAGACAACCTAACAACATAACATGAAGAAGATCAAAGTTATACAAAAATCTTATCAGACAGTTTCTGGATTTCTGGGTTTTCCAAAACCTGTTTTCCATGACTGGTCAACTAGGTTTGACCATGAATAACTTTAAATCTAGACATGATTACACTCTCCACATGGCATACTATAACAAGGATACACTTAACAGATCTAACAATTAACAGAGTAAGATCTATGGCCTCTAACATATGACTGTCAGGCCATATTTTTAGGGTTTTTTCAACTTGCTTAAATATTCATTTTCATGCATTTAAATATTATGGATTCATATTTTATCAACATAAATCATTAAATAACATAACATAGAACATATCTAAACAAAAAAATAGAAAATCTACATAATCATACAAGATCTAGCGTAGGGTTAGGGTTTATACCTCTTTGAACAACTTTTTGAGTTGTCTCTTTTGATATGATCTTGGATGGTTTATGGGGTGGATTTGGTTTTTATTTGGACTTAGTTTCTTTCTAAATTTCGTGGCTTTGGAGAATGGTAGGTTTAGCTAAATATGAAAACTTAAAGTAATGTTTTCTTTAAACTTAACTCCCTTTTTGATCTTACCTTTTGATTCATTATATTTGGTTGATGCTAAGTGTCCACAATTGGCTGATTGGCTTTGATTTTGAGTACATGGTGAATCTCCCTTGATGACTCACCAAGATTTGGTCTTATCTTTTGTTAAAAGATAAGATAAATGGTATTTTGGTCATTTTACACCTGTTAAGGGCAATTTGGTAATTTTCCAAATAATTTTAAGGGTATTTTGGTCATTTCACATACTTTCCTTAAATCTTAACCCTTAGGGTTTGCTAATTAATATTAAGGTTTATAAATTAGGGTTTAGGGTTTTTAAATCTAGAATTAAGGTTTCTAACTGATCGTTAGGGTTCCCTAACTGAACATTAGGGTTTCTAATCTAACATTAGGGTTTACTAATGTTATATCTTATCTGGTTAACATTTAATCATTAATCAAAATTGCACATACACATAATCTGGAATATAATTATAATAATAACTGTATTAATAATCAAACCGCTATTAAAATTATGGTTTTGATCAGTTATTCATCTTTGCCTCCTTTACATTCCTTAGCAAATTTAAAATAAATGAATTAACTAACCTACAAAATTCATATCACTCATGCTCAAAATAATAACGATAACAATACTAATAATATATATATATAATATTCAAAAAAATATAATCGTTTAAAATTCCTGGTCCTGACAATATCTGTGAGAAAAATGAGTGATTCTTTGACCAAGACCAGAGTCATAGAGAGGTCAGCTGGGATTTGGGTCTCTAGTGAACTTGTGAGGTGAGGAAGAGACTGTTGTTTCAAGAACAGATCATAGAATAGAACTCAACTCAAAAGAAGGTATAACTAAGCTCGAGTGTAAGACCCCAACTTTTATAAATAAAGATTAATTTTCTCGAAATATATTTTTGAATATTATGGTGTGGATTTGATATAATATTATAGTTGTGGGTAATATTTATAAATTCTGCAAAGTATGCAAGTTGTTATAAAATATTCGATTAGTCGGAGAATATTCGTTTTAACAGGGAATATTCGTACGACGGCACAATCATTGATGGACCCCACAATGGAATTATTATCGGAGTTAGAAAACGACAGAAATATCTTTTTATAAAAATAAGGTAAAATTTTACCATTAACTGTTGGATTACCCAGTGGTAAAAGTACAGTAATACGCGTGGTTGCATAGTAGCACACGGTATTGATTATTGATGCTTACGTGAGAAGTCACTTAGTTTTATTCAATTATTGCTACAGTAATTGTTGCATAGTATCTCACGTTATTTGATTCAATTATTGTTACAATATTTTATATTATTAAATTAATAATTGAGATGACAAGTTATTCATATTATTATTTACATAATTAACAATGTCTAGAAAGTTATTCATCTTTGCCTCCTTTACATTCCTTAGCAAATTTAAAATAAATGAATTGACTAACCTACTAAATTCATATCACTCATGCTCAAAATAATAACGATAACAATACTAATAATATATATATATATATATAATATTCAAAAAAATATAATTATTTAAAATTCCTGGTCCTGATAGTATCTGTGAGAAAAATGAGTGATTCTTTGACCAAGACCAGAGTTATAGAGAGGTCAGCTGGGATTTGGGTCTCTAGTGAACTTGTGAGGTGAGGAAGAGACTGTTGTTTCAAGAACAGATCATAGAATAGAAATCAACTCAAAAGAAGGTATAACTAAGCTTGAGTGTAAGACCCCAACTTTTATAAATAAAGATTAATTTTCTTAAAATATATTTTTGAATATTATGGTGTGGATTTGATATAATATTATAGTTGTGGGTAATATTTATAAATTTTGCAAAGTATGCAAGTTGTTATAAAATATTCGATTAGTCGGAGAATATTCGTTTTAACAGGGAATATTCGTACGACGACACAATCATTGGTGGACCCCACAATGGAATTATTGTCGGAGTTAGAAAACGACCGAAATATCTTTATAAAAATAACGGCGAAAATTTTACCATTAACTGTTGGATTACCCGGTAGTAAAAGTACAGTAATGCGCGTGGTTGCATAGTAGCACACGGTATTGATTATTGATGCTTACGTGAGAAGTCACTCAATTTTATTCAATTATTGCTACAGTAATTGTTGCATAGTATTTCACGTTATTTGATTCAATTATTGTTACAATATTTTATATTATTAAATTAATAATTGAGATGACAAGTTATTCATATTATTATTTGTATAATTAACAATGTCTAGAAAGTTCTGTCAAAGAAAGGGATTTGGTCACCTAATTGCGCGCCAATAGGGAGAAATCCATATCGGAAAGCCCCATCTTTCCTGGGAACGATTTGGTTGTTAATATTGCGAGTTATAATAATGATGAATAAATGTTGTTAAAAATATTGAGGGAATTTTTTTTATGAAGTATTTTTTGTAAGTTTGGCGTATTATTTGGACCCCCACTTACTCATTTTTCAAAATAGTGTGTTATGAGTATAATAATATATATATATATATTATAAGTTTTATTTTACTTGAATATTATATTCTTAATTTGAAAAAATGGGCGTCTGTGAAGTTGCAGAATTTGGCCCGTGAATGGTTCGATTGTTTCGTCCGTGAAATTTCTTAATAGTTCCCCTTCCATTCTCCTATAAATAGGATGCTTAGTTTAGAAATGAAAATCACACCAGAATCCAAAAAATCTTCTTCTATAATATTGAGCGTATTTCTTTCGAGTTTTAGAAAGCTTTGAGCGTAGAAAACGGTATAAATTTTCTTCAAGATTAATATCCCCGCCCTACCAGTCGGAATACTCTTCTTTTTAAGGTAAGGGATATTATTTTTGTTCAATACTCGTAAGAAATAATATTTTCTTCCATACACTATAGTATGTAAGTAATATTATTTTGTTTCAGATTCTGAATTCTATACTCATTTTGTTAAGTTTTGGCTTTTATACTCCATGAAATTAGTAGAATATCCTTAAAATTTACGCTTCATCCAGTATCTTTTTCATGAAAATATTATTCTGAGTATTTTTGATAAGTTTTAACTTTTCATGCTTGAGTAATATGCACGGGGTACTATTCCTAAAGTACTATTCATGAGGTACTATTCACTCGGTTACTATTCACCCGGGTTACTATTCATGACAAAAATTGAATTTTTCGATCCAAATCATTTTTGATACAATATTATTCTTGAATTTTACTCCACAAAGCAGTATCATGTTGACAATTTGGACATTATTGAATTCTGGATAAATTAAATTATAAATCTTTAAAAATTTATCCTTTGCTTTCTTTTAATTGAATTCTTATATTATTGTCATCATCCTCATGCTTATATTATGATGAAAGTCATTTTTGGCTTACGTGCATTGATGGACTGTTTATTGGTATGATTATGACCAGGGATTATTCGGTATAATCATGATCATAATGTTACAAATGATGTGGTAAAAGTCCTCATTGGACCGTAGTGTATTTATGGACAGTTGTTGGCATGATCATGACCATTGGTGAAAACACGAATATCCTTGGCCCGTAGTGCATGGATAATTCGTGGTCGTGATACTAATGAATATCCTTGGCCGTAGTGCATGGGTAATTCAGTGATGTGGATTATTTATTAAGTTGAGTCTCAGCGATAAAATTGATGATAAACTTTTTAAATCATAGAAGATAGTAGATATCATGCTCTACTTGACTCTTCTAATGGATTGCTTGTTCCGCTGCAGTTAAACTTGATGTCTATTGTATTTTATCAATTTAACACTGTTGAAGGCTAACAATAATTTATTATGCATTATCTTAGTCATAATATTTCTTACTAGGCTAGTTGAGCTCACCCTTTGCATTCATTGTTCTCTTCAAGAAATGAGAACTTAGTCGGGACTAGTCGGGGAACTGAGTGATGGTCCGAGATGGTGCATTAGTAGTCCTCACTATTCTGTGAAATAGTGTGATAATAATTATAATAATATTGAATTTGAGTTTGGATATTGTGTACAAGAAAATATTCGTGTTGAAACTCCCAACTTATGGTTTGTCATACTTTATACGATAGTTGTATAATTAAGTTGTATTTGAATTCTGTACCATATATTTGGCAACTCGGAATGGGTGATGTATACCTATTTTGGGGGCGTCACAGTTGGTATCAAAGCTTAGGGATATGATCCCTGGCTGAGATGTGAGACTAGAACTAGGAGGGGAGAGACGGGCAATTCCATCGCTAGTATGACCTACCTAAGCTTAATTGTTATTTAATTGGTCGGACAGAATATAGGAGTATTATGTGGTATGTCAATTAACCCTTATTTTATGGCAGTATTTGAAAATCAAGAGATGAACTCATATAGAGTTTTAAGTGATAAATCGGGGAGATTCATTTAAAGAATAAATATTGGAGTATAATATTTTGCTATAACAAAGATTTTATCGGGAAGTACTAATTAAGTTATTAAACTTGATTTTAGGATGTCAGGCGAAGAAGAAATTAGAGATATCCATGTGGTGAGTGAAGAATTAATAGTTGCACCCGAGCTAGTCGCAGAGGTAGCAACTGAGAGTGAGGAAGAAAAGGAACTTGAGGAGAATTTATTAGGAGAACTTTATGATAGAAATGTAGAACTGCAAAATAGTATTCATGAGTTAGAAGAGCAGGCTGAAGAACGAAAGGCAGTCATGGAGCAAAAGGATGCAACAATTCAAGCTTCTGTTACCCGATATGTGATGCTTGAACAGAAACACTCTTTGGTAGAGTATAAGAAGATAAAGCTGGAATCTGAGAATTCAAATGTCAAGGATCAGCTGAAAGAAGAAACAACTGAACGAGTGAGAATGAAGGATGCATGGGTAAAAGCCGCATAACGCATTGATATTGTGGAAAGAGAAGTCCGGTCCAGGAAGGCTAAAATAGATGATATGTATTTCTCTTTTTGGACAGTAATTGGGAGAACCCAACATCAAATTTTGATATACCCTGTACATTGCGGTCAATGCCAATTCGATGTGGAGTGAAGATTAATGATTCAGATCATGGATCAAGAGTACGACGAAGCAGTTAATGGTGGAATATGCCCTATAGCGAATGTCAACTCCGGCGGTAATGATAACACCAAAGGTTGTCCCAAAAAAGTCAAAGTAGATGGATCAAGTGAGATCGCTTTTCGTGACTTCCCAAAAAGCGCGGAACCCGAACAAAGTTATCACGGGTAAGTTAATCATAAACTCTTGCGAAGTCTATACCTTATTTGATACCGGTTCTACCCACTCTTTTATTTCACTTAGTTGTTCTCAACGTTTGAACTTGACTACTGAGAAATTAGACTTTGACTTATCGGTTGAAACTCCATTAGCAGAAACCTTCATTAAATCCACTATTTATAAATCTTGTTTGATTCGAATTGATACCCTCACGTTACCTGTCGATCTCATCTCTTTGAAAATACTTGCATTTGATTTGGTTTTAGGAATCGACTGGTTAACTACTCATCATGCTAAAATTGATTTTTTTTCATAAGGTTGTTAGTTTTTATATTCCTAACCAACCTATTATGTGAATTCAAGCAACCAAACCACTAAATTCAATCACTATCATATCAACCCATAAGTAAAAAGCCTCGAGCCTTTCGCTGGTGACTTCCTTGTGTGGGATGCACCGAAGCCAGACTTTCCATAGGGGACGCCGTGAATAACGGTGGCAAGTTGATAGGTATCAATGTGAGGTGATATCCAAGTCTTGGATGAGAGTCACAGTTTTGAATGATAATTCTATCGTTAATAAATTTCCTGACGTATTCCGTGAAGACTTTTTGGCCTACCCAAGAGCATGAAATCGAATTTTTTATTGACCCTAGTACAAAACCTATTTCTAAAACCTTCAAATATTTCTTCACCCAAAACGAACGTAACATGCGCCAAAGACGTTGGCTCGAGCAGTTGAAGATTACGACCATACCATTCAATAACATCGTGGAAGAGAGAACGTGGTAGCTGACACATTGAGTAGAAGATCGTATGCGGTTACGACTGCGACGTTGTTAACACAAAGACCCATTTATACGATTTATAAAGGTTGGAGATAGAGTTAAAGACTCCAAGAACCTACGTGAAGATAGCGAATATACGATTAGAACCGACTTTAAACGATAAAATTAAAGCCGATCAAGCTACAGACTCGGAGCTGATGAATGTGAAGAAGAAGGTTCAAGAAGGAGTTATTCTAGAAGTAAGAATCGACGAAGAGAGGAAATCTCAACCCTCGATTTTATTAGTCCATTTAAAATCCTTGATCAAGTAGAAACTGTGGCCTATAGACTCGCTTTACCACCAAGTATGTTGCGTATTCATAACGTTCTTCACGTATCGATGTTACGTAAATATGTGGACGACCCGAATCACATTATTGAATTAGAACTAAACGAGATAAAAGAAGATTTAACGTTTGAGGAGATACCTGTTAAAATCTTGGATAAGGGAAAACATATTCTACTCTTAAAGGTTATACCTCAAGAGTTAGAATCTGAAATAAAATTAAGGTATTCTCATCTCTTCGACATACCAGGTACGTACACCAATTTCGAGGGCAAAATTTCATAAGAGGGGGAGGTTGTAGGACCCCAACTTTTATGAATAAAGATTAATTTTCTCGAAATATATTTTTGAATATTATGAAATGGATTTAATATAATGTTATAGTTATGTGTAATATTTATAAATTTTGCGAGGTATGCAAGTTGTTATAAAATATTTGATTGGTCGGGGAATATTCATTTTAACAGGGAATACTCGTACGATGGCACAATCATTGGTGGACCCCACAACAGAATTATTGTCGGAGTTAGAAAATGATAGAAATATCTTTTTATAAAAATAACGGCGAAAGTTTTACCGTTAATCGTTGGGTTACCCAGTGGTAAAAGTACAAAGATGTCTGGCGTGGTTGCATAGTAGCACACGGTATTGATTATTGATGCTTACGTGAGAAGTCACTCAGTTTTATTCAATTATTGCTACAGTAATTATTGCATAGTATCTCACGTTATTTGATTCAATTATTGTTACAATATTTTATATTATTAAATCAATAATTGAGATGACAAGTTATCCATATTATTATTTGCATAATTAATAATGTCTAGAAAGTTACATCGAGAAAAGGGTTTGGTCACCTAATCAAGCGCTATATAGAGAAATCTTATCGAAAAGCCCCTCTTTCCCCGTGAACGATCTGGTTGCTAACATTGCGAATTATAATAATGATGAATAAATGTTGTTAAAAATATTAAGGGAATTTTTTTTATGAAGTATTTGTTGCAAGTTTGGCATATTATTTGGACCCCCCAATCGACTCATTTTTCAAAATAGTGTGTGTTATAGTATGATAATATATATATATATGATTAAAGTGACATTTGGGGGATAAATATTGTCACGAGTGTGTTATATAAATATATATATATATATATATATATATATATATATATATATATATATATAAATGGTATTATGGTTAAGTTGTTTGCTTTGTATATCACTTGACTTGACTTTTATTGATATATGGAAACTAAAACTTTTCTCATTGCCATAAATGGCGTGTAAAATCTATATATATATATATATATATATATATATATATATATATATATATATAAGTTTTGTTTTACTTGAATATTATATTCTTAATTTGAAAAAACGGGCACCTGTGAAGTTGCAAAATTCGGCCCGTGAATTTTTCGATTGTTTCGTCCGTGAAATTTCTTAACAGTGCCCCTTCCATTCTCCTATAAATAGGATGCTTAGTTTAAAAATAAAAATCACACCAGAATCAGAAAATTCTTCTTCTATAATATTGAGCGTATTTCTTTCGAGTTTTAGAAAGCTTTGAGAATAGAAAACGGTATAAGTTTTCTTCAAGAATATCCCCGCCCTACCAGTCGAAATACTCTTCTTTTAAGGTAAGGGATATTATTTTTGTTTAATACTCGTAAGAAATAATATTTTCTTCCATACTCTATACTATGTAAGTAATATTATTTCGTTTCATATTTCGAATTCAATGCTCATTTTGTTAAGTTTTGGCTTCTATACTCCATGAAATTAGTAGAATATCCTTGAAATTTGCGCTTCATCCAGTATCTTTTTCATGGAAATATTATTCTGAGCATTTTTGATAAGTTTTAACATTTTCATGTCGGAGTACTATTCACAAGGTACTATTCTCAAAGTACTATTCACGGGGTACTATTCTCGAAGTACTATTCATGGGGTACTATTCACTCGGTTACTATTCATGACAAAAATTAATTTCTTTTCGGTCCAAACCATTTTTGATACAATATTATTCTTAAATTTTACTCCACAAAGCAGTATCATGTTGACAATTTGGACATTATTGAATTCTGGATAACTTAAATTATAAATCTTTAAAAACTTATCCTTTGCTTTCTTTTAATTGAATTCTTATATCATTGTCATCATCCTCATGTTTATATTATGATGAAAGTCATCTTTGGCTTACGTGCATAGATGGACTGTTGATTTGTATGATTATGACAAGGAATTATTCAGTATAATCATGACCGTAATATTATAAATGATGTGGTTAAAGTCCTCATTGGCCCGTAGTGCATTGATGGACAGTTGGTGCCATAATCATGACTATTGGTGAAAACACGAATATCCTTGGCCCATAGTGCATGGATAATTTGTGGTCGTGATACTAATGAATATCCTTGGCCCGCATGGGTAATTCAATGATGTGAATTATTTATTAAGCTGAGTCTTAGCGATAAAATTTATGATAAACTTTTTAAATCATAGAAGATAGTAGATATCATGCTCTACGTGACTCTTCTAATGGATTGCTTATTCCGCTGCAGTTAAATTTGATGTCTATTGTATTTTAACAGTTTAACAATGTTGAAGGCTAACGATAATTTATTCTGCATTATCTTAGTCATAATATTTCTTACTAGGCTAGTTGAGCTCACCCTTTGCTTTCATTGTTCTCTTCAGAAAATGAGAACTTAGCCGGGACTAGTCGGGGATTGGAGTGATGGTCCGAGATGGTGCATTAGTAGTCCTCACCATTCTATGAAATAGTGTGATAATAATTATAATAATATTGAATTTGAGTTTGGATATTGTCTAGAAGATAATATTTGTGTTGAAACTCCTGGCTTATGTTTTGTCGTACTTTACACGATAGTTGTATAATTAAGTTATATTTAAATTCTGTACCATGTATTTGGCAACTCAAAATGGGTGATGTATACCTATTTTGGGTGCGTCACATTGAGGATGGAGCTGGGAGCTTGTTATCCAAGATATGTAGTTGTGAAAAGTTGGAAGTTTATCTATAAAACTTTTTATAGGCTTCTCGGCCTGTTGAAGTAGTATTTATTACTGAAAGTAATAGGATCTCAAGTCCTATAGAGGAACTTGATACTAGATGTAGCAACATACCCAAAATGTATGTTGTGAACCAGACAAATATCTGTGTATTGTGTGATTGAATTTTTATTGTCTTGCATATTGTTGGTGTAAAATCTAATTACGCACAATCACGCAAGTATACATGGTCAACAAGTAATATAATAGTAAGTAAAGTATCGTTCCCATAGAGACAATTTAGTAAGAAGTTTAACCTCACAATTGTCAATTTCCTATTAATCCTAATTTTATTAAACTATCCAAAACAATGATTAAAATTATAAAAAATAAATTATTAATAAATATATGTTCACAAAACAATCACAAATATTAAAAACTGAAAGTCAAACAATTATTGGAGAATTAGGCTTACGACTTCACCCTAAGCTTCACTCTGATTTTTACACCTTTATTCCAGTTCAATTCACTATCCCAGTTTATTAATCAAGAACACGAATGTAGCACTAGCCACCTCTCGATGCAATAATATCGTATTAACTTAAATCCAAAATTTAGATAGAAACAAGTTCAACACCTTAATCAACTAACTCACTATATCTCTATGTGAATTATAATTAAAGAAGGTTTAAGATTAAGTTCTCTATCTGATTCCATGCGATGTTAAGCAAATCTCTACCTCAACATTCATCAAGATTCTGTTCATTCACAAAATTCAAGAACACATGCTATATTAAATAAGTCTAGACTCGTACTTCCTCTCTCGAATTCATACAAGTCCACAAAGAACTGTTGATCAGGCAATTCATAAATTCAAGCTCAAATTAATATAGATAAATTGGATAATAGCTTATTACACTGGAAATCAAAGTTACAAAACCATCATTTCACTTAAAGATCCGTCATAAGCCTAAAAAGTAAATTAGTTCATAATCAATGAATTAAATACTAAATAAATAAAAGATAACATCTTTTCAATTACTAATATAAGACTAAGAAGAAGAATAATGCAGAACACCCTTCACGTTAGCCTTAATCCGTAATTGATACGAACGTTCTTCAAAATCTTCACTCCAATGATCCCTATGAATTCCTATCCTTTTTCTCTGATAATTGCTCTGTATGATGATAATTATGATGTTTGTTGCTCAATATTTATCCAACACACCAATTTTGATCAAAGTCCCGTGTCAATTAGAGTCCGAATGCTATCCACGTACTAAAGTCCATGTTTCAACAATATTTCAAGAAAGTCGATCAATTTGTCAAATTTCAGACCCATACTGGGGAAATATATATAGAAATGCCCGCCTGATGGGCTAGTCTCATCATCAACCCGATTTGAAGGCGCTGACCCGTGGGGTGTAAAGCTAAATTAGGCATACCGTGGGCATGGGTTCTGCAGACTAACTTTTCTAAACCTTCATACTTGCTCCCATATTTCTTCAAACGTCTCCCTTTCTTTGCTACTTGCCACACCAACGACCCTACACATAAAATAACACAAAACGAGTAAAAACGAACATGAAAGCAAGAAATTAACAATGATTAAGCTTGAAATGGACATAGATTCGTGAATATAAAATCCACTTATCAAAATCCCCCAAACTTAAATCGTGTTAGTCCTCGAGCACAAAACAAAATACATGTTACGCAATGCAATGCAATGAGATATAATGTATCTAACTATATGATTATGAATCCAACAGTATCACAGAAGCAAAAGTATTCCACCGGCCTCAAAAAGATCAAGCAAACATTTCAACACCTCATATCGAAACCACTCAATAGTTTCTTATCAATTCTCGCATCTTAGACCGTCATCACTGATATAGTGCGTGTATGAGCAACATTTATGCTGACTTATTCTAGTTCAAATTTAACACATAATAAATTTCTTATTAGGAATCATACAGAATAACTCAAAAATTTCAAAAATAGACAAGTTTCAACTATAATCAAACATTTACCAAGATTAGGGGTCCAAATAGGGTATTCATGCTTTCTTTTCTTTCTTTTTTTTCATTGACGGGGGCTCTTTGCTCTTATTTCCCGTCTCTTCTTCATTTTTTTCATAAATAGATAGATAGTTGGTGAGTGCGTTTTACGCTCTATCTCACGCTCGTGTTTATGGGGAGTATATTTTTTTTTCTCAACCCACCACAAGACTCAACTAGATATTATTTTCTCTTTTTTTTTCTGAAGCTTATATACCTTACCTTTTCCCCCAAACTTAGGTTCTTGACTAATTCGTCGTCTTCACTGCCTATTCTTGTCATTCTATGATTTATACTAGCATTATCCTTTAGAAACTATTTATGTATTAATTTAAACTAATCAGTAAACACAAACATTATTACGTGCTACCCTTTTTATACTAGTTTCAAACAAGCACAAGATCCGAATCATAATTCAAAACTACATCGTAATTCTATACTAGGTACTGTATTTGTTCACTCAATCCCAATCTCATCATTGGCCACAATAAAAAAATGAACTACAACACTGCTGGACATATGCAAAATTAACACAATATATAACTAATTTTTTTTAGATATGTGTTTAACATAACAAAATGCAGAAATAACAACAATAATTAAACTATGTATGCACCTAAGCTACTATGCAACAATGTGATTACATAAATGCAAATAACATGAAGAACTATAGTGCGATAACAAATGCAAACCTAACTAATGACATTATGCATGCAAACATAAAAGTAAATCCCCCAAACTTAAGAATTACAATGCCCTCATTGTGTGGATAACTCAATAAAAATTATGAGGACTTTGTTGTATGCACGTTAAGCCTGGGGTGGTGGTGGTTAATCTTCTTCCTCGGAGTCACTCGGTGGAAATCGTGGCAGTGGAACTTGTTGCTGATATGGAAATTGAGCATTAGGATTTAAACTTTGGAGCGTCGTGTTCAATGATGCGAATGAGAGATTCATAGCCTCGAACATATGGTCCTGCCTAGCAGCGAGCCGCCTCATCTCTCGTCGTGCTTGCTTATTGTGCTCATCCACTTGGAGCTGAAAATTTAGGAACTGAGGACTAGATATTGCCTCGGACTGTGGTACCTGCTCTGTTCCTTGATCTCCCATAGTCGCATCCTCATCATCCGAGGTGTCTGTAGTGTCAACTTCGTCCTTCGAAGCCAATGGAAAAATAAAGCCTAGACCTCTAGGATGGGAATCGCCCCCGGCCCACACCGAATACCGTGCGATCATTCTAAAATCGAGTAGCTAGAGCGGCATCTGAGTGGGTTCATCATCGAACCATCTAACACCCACTTGGCAACACAACCCACATATGAGTGATGGGTGCGGCAAGCCGCCTGAAAAGCTTCCTCGTAAGCATCGGCGAATGGAGAAACTGATTATGACCCCGACATAAATGATGAAATCTTGCATAATTGCATATAAAAGTAGTGCCTTCTCTTTGGTCACGTCCGATCAAAGGTCCGTGTTGGTTGTGCGGTACCAGAACTCTCTCCCCGTTGCCACTTTGAAGTCAGTTTAGAAGCCATTTATTTCCTGAAGCCTAGACAACAATATCTCCCCCCTAAACTTAGTTCACACAAACTATCGAACACTTGGTGTGCACAGTGATTTAACCCCCCAAAACCTGATGATCTTTGTGGCAATTGTGGTGATAAAAGATGAAGAATTAACAATAAGACTAACTCACTCTTAGTGTATCTCCAATTTTCGGTACACCTTAATCTCTATCTTCTGAGGATTTAAACTTTAGTGTGATGAGGGAGAGGTTTTATAGAGATTGAGATATAAGATGTGAAGCAGTGGAGTGCAGTAGTGGGGGAGTGGTTAATGTAATTGAGTAATGAAGTTATAATTGCCAAATTCATGAGAGATAAGGTGTAATGGATAGAGGGTTGTGGGGTATTTAGAAGTAGTGGAGATGTGAAGTGGGTTAGGAGTAACTCCAAAATCATCTATTGAGCTCAGGACCCCATACCTACTGGGGGGTAACAAGTTAAAAGCCGCCCGTGACGGCATGCAATCTATTATTGGACTTGGGGGACCCCCGCCCCGACGGGTGGTTTAGTGCTTTAGAGGCCCACCCTAGCGGGCATGCACTCTATAAACTGAACTCTTTACTCTTCTTTTCTTCATGCTACTCCACTTAATGAATATTTTAACATCCTACAAGCCATGAAACATTTATGTAAGTAGATTGTTGATCAATTTGAGCATGGTAGAGAGATTAACAAGACTCATACAGTATAATAACTACTTAATGAACTTATTATATATTACTAATTATGCTAAACTATAATCTGACACTTATGATTAAAAATATGAAAAATAACAGTACGATTGGGTTGCCTCCCAATTAGCGCTTGATTTTAAGTCGTTCAGCCTGACTACTCCCTGTTTATGGTATGTCGAATAATGTGATCGCAATGACATCCGTGTTAAATTCTCCACCCCAATAATGCTTCAATTGTTGATCATTGACCTTGAAAGTCTCCAATGGGTTTCTACTGTAAAGTTCAACGACGCCATGAGAGAAAACTCTTTTAATGGTGAATGGTCCCGACCATCGGGACTTAAGCTTGCCTGGGAACAACCTCAATCGTGAGTTGAACAGCAGTACTGATTGCCTCGGCTCGAACGTTCTGTGCATAATTTTTTGATCGTTCCATTTCTTGACCTTTTCTTTGTATAGCTTAGAGTTCTCGTAGCTTGAAGTCAAAATTCATCGAGCTCGTTTAATTGCAGTAGTCTTTTTTCCCCCATAGCTGCTTGATCGAAGTTAATTTTCTGAATCGCCTAGTAGGCCTTGTGATGTAACTCGACCGATAAGTGGCAAGCTTTCCCATAGACCAATTGATATGGTGACATACTAATTGGTGTTTTGTATGCAGTTCGGTAAGCCCATAGTGCATCATCTAGCCTCAGAGACCAATCCTTTCTATTTGGGTTCACCACCTTTTCCAAGATTCTCTTCACTTCCCTGTTCGAAACCTCAGCTTGCCCACTGGTTTGGGGATGATATGTTGTAGCTACCTTATGGTTAACCCCATACTTTGCCAATAGAGCTATAAATGATTTATTGTAGAAGTGACTACCTTCATCACTTATAATAGCTCTCGGCGTGCCAAACCTCGTAAAAATGTTCTTCTGCAAGAATTTGAGAATCACAAGTGTGTCATATTGTATACGTCATTTGATATTTAATTTTGGTGAACCGAATAGGGTGAGGCGAACCGAACTTTGGAAGGGTATTTTGTCACTATCATACAAGATGTCTAATGACATACAACCTCGTGTTATCATAAGACAGGGTTGTGCACATCCACTTGCTGAGTATATCTACGAGCACTACCTATATGATCTTGGAGTTTATTTGAAATATAATTTTCACTTGGAGACAATGGAGATAGTTATATGTCAAGAGAAGACTCACCATTGGAAGGAACATGATAGTAATCTTCTCGTTTTTCTTTGGGGTCTATTGGGTCAACCAAGGATAATTCTCTGGACATATGATATCTATCATAACTTAGATTCATGGCCTCCTATGTACGAAGGTTTCCTTGAGCACTTTCCAAAGATTTTAATTTCTAAAACAGTTTTTGACTATACCTTTATGTAAGGTGAAATTGTGACATGAGTCGGAGTTGGTATATGTATTTATATTTAAACTCACAGTATACATGTCGTCGTATTTTGCACGACATTTGTATAAATGAAGTTGTAAATGAATTTTATAGTGTATTTTCTGGCAACTCAAGATGGGTGATGTATACCTATTTTTGGGGCGTCACAACTGTCCTTGTTGGAATTAGCTCATTATCGTCATTCTGAACAACGGTCATTCCTCCCTTTTTCGGCACACATTGCACCGGACTAACCCACTTACTGTCTAAAATCGGATAGATGATTTCGGCGTCCAACCATTTTAATATTTCCTTCTTCACTACTTCTTTCATGATAGGGTTGAGCTATCTTTGTTGTTCCACTATCGGTTTTGCATTGTCTTCCAACAAAATTTTGTGCATGCAAAAGGATGGGCTAATTCCTTTGATATCCGCGATTGTCCATCCTATAGCCGATTTGTGGTCCCTAAGAACTCTCAGCAACTTTTCTTCCTGCAATTTGTGAGACCCCGAATTTTATGAAATAAAATTATTCAATTTTTCTATTTTGGTGAATAGTTAAATTGATACAAGTTTAAAGTTAAGGGTGACATTTGAAAATTTTTCAAAGTAAGTGATGATGAAATTTTGTTTTATTAGTATTATTAATGTAATAAAACAGAAATGCTTTTTATATAAAATATAATACTTTTATAAAGTTATTCGTTTTATTAGGCTAATAGTAAAAAAAATTATATAAAACAGAATAACTTTTATAAAGTTATTCGTTTTATTAGATTATAAATAGAATATATTATATTTTATTTAAAAGATTTTTCTTTAAATATGGACCGTCCGATTAAAAGTAAATCAATCTAGACCGTTCATGAATTAGTTACTATTTAGTCCATTCTCCTATAAATAAAAGCTCATTCCTTCATTATTTCTTACGAATTCACTGAAACTCTAAAAAGAGAAACTATAGAGAGAAAGAAGAAAAGTATTCTGCTACTTCACTACTCCTATATCCAGTTTATTCTAAGGTAAGGGTTATTATTTGTTATACGCGTAAAGGGTATTATTTTTTTCGTATTCATGAAGAGAACTTCTGTTATTCCATTCTTTATTATTCTGTTGGAATAACCTGTATACGTGGGCATGGTGATTTCTATTGTTATTCCATTCTTTATTATTCTGTTGGAACATCCTATTGATGCGAATTTCACTTTGACTCGTTCCGTTTCTTTATTATTCTCGCTTTAATATCCCATGCATATTTACGCCTGGGACTGGTTCCATTATTTATTATTCTGTTGGGAATAACTTTCTGCATGCAATGTCTATCGCATTACATGGTGAATCCTTCTGTTATTCCATTCTTTATTATTCTGTTGGAATAACCTGTCTATGTGGATTACCACATGCATGTTGAATGATCCTTTATATTTATTCCTTATTAAATTATGGAAATGATCTGGTTGAGTTGATTATGATGAGAGTCATAATAAAAGCATTGGACTGATGAAAATCATGGGTATATGAAGTATTAGTAAGTGTTATGATGAGTTATGTTGGTTATTATGTGAAAACATGAAAGTTTCTTAGAAATCACAAAAGGTTTAAAAATTAGATTTTGGTGAAAATAGAACATGAAATTCAATTGACCATATCTCCTATTATATTTTGAATTTTTAAGTGTGGTCAAGTTCTAGAGTTAGATCTATGAGTTTCCTAACTTATCCAAGTAGAATCACTGGAAAAGGTGTTGTAGATTTTCGTGTGGACTGATTTTAGCAAAGTACGAAAAAGTGAAAAATGGGAAAACAACTACTGCCATAAATTTTAATAGGGAATTTTCGGCCACTTAATTTGTGAGAAAAATTCCGGCCTTTTGGGACATGAAGATATATGGTATAAAGTACCTCCTGTCCAAAAATAAGCTCATTCTGACTTAAAATGAGCAAGTTATGACCATTTCAATATTTAGGTTTTTCCGAGGAAAAACGCTATAGTCGGAGTTCTATAACCCCGATGACCATGAAATTTAAACTGGAAGATCACGTTAACATGTGTAAGATCTTGGCAAAGATTTAGGAATTTCTGGAATTGAACTTGAGGTAGATAATTTCTTAAGGAATTAATTAGAAATTGATTTTTTAAAAATAGTAAATGAATTTTAAAAATTACGAGAAAAATATATGTTCATTATGGGACTATATTCTTCTAAATCCCAGAAAAAAAATATTTTTGGGACTGATTTGGTATTTTTCATGAAAATGCACTAGTTATGAGTATATGAGTTAAATATGTTATGTAAAGTTGAAAATTTATAAATAGGATTTTATGGCTTGGGAATCCTATATAGGGTATATGCAGATTTTTGATAAGAGATTTGATCATTGGTGATAAAATCTTATGAGTATGGTATTTTTGAATGATTAAATGCATTATTTGGTAAAGTGTAAACAATTAAAATAAATTGTTTATAAGTTTAAGAAATAATTAAAATATTATTATAATATTAATGATATTAGATTATGAGATTATTAAGTGATTGATAACATTGGGATATTCTTGAACCTGGATAATTTATATTATAAATGTTTAATATTTATCCTTTATCTCATTTAATTGATTCTTTATATCGTTGTCATAATCCTCATGTATATATTATGTTGAAAGTCATATGTGGCCTGTAGTGCATAGATGGACTTGGTATGATTATGACCAGGGATTATTCAGTATAATCATGACCGTAATATTACAAATGATGTGGAAAAAGTCCTCATTGGCCGTAGTGCATTGATGGACAATTTTTAGTATGATTATGGCTATGGATTCTCTTCGGCCAAGGGTGCAAAGATGAATTGTTTTATGGCATGATCAGGACCGTTGATGAAAACACGATTATCTTTGGCCCGTAGTGCATGGATAATTCGTGGTCGTGATACTAAAAGAATGTCCTTGGCCTATAGTGCAAGGATGAATTGATGATGTGGATTAATTATTGAGTCGAGTCTCAGCAATGAAACTCATGGATAATAATGAATATCCTTGGCCGTAGTGCATGGATAATTCATGGATGTGATATCAACGAATATCCTTTGCCGTAGTGCAGAGGTGATTCGATGATGTGGATTATTTATTAAGCTAAATCTCAACGATAAAATATTGATAATAAACTTTTAAATTCGTAGAAGATAGTAGATATCATGCTATACTTGACTCTTCTAAAATACAGTTGTATGTCTTTGGCCTGTAGTGCAAAGATTAATTGTTAATGAATATCTTTGGTTGTAGTGCAAAGTTGAATTTATTAGTATGATTATGAGCAAGGATTGTGATTTGGTATAACCATGATTTTTGATGTTTCAGGTGAAGATAGGTGATGAAAATTATCTTCGTCCTGGGTGCGAAAAGGAATTCAAAATCACAATTATGATTATGAGTTATTCATATGATTGTGATGTGAATTGTTGATTGATGTTACTGAGGATAAAACATTATTGGTGGACTTTTAACATGGAGAAGATAATAGACCTGATGGTCTATTTGACTCTTTTAATAGATTGCTCGTTCCGCTGCAACTATGGTTGAAAAGTTTTATCATCTACTATATGTTCTAAATCTCTGATTTATTATTGACAAAAACTATTGATAATTTAATTATCTTTAATTATGATATTTTTTACTGGGCTATTTGTGTTCACCCTTTTACTTCACAATTCCTTTCAGGTAATAAGAGTGTAGCTGGGTCGAGTGGGGATAACAGGGGTAGCTGTTGAGGTTCTCCCTAAATAGTATGGAAATAATTTTATTGAGAACTTTAAATAAGTGTGTCGTATTGTATACGTCATTTGATATTTAATTTTGGTGAACCGAATAGGGTGAGGCGAACCCAACTTTGGAAGGGTGTTTTGTCACTATCATACAAGATGTCTAATGACATACAACCTCGTGTTATCATAAGACAGGGTTGTGTATATCCACTTGCTGAATATATCTACGAGAACTTCCTATATGATCTTGGAGTTTATTTGAAATATAATTTTCACTTGGAGACAATAGAGATAGTTATATGTCAAGAGAAGACTCACCATTGGATGGAACATGATAGTAATCTTCTCATTTTTCTTTAGAGTCTGTTGGGTCAACCAAGGATAATTCTCTGGACATATGATATCTATCATAACTTAGATTCATGGCCTCCTATGTACGAAGGTTTCCTTGAGCACTTTCCAAAGATTTTAATTTTTAAAACAGTTTTTGACTGTACCTTTATGTAAGATGCAATTGTGGCATGAGACAAAGTTGGTATATGTATTTATATTTAAACTCACAGTATACATGTCGTCGTATTTTGCACGACAGTTGTATAAATGAAGTTGTAAATGATTTTTATAGTGTATTTTCTGGCAACTCAAGATGGGTGATGTATACCTATTTTGGGGCGTCACAACTGTCCTTGTTGGAATTAGCTCATTGTCGTCATTCTGAACCACAGTCATTCCTCCCTTTTTCGGCACACATTGCACCGGACTAACCCACTTACTGTCTAAAATCGGATAGATGATTTCGGCGTCCAACCATTTTAATATTTCCTTCTTCACTACTTCTTTCATGATAGGGTTGAGCTATCTTTGTTGTTCCACTATCGATTTTGCATTGTCTTCCAACAAAATTTTGTGCATGCAAAAGGATGGGCTAATTCCTTTGATATCCGCGATTTTCTATCCTATAGCCGATTTGTGGTTCCTAAGAACTCTCAGCAACTTTTCTTCCTGCAATTTGTGAGACCCTGAATTTTATGAAATAAAAGTATTCAATTTTTCTATTTTGGTGAATAGTTAAATTGATAAAAGTTTAAAGTTAAGGGTGACATTTGAAAAATTTTCAAAGTAAGTGATGATGAAGTTTTGTTTTATTAGTATTATTAATGTAATAAAACAGAAATGCTTTTTATATAAAACAGAATACTTTTATAAAGTTATTCGTTTTATTAGGCTAATAGTAAAAAATATATATAAAACAGAATAACTTTTATAAAGTTATTCGTTTTATTAGATTATAAATAGAATATATTATATTTTATTTAAAATATTTTGCTTTAAATATGGACGGTCCGATTAAAAGTAAATCAATCTGGACCATTCATGAATTAGTTACTATTCAGTCCATTCTCCTATAAATAAAAGCTCATTCCTTCATTATTTCTTACGAATTCACTGAAACTCTAGTAAGAGAAACTATAGAGAGAAAGAAGAAAAGTATTCTGCTACTTCACTATTTCTATATCCAGTTTATTCTAAGGTAAGGGATATTATTTGTTGTACTCGTAAGGGGTATTATTTCTTTCATATTTATGAAGAGAACTTCTATTATTCCATTCTTTATTATTCTGTTGGAATAACCTGTATACACGAGCTACCATATACTTAGTGAAATTCTTCTCATTATTCCATTCTTTATTATTATGTTGGAATAACTTTGTATATGTCAAGTCTGCATACATGGTGAAATTCTTTTGTTATTCCATTCTTTATTATTACATTGGAATATCTTTGTTGGTGCATATTATGCCCGACACGGTTACATTAATTATTATTCGCTGGAATAACTCAGATGTATGATGCGGTCTATCACATGCACGTGTGATTTCGTTGTTATTCCATTCTTTATTATTCTTACATTGGAATAACTCAGATACGCGACTACCCTATACTTGGTGAAATTCTTTTATTTCATTCCTTATTATTACGTTGGAATAACTTTGTCTATCATCAAGTACCGCATGCATGGTGATTCCTGTTGTTATTCTATTCTTTATTATTCTGTTGGAACATCCTGTAGGTCCGAATTTCGCCTGACCTGGTTCCGTTATTTATTATTCTGTTAGAATAACCTGTCTATGCGAAGTACCGTATGCATGGTGATTTATGTTGTTATTCCATTCTTTATTATTCTGTTGGAACATCCTATTGATGCGAATTTCGCCTGACCTGGTTCCGTTCTTTATTATTCTGTTTTAATATCCTCACATGCGTGCATTTACGCGGGACTGGTTCCATTATTTATTATTCTCATTTGGGAATAACTTTTATGCATGCGATCTATCGCACACATGGTGAATCCTTCATTATTCCATTCTTTATTATTCATTGGAATAACTTTTGCCTATGGGATTACCACATGCATGTTGAATGATCCTTTATATTTATTCCTTATTAAATTATGGAAATGATCTGGTTGAGTTGATTATGATGAGAGTCATAATAAAAGCATTGGACTGATGAAAATCATGGGTATATGAAGTATTAGTAAGTGTTATGATGAGTTATGTTGGTTATTATGTGAAAACATGAAAGTTTCTTAGAAATCACAAAAGGTTGAAAAATTAGATTTTGGTGAAAATAGAACATGAAATTCAATTGACCATATCTCCTATTATATTTTGAATTTTTAAGTGTGGTCAAGTTCTAGAGTTAGATCTATGAGTTTCCTAACTTATCCAAGTGGAATCACTGGAAAAGGTGTTGTAGATTTTCGTGTGGACTGATTTTAGCAAAGCACGAAAAAGTGAAAAATGGTAAAACAACTACTGCTAGAAATTTTAAAAGGGCATTTTTGGCCAATTAATTTGTGAGAAAAATTTCGGCCTTTTGGGACATTAGAATATATTGTATAAAGTACTTCCTGTCCAAAAATGAGCTCATTCCGACTTAAAATGAGCAAGTTATGACCATTTCAATATTTAGGTTTTTCTGACGAAAAATGCTATAATCGGAGTACTATAACTCCGATGACCATGAAATTTAAACTAGAAGATCACGTTAACATGTGTAAGATCTTGGCAAAGATTTAGGATTTTCTGGAGTTGAACTTGAGGTAGCTAATTTCTTAAGGAATTAATTAGAAATTGATTTCTGAAAAATAGTAAATGAATTTTAAAAATTCGGAGAAAAAGATATGTTCGTTATGGGACTATATTCTGCTAAATCCCAGAAAAGAAATTTTTTTTAGGACTGATTTAGTATTTTTCATGAAAATGCACTAGTTATGAGTATATGAGTTAAATATGTTATGTGAAGTTGAAAATTTATAAATTGGATTTTATGGTTTGGGAATCCTATATAGGTTATAAGCAGATTTTTGATAAGAGATTTGATCATTGGTGATGAAATCGTATGAGTATGGCATTTTTGAATAATTAAATTCATTATTTGGTAAAGTGTAAACAATTAAAATAAATTATTTATAAGTTTAAGAAATAATTAAAATATTATTATAATATTAATGATATTAGATTATGAGATTATTAAGTGATTGATAACATTGGGATATTCTTGAACCCTGGATAATTTATATTATAAATGTTTAATATTTATCCTTTATCTCATTTGATTGATTCTTTATATCGTTGTCATGATCCTTACGTATATATTATGTTGAAAGTCATCTGTGGCCTGTAGTGCATAGATGGACTTGGTATGATTATGACCAGGGATTATTCGGTATAATCATGACCGTAATATTACAAATGATGTGGAAAAAGTCCTCATTGACCGTAGTGCATTGATGGACAATTTTCAGTATGATTATGGCAATGAATTCTCTTCGGCCAAGGGTGCAAAGATGAATTATTTTATGGCATGATCCGGATCATTGATGAAAACACGATTATCTTTGGCCCGTAGTGCATGGATAATTCGTGTTCGTGATACTTAAAGAATGTCCTTGGCCTATAGTGCAGGGATGAATTGACTGTGTGGATTAATTATTGAGCTGAGTCTCAGCAATGAAATATTAATTCATGGATGTGATAATAATGAATATCCTTGGCCAGAAAAGCATGCATAATTCATGGATGTGATATCAACGAATATCATTGGTAGTAGTCTTGAGGGGTGATTCGATGATGTGGATTATTTATTGTCGTGAGTCTCAAATGATAAAATATTGATAATAAACTTTTAAATTCGTAAAAGATAGTAGATATCATGCTCTACTTGAGTCTTCTAAAATACAGGTTGTATGTCTTTGGCTTCAGAGTGCAAAGATGAATTGTTAATGAATATCTTTGGCCGTAGTGCAAAGATGAATTTATTAGTATGATTATAAGCAGGGATTGTGATTTGGTATAACCATGATTTTTGATGTTTCAGGTGAAGATAGGTGATGAAAATTATCTTCGTCCTGGGTGCGAAAAGGAATTCAAAATCACAATTATGATTATGAGTTATTCATATGATTGTGGACAGGAATTGTTAATTGATGTTACAGGGATAAAACATTATTGGTGGACTTTTAACATGGAGAAGATAATAGACCTGATTGTCTATTTGACTCTTTTAATGGATTGCTCGTTCCGCTGTAACTATGGTTGAAAAGTTTTATCATCTACCATATGTTCTAAATCTCTGATTTATTATTGACAAAAGCTATTTATAATTTAATTATCTTTAGTTATGATATTCTTTACTGGACTAGTTGTGTTCACCCTTTTGCTTCACAATTCCTTTCAGATAATAAGAGTGTAGCTGGGTCGAGTGGGGATAACAGGGGAATAGAACGGTGGTCTATAGCTGTTGAGGTTCTCCCTAAATTGTATGGAAATAATTTTATTGAGAACTTTAGATAAGTGTTGTAAGACCCCAACTTTTATGAATAAAAATGAATTTTCTATAAATATCATTTTTGAATATTATGGAATAAATTTGATATAATGTTATAGTTGTGGATAATATTTATAAATTTTACAAAGTACGCAAGTTGTTATATAATATTCGATTGGTCAGGGAATATTCGTACGACGACACAATCATTGGTGGACCCCACAACAAAATTATTGTCGGATTGAGAAAACGACAAAAATATTTTTATGAAAATAACGGCGGAAGTTTTACCGTTGATACTGTTGAACTACTCGGTAGTAAAAGTATAGTAATACGTGTGGTTGCATAGTAGCACACGGTATTGATTATTAATGCTTATGTGAGAAGTCACTCAGTTTTTATTCAATTATTGTCGATATTTTATATGTTATTAAATCAATAATTGAGATGACGAAGTTGTTAATATTGTTATTTGCATTATTAACGATGTCTAGAAGTTCTGCCAATGAGAGGTTTGGTCACCTAATTGCGCGCCAATAGGGAGAAATGCTTATTGGAAAGCCCCCTCTTTTCTGGGAACGACCTGGTCGATTAATAGTGTGGATAAGAATAATGATGATGATGTTTTGTTTTATTCGTATTATTAAGGTTATAAAACAGAAAAACTTTTTATATAAAACAGAATACTTTTATAAAGTTATTCATTTTATTAGGCTAATAGTAAAATCTTTTTATATAAAACAGAATACTTTTATAAAGTTATCTATTTTATTAGACAATAATTAGAATATATTATATTTTATTATGCATAGTGTTTGCATAGTGCTTGCATAGTGTTTGCATAGTAAAATCTTTTTAAAAGTTATTCGTTTTATTAGATTATAAATAGAATATATTATATTTTATTTAAAAGATTTTTCTTTAAATATGGACCGTCCGATTAAAGTAAATCAATCTGGACCGTTCATGGATTGGTTACTATTCATTCCATTCTTCTATAAATAGAAGCTCATTCCTTCATTATTTCTTACGAATTCACTGAAACTCTAGAGAGAGAAACTATAGAGAGAAAACTATAGAGAGAAAGAAGAAAAGTATTCTGCTACTTCACTACTCCGATATCAAAGTTTTTTTTACGGTAAGGGGTATTATTTCTTTTGTATTCATGAAGAGAACTTCTATTATTCCATCTTTATTATTACATTAGAATATCACATGCTCATGCTTTTACGTAGGACTGGTTCCGTCTTTATTATTCTGTTGGAATATCCTGTCTATGCTTTATGACGGACCTAGTTCTGTCTTTATTATTCTGTTGGAACATCCTGTTGGTGTGAATTTTACCTGACATGGTTCCGTCATTTAGTATTCTGTTGGAATAACCTGTCTATGCGAAGTACCGCATGCATGGTGATTTCTATTGTATTCCATTCTTTATTATTCTGTTGGAATATCCTTTCGGTGCGTATTACGCCAGACCTGGTTCCGTTATTTATTATTCTGATGGAATAACCTGTCTTTGCAAAGTACCGTATGCATGGTGATTTCTTTTGTTATTCCATTCTTTATTATACTCAGTTGGTTAAAGTTTTGACTTCTACACTCCACGAAATTAGTGGAATATTCTTGATATTTGCGCTTCATCCAGTATCTTTTCATGGAAATATTCTTCTGAGCATTCTTGAATTTTACTTTACAATGAAGTATCATGTTGACAATTTTGACGTTATTAGTTCCTGAATAAATTAATTCTTGAACTTGTTTTATTGAATTCTTATATCATTGTCATCATCCTCATGTTTATATTATTTTTGAAAGTCATCTATGGCCTGTAGTGAATAGATGGACTTGGTATGATTATGACCAGAGATTATTCGGTGTAATCATGACCATAATGTTACAAATGATGTGGTAAAAGTCCTCATTGGCCTGAAGTGCATTGATGGACAGTTGTTGGCATGATCATGACCATTGATGAATATACAAATATCCTTGGCCCGTAGTGCATGGATAATTTGTGGTCGTGACCCAAATGAATATCCTTGGCCATAGTGCAGGGATGATGTGGATTATTTATTAAGCTGAGTCTCAGCGATAAAAGTGACAAAAACCTTTTTAAATCATAAAAGATAGTAGATTTTATTCTCTACTTGACTCTTTTAATGGATTGCATGTTCCGCTGCAGTTAAACTTGATGTCTATTGTATTTTATTAGTTTAACACTGTTGAGGACTAATATTAATTTATTCTGCATTATCTTAGTCATAATATTTCTTACTGGGATAGTTGAGCTCACCCTTTCTTTCACTGTTCTCTTCAAGAAATGAGAACGTAGTCGAAACTAGTCGGGGAACGGAGTGATGGTCCGAGATGGTGTCTTAGTAGTCCTCACTATTCTGTTAAATAGTGTGATAATAAATGTAATGAGGACTAAATTGAGTGTGGATATTGTCTAGATGACAATATTTGTATTAAAACTCACAGCATGTATTTTGTCGTATTTTACACGACTGTTGTATAATCAAGTTGTATTTGCATTTAGTACCATGTATTTGGCGACTCAAGATGGGTGACATATACCTATTTTGGGGGCGTCACAAGTGTGTCGTATTGTATAAGTCATTTGATATTTAATTTTGGTGAACCGAATAGGGTGAGGTGAACCCAACTTTGGAAGGGTGTTTTGTCACTATCATATAAGATGTCTAATGACATACAACCTCGTGTTATCATAAGACAGGGTTGTGCACATCCACTTCCTGAGTATATCTACGAGCACTACTTATATGATCTTGGAGTTTATTTGAAATATAATTTTCACTTGGAGACAGTGGAGATAGTTATATGTCAAGAGAAGACTCACCATTGGAAGGAACATGATAGTAATCTTCTCATTTTTCTTTCGGGTCTATTGGGTCAACCAAGGATAATTCTCTGGACATAAGATATCTATCATAACTTAGATTCATGTTTCCTATGTACAAAGGTTTCCTTGAGCACTTTCCAAAGATTTTAATTTCTAAAATAGTTTTTGACTATACCTTTATGTAAGGTGCAATTGTGACATGAGTCAAAGTTGGTATATGTATTTATATTTAAACTCACAGTATACATGTCGTCATATTTTGCATGACATTTGTATAAATGAAGTTGAAAATGATTTTTATAGTGTATTTTCTGGCAACTCAAGATGGGTGATGTATACCTGTTTTGGGGGTGTCACAACTGTCCTTATTGGAATTAGCTCATTGTCGTCATTCTGAACAACGGTCATTCCTCCCTTTTTCGGCACACATTGCCCCTGACTAACCCACTTACTGTCTAAAATCGGATAGATGATACCGGCGTCCAACCATTTCAATATTTCCTTCTTCACTACTTCTTTCATGATAGGGTTTAGCTATCTTTGTTGTTCCACTGTCGGTTTTGCATCGTCTTCCATCAGAATTTTGTGCATGCAAAAGGATGAGATAATTCCTTTGATATCCGCGATTGTCCATCCTATAGCCGATTTGTGGTCCCTAAGAACTCTCAGCAACTTTTCTTCCTGCAATTTGTGAGACCCCGAATTTTATGAAATAAAAGTATTCAATTTTTCTATTTTGGTGAATAGTTAAATTGATAAAAGTTTAAAGTTAAGGGTGACATTTGAAAATTTTTCAAAATAAGTGATGGTGAAATTTTGTTTTATTAGTATTCTTAATGTAATAAAACAGAAATGCTTTTTATATAAAACAGAATACTTTTATAAAGTTATTCGTTTTATTAGGCTAATAGTAAAAAAAAATTTATATAAAACATAATAACTATTATAAAGTTATTCGTTTTATTAAATTATAAATAGAATATATTATATTTTATTTAAAAGATTTTACTTTAAATATGGACCGTTCGATTAAAAGTAAATCAATCTAGATCATTCATGAATTAGTTACTATTCAGTCCATTCTCCTATAAATAGAAGCTCATTCCTTCATTATTTCTTACTTAATTCACCTGAAACTCTAGAGAGAAAACTATAGAGAAAAGAAGAAAAGTATTCTCGCTACTTCACTACTTCTATATCCATTTATTCTAAGGTAAGGGATATTATTTGTTGTACTCATAAGGGGTATTATTTCTTTCGTATTCATGAAGAGAACTTCATTATTCAATTCTTTATTATTCTGTTGAATAACTCAGATATCTGTGAGCTACCCTATACTTGGTGAAATTCTTCAGTTATTCCATTCTTTATTATTATGTTGGAATAACATGTATATGCGAAGTACCGCATACATGGTGAAATTCTTCTGTTATTCCATTCTTTATTATTCATTGAATATCCTCATTTGGCAAGTGTCGATTACGCCTTTGACCGGTTCCATTAATTATTATTCTATTGGAATAACTTGTATGTGCGGTCTATCGCATGCATGGTGATTTTTGTTGTTATTCCATTCTTTATTATTCTGTTGGAATAACCTGTATACGCGGACTACCCTATACTTGGTGAAATTCTTCTATTTCATTCCATATTATTCTGTTGGAATAACCTGTCTATGCGAAGTACTGCATGCATGGTGATTTCTATTGTTATTCTGTTGGAACATCCTATCGGTGCGAATTTCGCCTGACCTAGTTCCGTTATTTATTATTTTGTTAGAATAACCTGTCTATGCGAAGTATCGCGTGCATGGTGATTTCTGTTGTTATTCCTTTCTTTATTATTCTGTTGGAACATTCTATCGGTGCAAGTAATTTTGCCTCGACTCGTTTCCCGTTCTTTATTATTCTGCCGTAATATCATATCGTATGCGTGCTTACTGTTGGACTCGTTCCATTATTTATTATTCTATTTGGAATAACTCCGTCTGCATGTAGTCTATCGCACGCATGGTGAATCCTTCTATTATTCCATTCTTTATTATTCATTGGAATAACTCGCTCATGTGGATTACCACATGCACGGTGAATGATCCTTTATATTCATTCCTTATTAAATTGTGGAAATGATCTCGTTACGTTGATTATGATGAGAGTCATAATAAAAACATTGGACCGATGAAAATCATGGGTATATGAAGTATTAGTAAGTGTTATGATGAGTTATATTGGTTATTATGTGAAAACATTAAAGTTTCTTAGAAATCACAAAGGGTTGAAAAATTAGATTTTGGTGAAAATGGAACATGAAATTCAATTGACCATATTTCCTATTATATTTTGAATTTTTAAGTGTGGTCAAGTTCTAGAGTTAGATCTATGAGTTTCCTAACTTATCCAAGTGGAATCAATTGGAAAAGGTGTTGTAGATTTTAAGTATGGGTGATTTTTTAGCAAAGCACGAAAAAGTGAAAAATGGGAAAACAGCTACCGCCAGAAATTTTAAAAGGGCATTTTTGGCCACTTAATTTATGAGAAAAATTCCGGCCTTTTGGGACATAAAAATATATGGTATAAAGTACCTCCTGTCCAAAAATGAGCTCATTCTAACTTAAAATGAGCAAGTTATGACCATTTAAAATTTTAGGTTTTTTCGACGAAAAACGATATAACCGGAGTTCTATAACTCCGATGACCATGAAATTTAAACTGGAAGATCATGTTAACATATGTAAGATCCTGCCAAGATTTGGGAATTTCTGGAGTTAAACTTGAGGTAGCTACTTTCTTGAGGAATTAATTAGAAATTGATTTTTGAAAAATAGTAAATGAATTTTAAAAATTTGGAGAAAAATACATGTTCATTATGGGACTATATTCTGCTAAATCCCAGAAAAGAAATATTTTTGGGACTGATTTGGTATTTTTCCTGCAAATGCACTAGTTAAGAGTATATGAGTTAAATATGTTATGTGAAGTTGAAAATTTGTAAATAGGATTTTATGGCTTGGGAATCCTATATAGGGTATATGCAGAATTTTGATAAGAGATTTGATCATTGGTGGTGAAATCTTATGAGTATGGTATTTTTAAATGATTAAATACATTATTTGGTAAAGTGTAAACAATTAAAATAAATTGTTTATAAGTTTAAGAAATAATTAAAATATTGTTATAATATTAATGATATTAGATTATGAGATTATTAAGTGATTGATAACATTGGGATATTCTTGAACCCTGGATAATTTATATTATAAATGTTTAATATTTATCCTTTATCTCATTTGATTGATTCTTTATATCGTTGTCATGATCCTCATGTATATATTATGTTGAAAGTCATCTGTGGCCTGTAGTGCATAGATGGACTTGGTATGATTATGACCAGGGATTATTTGGTATAATCATGACCGTAATGTTACAAATGATGTGAAAAAAGTCCTCATTGGCCGTAGTGCATTGATGGACAATTTTTGGTATGTTTATGGCTATGGATTCTCTTCGGCCAAGGGTGCAAAGATAAATTATTTTATGGCATGATCAGGACCGTTGATGAAAACACGATTATCTTTGGCCCGTAGTGCATGGATAATTCGTGGTCGTGATACTAAAAGAATGTCCTTAGCTTATAGTGCAGGGATGAATTGATGATGTGGATTAATTATTGAGCTGAGCCTCAGCAATGAAACATTAATTCATGGATGTGATAATAATGAATATCATTGGTCGTAGTGCATGGATAATTCATGGATGTGATGTCAACGAATATCCTTGGCCATAGTGCAGGGGTGATTTGATGATGTAGATTATTTATTAAGCTGAGTCTCAGCGATAAAATATTGATAATAAACTTTTAAATTCGTAAAAGATAGTAGATATCATGTTGTACTTGACTCTTCTAAAATACAGTTGTATGTCTTTGGCTTGTAGTGCAAAGATGAATTGTTAAAGAATATCTTTGGCCGTAGTGCAAAGATGAATTTATTAGTATGATTATGAGCAGGGATTGTGATTTGGTATAACCATGATTTTTGATGTTTCAGGTGAAGATAGGTGATGAAAATTATCTTCGTCACGGTGCGAAAAGGAATTCAAAATCACAATTATGATTATGAGTTATTCATATGATTGTGGGCAGAATTGTTGATTGATGTTACGAGGATAAAACATTATTGGTGGACTTTTAACATGGAGAAGATAATAGACATGATGGTCTATTTGACTCTTTTAATGGATTGCTCGTTCCGCTGCAACTATGGTTGAAAAGTTTTATCATCTACCATATGTTTTAAATCTCTGATTTATTATTAACAAAAGCTATTGATAATTTAATTATCTTTAGTTATGATATTCTTTACTGGGATAGTTGTGGTCACCCTTTTGCTTCACAATTCCTTTCAGGTAATAAGAGTGTAGCTGGGTCGAGCGGGGATAACAGGGGAATAGAATGGTGGTCTATAGCTGTTGAGGTTCTCCCTAAATAGTATGCAAATAATTTTATTAAGAACTTTAGATAAGTGTGTCGTATTTTATACGTCATTTGATATTTAATTTTGGTGAACCGAATAGGGTGAGGCGAACCCAACTTTGGAAGGGTGTTTTGTCACTATCATACAAGATGTCTAATAACATACAACCTCGTGTTATCATAAGACAGGGTTGTGCACATCCACTTGCTGAGTATATCTACGAGCACTACCTATATGATCTTGGAGTTTATTTGAAATATAATTTTCATTTGGAGACAGTAGAGATAGTTATATGTCAAGAGAAGACTAACCATTGGAAGGAACATGATAGTAATCTTCTTGTTTTTCTATGGGGTCTATTGGGTCAACCAAGGATAATTCTCTGGACATATGATATCTATCATAACTTAGATTCATGGCCTCCTATGTACGAAGGTTTCCTTGAGCATTTTCCAAAGATTTTAATTTCTAAAACAATTTTTGACTATACCTTTATGTAAGGTGCAATTGTGACATGAGTCAGAGTTGGTATATGTATTTATATTTAAACTCACAGTATACATGTCGTCGTATTTTGTACGACAGTTGTATAATTGAAGTTGTAAATGATTTTTATAGTGTATTTTCTGGCAACTCAAGATGGGAGATGTATACCAATTTTGGGGGCGTCACAACTGTCCTTATTGGAATTAGCTCATTGTCGTCATTCTGAACCACGGTCATTCCTACCTTTTTCGGTACACATTGTACCGGACTAACCCACTTACTGTCTGAAATCGGACAGATGATACTGGCGTCCAACCATTTCAATATTTCCTTCTTCACTACTTCTTTCATGATAGGGTTGATCTATCTTTGTTGTTCCACTGTCGGTTTTGCATCGTCTACCATCAGAATTTTGTGCATGCAAAAGGATGGGCTAATTCCTTTGATATCCGCGATTGTCCATCTTATAGCCGATTTGTGGTCCCTAAGAACTCTCAGCAACTTTTCTTCCTGCAATTTGTGAGACCCCGAATTTTATGAAATAAAAGTATTCAATTTTTCTATTTTGCTAAATAGTTAAATTTAAAAAAGTTTAAAGATAAGGGTGACATTTAAAAATTTTTCAAAGTAAATGATGATGAAATTTTATTTTATTAGTATTATTAATGTAATAAAACAGAAATGCTCTTTATATAAAACAGAATACTTTTATAAAGTTATTTGTTTTATTAGGCTAATAGTAAAAATTTTTATATAAAACATAATAACTATTATAAAGTTATTCGTTTTATTAGATTATAAATAGAATATATTATATTTTATTTAAAAGATTTTACTTTAAATATGGACCGTCCGATTAAAAGTAAATCAATCTAGACCGTTCATGAATTAGTTACTATTCAGTCCATTCTCCTATAAATAGAATCTCATTCCTTCATTATTTTTTACTAATTCGCTGAAACTCTAGAGAGAGAAACTATAGTGAGAAAGAAGAAAAGTATTCTGCTACTTCACTACTTCTATATCCAGTTTATTCTAAGGTAAAGGATATTATTTGTTGTACTCGTAAAGGCTATTATTTCTTTCGTATTCATGAAGAGAACTTCTGTTATTCCATTCTTTATTATTCTCGTTGAATAACTCAGATACGCTGTGAGCTACCCTATACTTGGTGAAAATCTTCTGTTATTCCATTCTTTATTATTATGTTGGAATAACATGTATATGTGAAGTACCGCATACATGGTGAAATTCTTCTGTTATTCCATTCTTTATTATTCTGTTGGAATATCCTGTCGGTGTGTATTACGCCTGACCTGGTTCCATTAATTATTATTCTGTTGGAATAACCTGTATGTGCGGTCTATCGCAAGCATGGTGATTTTTGTTGTTATTCCATTCTTTATTATTCTGTTGGAATAACCTGTATACGCGGACTACCTTATACTTGGTGAAATTCTTCTATTTCATTCCTTATTATTCTATTGGAATAACCTGTCTATGCGAAGTACCGCATGCATGGTGATTTCTGTTGTTATTCTGTTGGAACATCCTATCGGTGCAAGTAATTTCGCTTAACCCGTTCCGTTATTTATTATTACGTTAGAATAACTTTGCCTATATGAAGTACCGCATGCATGGTGATTTCATTGTTATTCCATTCTTTATTATTCATTTGGAACATCCTCCGCTTGCATTTAATTTTTCCGCACTGGTTACGTTTCTTTATTATTCATCCGAATATCCCGTACGTAAGGCTTACGCTTTGACCGGGTTCCATTATTTATTATTATGTTGGGAATAACCTATCTGTACAGTCTATTGCACGCATGGTGAATCCTTCTGTTATTCCATTCTTTATTATTTTGTTGGAATAACCTGTCTATGTGGATTACCACATGCATGGTGAATGATCCTTTATATTCATTTCTTATTAAATTGTGGAAATGATCTGATTACGTTGATTATGATGAGAGTCATAATAAAAACATTGGACTGATGAAAATCATGGGTATATGAAGTATTAGTAAGTGTTATGATGAGTTATGTTGGTTATTATGTGAAAACATGAAAGTTTCTTAGAAATCACAAAGGGTTGAAAAATCAGATTTTGGTGAAAATGGAACATGAAATTCAATTGACCATATCTCCTATTATATTTTGAATTTTTAAGTGTGGTCAAGTTCTAGAGTTAGATCTGTGAGTTTCCTAACTTATCCAAGTGGAATCACTGGAAAGATGTTGTAGATTTTCATGTGGACTGATTTTAGCAAAGCACAAAAAAGTAAAAAATTGGAAAACAACTACTGCCTGAAATTTTAAAAGGGCATTTTTGGCCACTTAATTTGTGTGAAAAATTCCGGCGTTTTGGGACATGAAAATATATGGTATAAAGTACCTCCTGTCCAAAAATGAGCTCATTCCTACTTAAAATGAGCAAGTTATGATCATTTCAATATTTAGGTTTTTTCGACGAAAAACGCTATAATCGGAGTTCTATAACTCCGATGACCATGAAATTTAAACTGGAAGATCACGTTAACATATGTAATATCTTGCCAAAAATTTGGGAATTTCTGGAGTTAAACTTGAGGTAGCTAATTTCTTGAGGAATTAATTAGAAATTGATTTTTGAAAAATAGTAAATGAATTTTAAAAATTCGGAGAAAAATATATGTTCATTATGGGACTATATTCTGCTAATTCCCAGAAAAGAAATATTTTTGGGACTGATTTGGTATTTTTCATGAAAATGCACTAGTTATGAGTATATGAGTTAAATATGTTATGTGAAGTTGAAAATTTGTAAATAGGATTTATGGCTTGGGAATCCTATATAGGGTATATGCAGATTTTTGATAAGAGATTTGATCATTGGTGATGAAATTTTATGAGTATGGCATTTTTGAATAATTAAATGCATTATTTGGTAAAGTGTAAACAATTAAAATAAATTATTTATAAGTTTAAGAAATAATTAAAATATTGTTATAATATTAATGATATTAGATTATGAGATTATTAAGTGATTGATAACATTGGAATATTCTTGAACCTCGGATAATTTATATTATAAATGTTTAATATTTATCCTTTATCTCATTTGATTGATTCTTTATATCGTTGTCATGATCCTCATGTATATATTATGTTGAAAATCATCTCATGGCTCAGAAGTGCATAGATGGACTTGGTATGATTATGACCGGGATTATTCTTGGTATAATCATGACCGTAATATTGCAAATGATGTGGAAAAAGTCCTCATTGGCTGTAGTGCATTGATGGACAAATTTTGATATGATTATGGCTATGGATTCTCTTCGGCCAAGGGTGCAAGGATGAATTAATTTATGGCATGATCAGGACAGTTGATGAAAACACGATTATCTTTGGCCCGTAGTGCATGGATAATTCTTGGTCATGATACAAAAAGAATGTCTTTGGCCTATAGTGCAGGGATGAATTGATGATGTGGATTAATTATTGAGCTGAGTCTCAACAATGAAACATTAATTCATGGATGTGATAATAATGAATATCATTGGCCGTAGTGCATGGTTAATTCATCGATGTGATATCAACAAATATCCTTGGTCGTAGTGCAAGGGTGATTCGATGATGTGGATTATTTATTAAGTTGAGTCTCAGCGATAAAATATTGATAATAAACTTTTAAATTCGTAGAAGATAGTAGATATAATGCTCTACTTGACTCTTCTAAAATACAACATTGTATGTCATTGGCTTCAGAGTGCAAAGATGAATTGTTAATGAATATCTTTGGTCAGTAGTGCAAATTTGAATTTATTAGTATGATTATGAGTAGGGATTGTGATTTGGTATAACCATGATTTTTGATGTTTCAGGTGAAGATAGGTGATGAAAATTATCTTCGACATTGGTGCGAAAAAGGAATTCAGAATCACAATTATGATTATGAGTTATTCATATGATTGTGGATGTGAATTGTTGATTGATGTTACAGGGATAAAACATTATTGGTGGACTTTTAACATGGAGAAGATAATAGACATGATGGTCTATTTGACTCTTTTAATGGATTGCTCGTTCCGCTGCAACTATGGTTGAAAAGTTTTATCATCTTCCATATGTTCTAAATCTCTGATTTATTATTGACAAAAGTTATTGATAATTTAATTATCTTTAGTTATGATATTCTTTACTAGGCTAGTTGTGCTCACCCTTTTGCTTCATAATTCCTTTCAGGTAATAAGAGTGTAGCTGGGTCGAGCGGGGATAACAGGGGAATAGAACGGTGGTCTATAGCTGTTGAGGTTCTCCCTAAATAGTATGGAAATAATTTTATTGAGAACTTTAGATAAGTGTGTCGTATTGTATACGCGTATTTGATATTTAATTTTGGTGAACCTAATAGGGTGAGGCGAACCCAACTTTGGAAGGGTGTTTTGTCACTATCATACAAGATGTCTAATGACATACAACCTCGTGTTATCATAAGATAGGTTGTGCACATCCACTTCTTTGAGTATATCTACGAGCACTACCTATATGATCTTGGAGTTTATTTGAAATATAATTTTCACTTGGAGACAAAGTGGAGATAGTTATATGTCAAGAGAAGACTCACCATTGGAAGGAACATGATAGTAATCTTCTCATTTTTCGTTGGGGTCTATTGGGTCAACCAAGGATAATTCTCTGGACATATGATATCTATCATAACTTAGATTCATGGCCTCCTATGTACGAAGGTTTCTCTTGAGCACTTTCCAAAGATTTTAATTTCTCAAATGCTTTTTTGACTATACCTTTATGTAAGGTGCAATTGTGACATGAGTCAGAGTTGGTATATGTATTTATATTTAAACTCACAGTATACATGTCGTCGTATTTTGCACAACAGTTGTATAAATGAAGTTGTAAATGATTTTTATAGTGTATTTTCTGGCGACTCAAGATGGGTGATGTATACCTGTTTTGGGGGCGTCATACAATTCGTTAAGTGTAGCAGAAATAATAACAGGTAAAGAATTAGAATTGCCTAAATACGCATACTTGAGGTGTTTAGGGAGTGGCTTAAGATCAAGAGTCGGTGGCTCCTCCAATGACAGTTTCATCCTTGTTGTGGCCCTCTCCTCCGTGTGCAATGGTTCAAAAGGTGATTTAAATCTGCTAACTCGTGGCAAGGAGTCTAGCATCTGGAAGTTATCCACAAATTCTGGATCATCTAACTCTTCATCTCCCAATAGTGACATTTCCAATGGATCGTTAACCAAACTCTTACCCATGTCTTCGCTGATTATCTGATCAATGATATCCATCCTGAAACACTCTTCTTCATCTGTAGGAAATTTCATGGCCTTGAAAACATTAAATTTTACTTCTTGATCTTGGACCCTCATAGTTAATTCACCTTTTTGTACGTCGATGAGCGTCCTACCTGTAGCCAAAAAAGGTCTACCTAGGATAATCGGGATGTTCTTATCTTCCTCAAAATCTAGAATAATGAAATCCACAGGGGAATATAAACTTGTCAACCTTTACCAATATGTCCTCCACAATGCCTCTTGGGTACGTGACTGACCTATCCGCCAACTACAATGAGATGTTCGTAGGCTTTAGAGCGGGCAAACCCAATTCTGTATAAACTGATAAAAGCATAAGGTTCACACTTGCCCCCAAATCACATAAACATTTATTGAACGCCATATTCCCAATCGTGCACGAAATAGTGAAACTCCCTGGATCTTTCAACTTTGGTGGCAACTTTCGCTGTAACACCGCACTACATTCCTATGTTAATGCCACTGTCTCGAAATCTTCCAACTTCTTTTTCCTGGATAAAATCCCTTTCATGAATTTTGTATAACTAGGCATCTACTCCAGGGCTTCTGTAAAAGGGATGTTAATATGAAGTTTCTTAAAAACTTCCAAAAATTTCGCAAACTGCTTGTCTAATTTCTACTTTTGGACTCTCTGCTGAAACGGCGGTGGAAGATACATAAGTGGCTTATCATTTAACTTTGTTTTCTCAATTTTCTTATCCTCACCCTATTTTTCTTTAACCACTTTGTTGTCATCAACTTTTTCATCCGATATAGCTGAATTTTCTGCACCTTTCCCATCTACATGTTTTCCACTTCTCAAGGTGATTACCTGACATTGTTCATGATTTCCCTTCGAATTTCTTTCGGTGTCACTTGGTAGAGTCCCTTATGGTCTTTTGTTCAATGCTAATGCAATTTTTCCCATTTGATTCTCTAGATTCTTGATGTCCATCTCTTGCGATTTCATTGCCATTGCTTGATTTTTCATAGCCGCCTCATTGCTTGTTATGTATTTTGTCAATAACTCCTCTAAATCTGATTTCCTCTCTTGATGTTGAGCTGGTTGTTGATGATTCTGGAATACTAGGGGATATGATGGTCTTGGAGCTTGTTGATGCTGATTATTACTCCATGAAAAGTTCGGATGATTCCTATTCCCCTGATTGTAAGCATTCTGGTATGTATTCTGTGGAATTCTATTATAGCTAGCCACAAATTGTACCGACGCTGGGTGAATTGTGCATTGATCTATAGGATGCTCACCCGCGCACAATTCACAAATAACTACAACCTGTTATGCCTGTGCCCCTGACATAGCGTCCAACTTCTTTGAGAATGCTGAAATCTGCGCTTGTATTGCCGTCACTCCATCTACTTCTAACACTCCAGCTGCCTTTATCTGTGTCATTCTTGCCATGGGCCACTGGTAGTTATTAGCTGCCATAGTCTCTATCAATTCGTAGGCCTCTTCATAACTTTTAGCCATAAACGCTCCACCCGAAGCTGCATCAATACTGGTTCTGAGATTTCCGTTCAACCCGTTAAAAAATGTGTTCATCTGCAACCACTTAGGCAATCCATGATGTGGGCATTTTCTGAGCAATTCCTTATATCTTTCCCATTCCTCATATAGTGACTCCCCGTGTTGCTGTTCAAAGATCGTTATCTCATTCCTCATTTTTGCAGTTTTCGCTGGTGGGAAGAATTTTGCAAGAAATTTCTGAGCGAGGTCTTTCCAAGTAGTTATCGATCCCGGCGGTAAAGAATGTAACCAACTCTTTGCCTTGTCCCGTAAGGTGAATGGGAACAAGCGAAGACTCACCGCATCATCTGACACCCCATTATACCTGAAGGTGTCACAAATTTCCAGAAAGCTGACTAAGTGTTCATTCGAATCATCATTTTCCAATCCCCCAAAATGAACTGAATTTTGAATCATTTGAATCGTTCTAGACCCGATTTCAAAGGTGTTTACACTATATAGCTGTTCAGTGATACTTGATCGCAATCACCACCTTGTGTAGTAAAATCTCTCAACGCTTTCTGATCTTTGGCAGCCATTACTTCTTCTTTTTCCGAGTTTTTGAATTCTTCTCTGGTTTCCTTGATCCACGTACTTAACCTCTGAAATCGTTTCTCAATATTGTCCTCAAAAGGAAGCAAGTCTGGATTTTTGGACCGAATTTACATAAACCACTTCAAAAACCTAAAATAAGACGAACACAACAAAAATAAAAAATGTTTAAGTAAAATTGGACTAATTAAACTGATATCGTAAAATATGAAAATCTATACTAAATTTGTCCTCGGCAACGGCGCCAAAAACTTGTTGGTGTAAAATCTAATTACGCACAATCACGTAAGTATACGTGGTCAACATGTAATATAATATTAAGTAAAGTATCGTTCCCACAGAGACAATTTAGTAAGAAGTTTAACCTCACAACTATCAATTTCCTATTAATCCTAATTTTATTAAACTATCCTAAACAATGATTAAAATTATAAAAACTAAATTATTAATAAATATATGATCACAAAACAATCACAAATATTAAAAACTGAAAGTTAAACAATTATTGGAGAATTAGGCTTATGACTTCACCCTAAGCTTCACTCTGATTTTTACACCTTTATTCCAGTTCAATTCACTATCCTAGTTTATTATCAAGAACACGAATGTAGCACTAGCCACCTCTCGATGCACTAATACCGTATTAACTTAAATCCAAAATTTAGATAGAAACAAGTTAAACACCTTTATCAACTAACTCACTATATCTCTATGTGAATTATAATTAAAGAAGGTTTAAGATTAAGTTCTCTATCCGAATACATGCGATGTTAAGCATATCTCTACCTTAACATTCATCAAGATTATGTTCATTCACAAAATTCAAGAACACATGCTATATTAACTAAGTCTAGACTCGTACTTCCTCTCTCGAATTCATACAAGTCCACAAAGAACTGTTGATCAGGTAATTCATAAATTCAAGCTCAAATTAATATAGATAAACTGGATAATAGCTTATTACACTGGAAATCAAAGTTACAAAACCATCGTTTCACTTAAAGATCCGTCATAAGCCTAAAAAGTAAATTAGTTCATAATCAATGAATTAAATACTGAATAAATAAAAGATAACATCCTTTCAATTACAAATATAAGACTAAGAAGAAGAATAATGCAGAACACTCTTCACATCAGCCTTAATCCGCAATCGAACGTTCTTCAAAATCTTCACTCCAATGATCCCTATGAATTCCTGTCCTTTTTCTCTGATAATTTCTCTGTATGATGATAATTATGATGTTTGTTGCTCAATATTTATCCAACACGCCAGTTTTGGTCGAAGTCCTGTGTCAATTAGAGTCAGAATGCTATCCACGGACTAAAGTCCATGTTCCAGCAATGTGTCAAGCAAGCCAAGACTGTCAAATTTCTGGACCCCCCGCCCCGGTGGGGGTATATACATAGGAAATGCCCGCCCCGGTGGGCTAAGCTACTATCAACTAATTTAAAGAACCCCCGCCCCGGCGGACATGGGTTCTGTAGACCGACTTTTCTAAACCTTCATACTTGCTCCCATATTGCTTCAAACGTCTCCCTTTCTTTGCTACTTGCCACACCAACCACCCTACACATAAAATAACACGAAACGAGTAAAAACGAACATGAAAGCAAAAATTAACAACGATTAAGCTTGAAATGGACATCGATTCGTGAATATAAAATCCACTTATCCCATATTAATTTCTAAACACTGCAAATTAATTATCTAAAAATTCAAAAAGGCCTAAGATAATTTTTAATCTATAATAATCTATTCACCCCCCCCCCCCCTTCTAGATTATTATTGGACTTTCAGAACATTTGAGTAAATAGTTACCGTACAATTCAATTCTTCCACCATACAATGTCCCTGTGAGACCCCAAATTTTATGAATAAAGATTTAATTTTCTCGAAATATTTTTTTGAATATTATGGTGTGGATTTGATATAATGTTATAATTGTGGGTAGTATTTATAAATTTTGCAAAGTATGCAAGTTGTTGTATTATATTCGATTGGTCGGGGAATATTCGTTTTAACAGGGAATATCCGTACGATGGTACAATCATTGGTGGACCCCACAACAGAATTATTGTCGGATTGAGAAAATGACAAAAATATTTTATAAAAATAACGGTGGAGGTGTTACCGTTAAAACTATTGAACTACCCGGTAGTAAAAGTACAGAAATACGCGTGGTTACATAGTAGCACGCGGTATTGATTATTGATGCTTACGTGAGAAGTCACTCAGTTATACTCAATTATTACTACAGTATTTGCTGCATCATATCTCTCATATTATTGATTCAATTATTATCACAGTATCATCTGCATAATATGATATATTATTAAATCAATAATTGAGATGACAAAGTTGTTCATATTATTAGATTGCAATATTTACAATGTCTAGAAGTTCTGTCAAGGAGAGGTTTGGTCACCTAATCAATACTACCAATGGGAAAAATCCTTATTGAAAGCCCCTCTTTCCTAGGAACGACCTGGTTGTTAAATATTGTGAGTTATAATATTAATGATGAATAAGTTCGTGTTGATTAAAGATGAATTTGATAGTTCCATTATGTTGGAATTATTAGTGTTAGTGGAAATTGACTTTTATTTCGATAATAATTAATGTCTAGAGGATATATTGTTCAATCAGGTATTCGGGGCACTTTTTATGTCGAAGTACTATTCACGAGTTACTATTCACGAGTAACTATTCATAAGTTACTATTCACGGGTTATTATTCACCCGATTACTATTCACTCTAGTATTATTCACTCGAGTATTTGGGATACTTTTCGTGTCGGGGTACTATTCACGGGGTTACTATTCCCAAAGTACTATTCACGGGGTACTATTCACCCGAAAAATATATTTCTTTTTGGTCCAAATCATTTTTGGGTACACTATTATTCCATGAGGAGATGTGCTAATTTTTCAGACCATTGGTTGAAATTATAATAGTAAATCAATATGGATCGTTGGTTTAAAGTTTTAATAGTAACTTGTCCTTTAAGTTTTCCAAGAGTTATTTGTCCCTTCAGTTTTCCAAGAGTTATTTGTCCCTTCAATTTTCCAAGAGTTACTTGTCTCTTCGGTGTTCTAAGACTTAATTGCCCCTTCGCAAATAGTAGTTGTCTCTTCAATATTACCAAGAGTCATTTTGACCCTTTGTTAAGACCAAGAGTGTAACACCCCAATCCCACATCGGAAGATAGGGGAAAAATTTGTCTGCACTTAAGGAAATAAGTTACTACCAATAGTACCTTCAAGTTATGACCTTTTGGGTGAGCCTGCGGTGGGCTAAGTTGGCCCAAGAAGATACTATTGGGCCAGTAGTTTGAGGCCTTATTTTGATGGATTTGATTCTATTCGGACTTGGGATTTGACCCAAGATTTATTCCAGACTCGGGATTTGACCCGGGTTGTTACAAAGAGCCACTTTCAGTTCTTCTATAAATAGAAGTTCATTCCTTCATTATTTCTTACGAATTCACTGAAACTCTAGAGAGAGAAATTATAGAGAGAAAGAAGAAAGTCTCTCTACCTCACTTTTCCAATATCCAGCTTTCTTCTAAGGTAAGGGATATTATTTGTTGTACTCGTAAGGGGTATTATTCTTTCGTATTCATGAAGAGAGCTATTGTTATTCCATTTCTTATTATTCTGTTGGAATAACCTGTATACGCGGACTACCGTATACATGGTGAAATTCTTCTGTTATTCCATTCTTTATTATTATGTTGGAATAACCTGTCTATGCGAAGTACCGCATAAATGGTGAAATTCTGCAGTTATTCCATTCTTTATTATTCTGTTAGAATAACCTGTCTATGTGAAGTACCACATACATGGTGAAATTCTGTTGTTATTCCATTCTTTATTATTCTCCTGAATAACACGTCATCGCCAAGCACCGTATACACGGTGAAATTCTCATTGTTATTACATTCTTTATTATTCGTTGAATATCCTCGTCGATCTGAATTTCACTTTGAATCGTTCCGCTTCTTTATTATTCTGTCGAAATATCTTGTCTGTGCTTTTACGCATAACCTAGTTCGATTATTTATTATTCTGTCGGAATATCCTGTCTGTGCGTTTACGCATGACCTGGTTCCATTCTTTATTATTCTGCTGGGAATAACCTGTCTGTGTAGTCTATCGTAGGCATGGTGAATCCTTCTATTATTCCATTCTTTATTATTCTATTGGAATAACCTGTCTATGTGGATTACCACATGCATGGTGAATGATCCTTTGTATTCATTCCTTATTAAATTGTGGAAATGATCTATTTACGTGGATTATGATGAAAGTCATAATATAAGCATTGGACTGTTGATTATGATGAAAGTCATAATAAAGCATTGGACTAATGAAAATCATGGGTATATGTAGTATTAGTAAGTGTTATGATGATTTATGTTGGTTATTATGTGAAAACATGAAAGTTTCTTAGAAATCACAAAGGATTGAAAATCAGATTTTGGTGAAAATGGAACATGAAATTCAATTGACCATATCTCCTATTATATTTCGAATTTTTGAGTGTGGTCAAGTTCTAGAGTTAGATCTATGAGTTTTCTAACTTATCCAAGTGGAATCACTGCAAAAGGTGTTGTAGATTTTCGTGTGAACTTATTTTAGCAAAGGAGTCAAAAACTGCAAAGTACCAAAAAGCTACTGCCCAGAAATTTAAAAGGGCATTTTTGGCCACTTAGTTTGTGAAATAAATTTTGGCCTTTGGGGACATAAAAATAAATGGTATAAAGTACCTACTGTCCAAAAATGAGCTCATTCCGACTTAAAATGACCAAGTTATGACCATTTTAATTTTTGTGATTTTCTGACGAAAACGGCTATAACTGGAGTTCTATAACTCTGATGGCCATGAAATTTAAATTGGCTCACTTTAACATGTATAAGATTGTGTCAAGATATTGGAATTTCTGGAGTTAAGCATGATAGGGCTAATTTTTTTAGCTACACACTAAAAATAATTTTACAATTGAATATCTTTGGCTTACGTGCAAGATGTACTGTTGATTATTGGTTTTATAATTGTATATCTTTGGTTTACGTGCAAGATGTACTATTGATTATTGGTTTTATAGTTGTATATCTTTGGCTTACATGCAAGATAAATTGTTTAATGATATGATTATAACCAGGGATCATTCGGTATAATCATGACCCGTAATGTTATAGATGATGGGATAAAAGTCGTCAGTGGCCTGTAATGAATTGATGGACAGTTTTTTGTATGATTATGACCAGGGATTATTTAGTATAGTCATGATCATTGATGATTTAATGAATATCCTTGGCCCGTGGTACAGGGATGATTAGATGATGAGGTTTATTTATTAAGCTGAGTCTCAGTGATAAAAATTAATGAAAACATTTTAAACCATAGAAGATAGTAGATTTTATTCTCTACTTGACTCTTCTAATGGATTGCTTGTTCCGCTACAGTTAAACTTGATGTCTATTGTATTTTATCAGTTTAACATTGTTAAAGACTAATGATAATTTATTCTACATTATCTTAGTCATAATATTTCTTACTGGGCTAGTTGAGCTCACCCTTTCTTTCACTGTTCTCTTCAAGAAATGAGAATATTGTTGGGACGAGTCGGGGAACGGAGTGACGGTCCATATGATAGCATTAGTAGTCCTAACTATTCTGTTAAATAGTGTGATAATAAATGTAATGAGGACTTCATTGAGTTTGTATACTGTCTAGATGACAATATATGTATTAAAACTCTTAGATTATGTTTTTTCGTATTTTACACGACTGTTGTATAATTAAGTTGTATTTGAATTTTGTACCATGTATTTGGCGACTCAAGATGGGTGATTTATACCTATTTTGGGGGCGTCACAGTTGGTATCAAAGCTTAGGGATATGATCCCTGACTGAAATGTGAGATAAAAACCAGGAGGGGAGAGACGGGGAATTCCTTCGCTAGTATGACCTACCTAAGTTTATTTGGTATTTAATTGGTCGGTCAGAGTATAGGATAATATGTGATATGTCAATTAACCCTTATTTTGTGACAGTGTTAAATTTGCGGAGTTATCCCGGTTTGCATCCCATTTGGTCGATAATGAGGAGTGAATGACGCGAATGTTTCTAAGAGGTTTGAAACCCGATATACGTCAATACCTCATTTCTCACAACCGTTGTTTATATTCAGATGTTGTGAATAGGGCTCAGTTATTGGAGTGCGATAATGAGTCAGCATAACCAAAAGGCAACGACCAACAACACGATAATAATCTTTCCGGTGGAAACGGCCATCGGAACAACGATAACCATCGTGGAGGAAATTATCATGCCAAGAATGGTAACCACTTCGGTGGTAATCATGGCCAAGATAATAGAAGTGGAAAATTCAAGAAGAGAAGATTTAACGATGATGGGAAGACATCGGCAGCAGCAATAAATTCTAGGGGAGGAGAAAAACCGCCAGTTAGATGCTATAGATGCAGAGAGGATGGACACATAAGTCCAAACTGTTCACAGCCTTCCAAGGTATGTTTTAGTTGTGGAAAAGATGGTCACATAGCCCAATTTTGTCCTGTAGAAAAATAAAGTCCAGCTGGGATGGTGGCACTAAAGGCGGATACGGACAAAACAAAGTCGGTGGTTTCAGGAAGAGCGTTTTTCGTGACTTCTCAAAAAGCGAGTAACCCGAACAAAGTTAGCACAGGTTAGTTAATTATAAATTCTTGCGAAGTCTATACCTTATTAGATACCAGTTCTACCCATTCTTTTATCTCTCTTGCTTGCGCTCAACGTTTAAATTTAACTCTGGAGAAATTAGACTTTGACTTATCGGTTGAAACTCCATTAGGAGAAACCTTCATTTCATGTGTTATCCAAGTCTTGGATGAGAGTCACAGTTTTGAATGATATTACTATTGTTAATAAATTTCCTGACGTATTCTTGAAGACTTCTTAGCCTACCCCTAGAGCGTGAAATCGAATTTTTTATTGACCCCAGTACAAAACCCATTTCTAAAACCCTTAAATATTTCTTCTACAAAAAATGAACGTATAATGCGCCAAAGACGTTGGATCGAGCTGTTGAAGATTACGATCATACCATTTAATATCATCGTGGAAGAGAGAACGTGGTAGCTGACACATTGAGTAGAAGATCATATACGTTTACGAGTGCGATGTTGTTAACACAAAAAACCCATTTCGTATAACTTACAAATGATGAAGATAGAGTTAAAGACTTTAGGGACCCACGTGAAGATAATGAATATACGAGTAGAATCGACTTTAATCGATAAAGTTAAAGCTTCTCAAACTACACACCTGGAGCTGATGAATGTGAAGAAGAAGGTTCAAGAGGTCGTTATTCTAGAAGCAAGAATCGATGAATAAAGGAAATCTCAAACCTTGATTTAATTGGCCTATTTGAAATCCTCGATCGAGTAGGAATTGTGGCCTATAGACTTGTTTTACCGCTAAGTATGTCGCGTGTTCATAACGTTTTTCAAGTATCGATGTTACATAATTATTTGGATGACCCGAACCACGTTATTAAATTAGAACTAGACGAGATAGCGGAAGATTTAACGTATGAGGAGATACGTGTTAAAATCTTGGATAAGAAGGATCGTATTCAACACTTAAAGGTTATACCTCAAGAGTTAGAATCTGAAATGAAGTCAAGGTATCCTCATCTCTTCGGCATACCAGGTACGTACGTAAATTTCGAGGGCAAAATTTCATAAGTAGGGGAGATTGTGAGACCCCAAATTTTATGAATAAAGATTTAATTTTCTCGAAATATTTTTTTTGAATATTATGGTGTGGATTTGATATAATGTTATAATTATGGGTAGTATTTATAAATTTTACAAAGTATGCAAGTTGTTGTATTATATTCGATTGGTCGGGGAATATTCGTTTTAACAGGGAATATTTGTACGACGGTACAATCATTGGTGGACCCCACAATGGAATTATTGTCAGATTGAGAAAACAACAAAAATATTTTATAAAAATAACGGCGGAGGTGTTACTTTTAAAACTGTTGAACTACCCGGTAGTAAAAGTAAAGTAATATGCGCTGTTGCATAGTAGCACACGATATTGATTATTGATGCTTACGTGAGAAGTCACTCAGTTATACTCAATTATTGCTACAGTAATTGATGCATCATATCTCTCATATTATTGATTCAATTATTGTCACAGTATCATCTGCATAATATGATATATTATTAAATCAATAATTGAGACGACAAAGTTGTTCATATAATTAAATTGCAATATTTACAATGTCTAGAAGTTCTGTCAAGGAGAGGTTTAGTCACCTAATTGCGCGCCAATAGGGAGAAATCCTTATTGGAAAGCCCCACTTTCACGAACGACGACACGGTTGTTAAATATTGTGAGTTATAATATTAATGATGAATAAGTTCGTGTTGATTAAAGATGAATTTGATAGTTCCATTGTGTTAGAATTATTAGTGTTAGTGGAAATCGACTTTTATTTCAATAATAATTGATGTCTGGAGGATATACTATTCAATCGGGTATTCGAGGCACTTTTTGTGTCGGAGTACTATTCATGAGTTACTATTCACGAGTTACTATTCATGAGTTACTATTCACGGGTTACTATTCACCCAATTACTATTCATTCTAGTATTATTCACTCAGGTATTTGGGACACTTTTCGTGTTGGGGTACTATTCACGGGGTTACTATTCTCGAAGTACTATTCACGGGATACTATTCACCTAAAAAATATATTTCTTTTTGGTCCAAATCATTTTTGGGTACACTATTATTCCATGAGGAGATGTGCTAATTTTTCAGACCGTTGGTTGAAATTATAATAGTAAATCAATATGGATCATTGGTTTAAAGTTTTAATAGTAACTTGTCCTTTCGGTTTTCCAAGAGTTATTTGTCCCTTCAGTTTTTCAAGAGTTATTTGTCCCTTCGCTTTTCCAAGAGTTACTTGTCTCTTGATTCCCAAGATTTAATTGCCCTTCATGAATAGTAGTTGTCTCTTCAATATTACCAAGAGTCGTTTTGACCCTTCATTAAGACCAAGAGCCACTTTCAGTTCTTCTATAAATAGAAGCTCATTCCTTCATTATTTCTTATGAACTCACTGAAACTCTAGAGAGCAAAATTATAGAGTGAAAGAAGAAGAGAAGTCTGCTACCTCACTTTTCCAATATCCAGTTTCTTCTAAGGTAAGAGATATTATTTGTTGTACTCGTAAGGGGTATTATTCTTTCGTATTCATGAAGAGAGCTATTGTTATTCCATTCCTTATTATTATATTGGAATAACCTGTATACGTGGACTACCGTATACATGGTAAAATTCTTCTATTATTCCATTCTTTATTATTATGTTGGAATAACCTGTCTATGCGAAGTACCGCATACATGGTGAAATTTTGTTGTTATTCCATTCTTTATTATTCTGTTGGAATAACCTGTCTATGCAAAGTACCGCATACATGGTGAAATTCTGTTGTTATTCCATTCTTTATTATTCTCTTTGAATAACTTTATACATGTAATCTGCGCATACATGGTGAAATTCTGTTGTTATTCCATTCTTTATTATTTTATTGGAATATCCTGTTGGTGCAAATTTACTTTGACTCGGTTTATTTCTTTTTATTATTACATTGGAATATCCGTCTGCATGCGTGCGTTTACGCATGACTATGTTCCATTATTTATTATTTATTATTCGCTGAATATATCACATGCGTGCGTTTACGCATGACCGGTTCCATTCTTTATTATTCGCTGGGAATAACTTGTCTATGCAATCTATCGCATGCATGGTGAATCATACATTATTCCATTCTTTATTATTATTCACATTTGGAATAACTAACTCGTCTATGAGGATTACCACATTCATGGTGAATGATCCTTTGTATTCATTCCTTATTAAATTATGGAAATGATCTATTTACGTGGATTATGATGAAAGTCATAATATAAGCATTGGACTGTTGATTATGATGAAATTCATAATAAAAGCATTGGACTGATGAAAATCATGGGTATATGTAGTATTAGTAAGTGTTATGATGAGTTATGTTGGTTATTATGTGAAAACATGAAAGTTTCTTAGAAATCACAAAGGGTTGAAAATCAGATTTTGGTGAAAATGGAACATGAAATTCAATTGACCATATCTCCTATTATATTTCAAATTTTTCAGTGTGGTCAAGTTCTAGAGTTAGATCTATGAGTTTTATAACTTATCCAAGTGGAATCACTGGAAAAGGTGTTGTAGATTTTTCTGTGGACTGATTTTAGCAAAGGAGTCAAAAACTGTAAAGTACCAAAAAACTACTGCCCAGAAATTTAAAAGGGCATTTTCGGCCACTTAGTTTATGAAATAAATTCTGGCCTTTAGGGACATGAAAATATATTGTATAAAGTACCTACTGTCCAAAAATGAGCTCATTACGACTTAAAATGGCCAAGTTATGACCATTTTAATTTTTGTGATTTTCTAACAAAAACGGCTATAACTGGAGTTCTATAACTCCGATGGCAACGAAATTTAAACTGGAGGCTCACGTTAACATGTATAAGATTGTGTCAAGATATTGGAATTTCTAGAGTTAAGCATGATAGGGCTAATTTTTTTAGCTACACACTAAAAATAATTTTACAGTTGAATATCTTTGGCTTACGTGCAAGATGTTCTGTTTATTATTGGTTTTATAATTGTATATCTTTGGTTTACGTGCAAGATTTACTATTGATTATTGATTTTACAGTTGTATATCTTTGGCTTACATGCAAGATAAATTGTTTAATGGTATGATTATAACCAGGGATCATTCGGTATAATCATGACCCGTAATGTTATAGATGATGGGATAAAAGTCCTCAGTGGCCTGTAATGAATTGATGGATAGTTTTTGGTATGATTATGACCAGGGATTATTCAGTATAGTCATGACCATTGATGATTTAATGAATATCCTTGGCCCGTGGTACATGGATGATTAGATGATGTGGTTTATTTATTAAGTTGAGTCTCAGCGATAAAAATTGATAAAAACATTTTAAACCATAGAAGATAGTAGATTTTATTCTCTACTTGACTCTTCTAATGGATTGCTTGTTCCGCTGCAGTTAAACTTGATGTCTATTGTATTTTATCAGTTTAACATTGTTAAAGACTAATGATAATTTATTCTGCATTATCTTAGTCATAATATTTCTTACTAGGCTAGTTGAGCTCACCCTTTCTTTCACTATTCTCTTCAGGAAATGAGAATATAGCTGGGACGAGTCAAGGAACAGAGTTACGGTCCAGATGATAGCATTAGTAGTCCTCACTATTCTGTTAAATAGTGTGATAATAAATGTAATGAGGACTTCATTGAGTTTGTATACTCTCTAGATGACAATATACGTATTAAAACTCTTAGATTATGTTTTGTCGTATTTTACACGACTGTTGTATAATTAAGTTGTATTTGAATTTTGTACCATGTATTTGGCGACTCAAGATGAGTGATGTATATCTATTTTGGGGGCGTCACAGTCCCAATTAAATATAAGACCTGGAATTATTGTCAAGTCTTATTTTATTTAATTATATGTATTTCGATTCTTAAATGCACAACTCCAAATAATGCAAACTAGAAACTTCTTTCTAATTTCATTTTGCCTAGGCCAAGGACTACTGGGTTGTCATTTTTCAAATCACATATGACATTCTCTTCTTTTACTAGAAGCGATAGATTCTTTGTTAATCATTCATTATCATCATGTATAACTTATTATACCCAAGCATACCCTTTGATATACCCTAAGGGTCGTAAAGGACATGTCAAAATATAACTCATCATACACAAGATACTATGATGATCTCAAGTCTAATGATCACTTGTACTACTATCACTACATGAATTCCTATTGAAATGCAAGTAAAACTCAATTAGGTATTCCTTAGCGAGCCATGTTCAGTGAAATTATTCTCTAATAAGCACCTACATACTTGATTTAGTGTCTCCACACAAATGATCATGAGATTAATCATCCTCATCCAATGAGCAAGCAACATATGTACCAATCTATTCAGATTCACTAATCCCTTTTTTAGTAATCCAACGATTGAAAACAATTTTAGTTTGTGAGCTTTCTAAGAATTTAGATCTCATCAACATGATCATCATCATGATTCTAAAAGCATTGCTCAAAACTATGAGTTTATCACATATTATAAAACAGCAGCGTGTAGATAAGTTAAAAGCCTTTAATTAAGCAATTCTTTTATTAATAAATGAATAAGATTGTTACAAAGTATATGCTTTATCATCAAACATGATTGGCTTGTGTGCATTATTCATATTAGAAAAAATAAAGGTTCGTTTTGTCCATAAATTTTTAATCTCTCATGATGGAATTATATTACCTAGCTAGACATGGTTTTATATAGTCCCTCATATTAAGTCATTTTTATAATCCTTGGAATAATAGTCCCAAGTCTAAATTTGAAAATAAACAAAACACTTGGGATTAATAGTCCTACTGTTGCCTCTTTTACAGTTCTGATAAAAGAGCTCTAACTCATGCAAGCATACATGTGTCAACAAGTAATACAGAGTAAGTAGAGTATCGATCCCATAGAGAAAGTTGTTAAATTTAAACTACTATGCATCAATTAACTCACTGTATTTATATGCTTAGACTAATGAATATAATTGTTGACTTAAACTAATTGTAACTAACAATTGAAAATAAGTATACTAATGGAATGAATATAATCTGGAAATAATGGGACCCTAACTTCATTTAGTATTTCATCTAATCGCCACTATCATGCAAGAAGTGTTTACATATCATAGGAAAATAGCCAAGAGCACGAATAGAGTTATAACCATTTTTCAATGCACTATAACCTACTTACATAGCATCCACAAATAATAGACTCCATGTAATCGTCAATACAACCAAAATCACTATATATCTATGTGAAATTGCAATTATATTGATTTTAAACACAAGCCCTTACTCTAGCTCATACGGTGAAATAGTATATGTCTATCTGGTTCACAAAATATGCAAGCCATATACAACAGCCCCATATTCGCATGCTATCATGATTACAATCCATACTTGCATGTTCATTGTCAATTCCATACAAGTACTGAGACGAATGGTGATCAGGCATTCATGCATGTAAAACAATCATGACAGAATTCCCATATGATATGCAAAACAATCCTAGCATTTAAGCATGCAACCAAACTACATATTAAAATCCGTTAGAATCCCATAATGGAGTTTAGTTCATGACTGAACCAAAAGCCATTATGGGATCAACGTTAAACATGATTACAAAACAAACAATTGAAAGATGAAAGATAGAACGATCAAACCCAATTGCAGATTTGGAACCAATAATAACATTCAAATCCTCATAAAAATCCAGTAAACGTTAATAAAGAACCACAATAACAGAGAATCCCAAGAAAAATTGGAGAAGTAGACGTTTTGGCCTCGTTCTACGTTGGAATCTCCCTCACAGTGTAAACCCTAGTTACGATATGAAAAATACGCTAAAAGTATCAATCCCCTTATCTGACATCAGTTAGAATCATTTTAAAAACCAATTACAACTCATTTAATTAAAAATTAAAATAAAACACATACAACGACTTCAGACATCACAATGCGTACAAGGCTTCCTCCAAAGACGTTCTCGCGCGGTGCGAGTCTTGCGTAAAGTATGCCCCGTCTAATCGAGTCCTCGGCGGTCAAGCGCTCTCAAAACTCTTATGCACAGGCGTGGCGCGACCGACTGCGATCTGCAAGTTCTCGTTCGGTTACACATGGTGTCTTTGCGACTTGTTCATTCATGCTTAGTTTTCTTCCATGCTTGGTCTCCTTGCTTCATAGTACCTTTATGTCATGCAAATCCCACACTTGGCCTCGCCTTCATGCATCCATTAGCCTCGTGCCTCTAATACCACCAAAATTAAGCCGATTCTCGCACTTATTCACCAAAAGGAGTTTTAAGTAAATGCAATGCAAAATATCATGAAATGCAACTAAAACACAATAAAATGTACTTGAGATGGGCATAGTTTGCGTGAATTGGTATTCAATAAGTAGGTAAAAATACCACTTATCAAATACCCCAATCTTGAACTGTTGTTGCTTGCCCTCAAGCAATGCACACTAATGAACAAAGGAAAATACAACTACAATACTACTGTGACTAATCTATGATGCAACCTAGTCTCACATAGTCCCAAATGCATAATGAAATTCCAAATTTCAAATTACCTCGGTGAATTCTCCAGATCCAAGAATACACTTTCACACCAAACTATAAGAATAATATCATACACTCAAATAATTCATATCTGCTATAGAGATGTTGTGTGTGTGTGCGGTGTTCACCAAAACTTGATTTAAGCAAAGAATATATATGCACATTGCTCCAAACAGAAAAGTATAATCTAAATCAAGACTCATGTATACTCATGCCACATAGACTGTTTCAACATATCAACACAAACTAAAGTTCAACAATGGGCTTATTGTTTTATTACTACTCACGAGGGCGTTTTACGCACTTTTCTGCGGTGTTTATTGCTATTTTTTTTCTTTTTCTCTTTTTTTTCACATGACTGTGCAATGTCTCAATCCATTAGGCACACTGCTACCCCTTAGCGAGCTTTTAACCAACGACTCCCAGACTATGAAAGACCTTAGGGCGCTAGGTGTAGAGACAATTCCCTTGGGTGTACTTACTAAAGTAGTCAGGGCCCCGAATTAAGACTAGCCACGTTATTGCTATTTGATTTTTTTTATACATAGCATACCCATGTTTTCCCAAAGTTTGCATGTCCATGTTTCATACAGTCTAAGATCACTTTCCACATATTTCTCTTTTTTAAAACTACATGTTCTATCAAGCAATGCAACACCTACTTCTTAAACCTACAAGTGATTGTGAACACGTTTGTGCAAACCGAAAGCATTTAAACAGCAACATGAATTTTATTGTGTGAAGCATTATAACTACGTTCATGTTATCCAATATACTCTAGAATCCTTCACAATTCACTATCATCATTGGCTAGGCAAGAATTTCTATAAAGCTAAACATTGTAAGACATGCAAACTAAAATATACTAACACAAGCAATCAGATGAAACATGTAAAATTTAAATGAAACTACACTACTAAATGAAAATTTCAGCAAAATTTTATAACATGCAAAATTACACTAAACATGCAAAAACTAAATGAAACTACACTACTACCCCAATACCCCCAAACTTATAATATTCAATGCCCCATTGAATGAAGGTAAAGGGTACAGAAAAATCCCCTAATGATCGGCTTGACCACCCTCCTCGGGTGGTGAATCTGGTGGTGGATATGGCACTGCGGTCCTAAACTGAGGCCACTCAAGCATTGTTCCTTGCTGCGTAAAGGCTTCGGCCAAGGCCCTGGTGAGTCCCGTGGAAAACGTTCCAAAATTGTCATACATGGCGTCGACTTTGTGCTCCAACCTTCGGAGTTATCGATCGCTAGGAACGGTGTGTGCTCGGGTGGATGGGCCTGCCTCATCTGTCTAAGGGGAGTGCAGAGAAGGCTCTAAGAAAGTTGGCTGGATGATAAAGCCCAATCCTCGTGGATGCGGTTCACCACCCGTCCACGCCTTGAACTTGGCAATTGTGGCAGGAGTGATGTCGTGGCTCGGTTTCTGCAGTTGCTCGGCATTCCACGTGACTCCTTGTTAGGTACAAAGCATGGCTACCACAGATGCATGCGGAATACTCCCATTCATGCTCCCCCACCAATAAAGTAGCATGTTCTAATGAATTAGGTGGCTGACGTCAATATACTTGCCTTTGATAATGCCCCATAAAATGATGGCTCGCTCAGTAGGTACTTCATGCTTCTGAGCTGACGGAATTAATTTGGCGCATATGAACAGATTCCATGCTTGTGCATAACGATTCAAGGCGGATGCTGGAAAAGATTTTGGCTCGGTCGTCCATGGCTTATAATTCCATTTGGTTCCCGGGATGCGCAATTCCGAAATTACTACGTCCAAGTCTGTCATCAAATGTGCACCTGTAACCCAGTTCGCAGACCCAGTCAGTGGTGTATCAGCTATACCAAACATTTCTCTGATGGCTGGGGGGGCGAAAATCCACTTGTATTTGTCGAACCAGCGTTATTCGTCCTCTCATCTCCTCCTTCGCATTCGCGTAGAACTCCCGAACAACCCCAATGGGAATAGGCATAGAAGTTGCGGCTAGGCTAACCCAGCCTCTTTCTCGCATCATATTCCATAGTTGTTCGTCTTTCTTATCAGATTTAAATCCCCGTTCCTTCACAAACGATTTAGTCACGAGGTGATAATATTCTTGCTGGGCTTCCCAACTGAGAAATTTTCTGCGTTCCATGATATCCTCGTCGTGATCACTGGATGATGAGTCTGATGATGAAGAGATGGAGATTGAACGTATTCTTTTTGGACCCATGAGCAGATGATAGGTAGAGAATATAGATGCTCTCTGCTTTCTGGATGAGAGTACCCCCGAAACTTGCTTGCAAGCACAACCCACTTAAAAATAAACCCTAGATTGATGCCAATGAGAGAGTTGTGGTCTGAGCTTGGCTGGGTGGTGAGGAGTCTTATTATTATGGGAGAACAGAGAAATACGCTTATATTAGGTCACGTAAGAGGCCAAGTAGACCACGGATCGGATTTTAAACTTTTTTTAAAATTTTCACTGCTTGGCGTCGCGCGCAGCCGCGCGGCTCTCTAGAGGACTTCTTGCGCGGGCGCGCAAGGAAGATAAAAGCTACTGACTTTCAAGCGACCGCATGATTCCTTAGGCTGTGTCATGCGCGGTCGCACAATGTGCTTTCTGCAGTGCAAAATTTTGAACTTCCAAACAGCAAATCGTGATGAGTGCACTTGAAAACACCTACATGGACATGAAGGCACACATATTAGTTATCATGCATGAAATAGAAATGATCTGACTACTACTCGACTAAAGAAATGAAAAGAAAATATAGGTAAAAATAATGGGTTGTGTGAGACCCCAGATTTTATCAATAAAGATTTAAATTTTGTCGAAATAATTTTTAATATTATGGTGTGAATTTGAGATAAATATTATAGTTGTGGGTAGTATTTATAAATTTGCAAAGTATGCAAGTGGTTATATTATATTCGATTGTTCGGAATATTCTTGGTTTAGCAGGAATATTCGTATAACTACTCAATCATTGGTGGACCCCCATACAATGTAATTATTGTCGGATTGATCGAGAAAACGACAAAAAATATTTTATTGAAATAACGACGGAAGTTTTACCGTTGATACTTGTTGAACTACTCGGTAGTAAAAGTACGATGAATACGTGGTTGTTGCAAGAGTAGCACACTCAGATTGATTATTGATGCTTATGAGAAGTCACTCAGTTTTGATTCCATTATTGTTTATTAATAATATGAATTATTATAATGATAATGACGCTTTTATTTTATTCAGATTATTAACGTAATAAAATAGAAACATCTTTTATATAAAATGTAATACTTTATTAAAGTTATTCTATAAATAGAATATATTATATTTTATTATGCATAGTGTTGCATAAAGATTTTTTGCATAGTGTTGCATAGTGTTTGCATAGTAAAATGTTTTTATATAAATAGAATATATTATATTTTATTTAAAAGCTTTTGCTTTTAAATATGGACCGTCGATTAAAGTAAATCAATCTGGACCGTTCATGGATTAATTACTATGCATTCTATTTTCCTATAAATAGAAGCTCATTCCTTCATTATTTTCTTACTTAATTCACCGAAACTCTAGAGAGAAAAATTATAGAGAGAAGCTATAGAGAGAAAATCTATAGAGAGAAAGAAGAAGAGTATTCGGTACTTCACTACTTTGATATCCAAAGTCTTTTTACTACGGTAAGGGATATTATTTGTTGTACCTAGTAAGGGGTGTTTATTCTTTCTTATTCATGAAGAGAACTTCATTATTCCATTCATTATTATTCTGTTGAATAACTCAGTAAAAAGTGGTATACCCTATACATAACCTCAGATATGCGCAGACAGTATACCCTATACTTGGTGAAATCCTTATGTTATTTCATTCTTATTTATTCTGTTGAATAACTTTGATACGCTGAATCCCCTATACTTGGTGATCTTCTTACATTATTCCATTCTTTATTATTCTATTGGAATATCCTGCATGTGTGTTTTACACCGGACTCAGTTCCATTGTTTATTATTCCGCATTTATTATTCTCGTTGGAATATCCTCATCTGTGTGTTTTACACCTTTCTCGTTGACCGGTTCCATTGTTTATTATTCAAAGATTTATTATTCATGTGGATCATCATCGCTTGCAGAATTTCACGACACCGGTTCCGTTATTATTATTATGTTGAATAACTCCGCCTATGCTAAGTACCGCATGCACGGTGATTTCTTTTGTTATTCCATTCTTTATTATACCAAATTGGTTAAAACTTTGACTTCTATACTCCATGAAATTAGTAGAATATTCTTGATATTTGCGTTTCATCCAAAGATCTTTCATGGAAATATTCTTCCGATCATTCTTGAATTTTACTCTACAAAACAAGATCTTGTTGACAATTTGGACGTTATTAATTCTGGGATAAAATAATTCGTGAACTTGTTTTATTGAATTATTATGTCATTGTCATCATCCTCATGTTATATTATGTTATCTTTGGCTTACGTGCATAGATGAACTTAGTATGATTATGACCAGGAATCATTCGGTATAATCATGGCTTGTTATAAATGATGTGATAAAAGTCCTCAGTGGCCTGTAATGCAGTGATGGATAGTTTTTGGTATGATTATGACCAGGGGTGATTCTAATAGTCATGACCATTGATAATTTGATGAAAATCCTTGACCGTGGTACAGGGATGATTAGATATTGTGGTTTATTCATTAAACTGAGTCTTAGTGATAAAAATTTATGAAAATCTTTTAAAACCTAAAAGATAGTAGACTTTATTTTCTACTTGACTCTTTTAATGGATTACATGTTCACTGCAGCTTAAACCGGTTGTCTATTGTATTTTATCGCTTAACATCGTTGAAGGCTAATGATAATTTATTCTCGCATTATCTTAGTCATAATATTTCTTCTTGGGCTAGTTGAGCTCACCTTTTCTTTCACCGTTTCTCTTGTGAAATGAGAACATAGCCGGGACGAGACGCCTGGAGAACGGAGTAATGGTCCGTAGAGATAGCATTAGTAGTCCTCACTATTCGTGAAATAGTGTGATAATAGTTGTAATGAGGACTCCTTTTGAGTTTGTATAATATCTAGTAGACAATATTTGTATTCAAACTCACGCTTTATGTCGATTGTACACGGCAGCTTAGGTTAGTAAGTTGTATTTGAATTTATGTACCATGTAAGTGGCGACCCAAGATGGGTGACGATACCTAATTTTGGGGGCGCCACAACTGGTATCAAAGCTTAGGATATGATCCCGCTAAGATGCGAGATAAGAACTAGGAGGGAGAGACGGAAATTCCTTCGCTAGTATGACCTACCTAAGTTTATTTGGTATTTGATTGGTCTATCGTGATATAGTGATAATATGTTGCATGTCAATTAACCCTTATTTTGTGGCGTGTTTGAAAAAATGGCATCCAGAATGTTGAGAATAGCAATGGAGCACAGAGACCGCTGATTCTCCACGATCAATAATCGACAATGTGCAACAGGATGGCGATAATCCTCCTGTAAATAACAACACTGATCAATTGATGAATGACGGTACGTTTAAAAGGTTTTTAGAATTCATGCAACATCAAGCGAAAGCGACTCCTGTCCAAAACGTAGGTGGAAACACGGAAAACTCTCGGGCGGTCACCGCTAAACAATTCAAGGAGCTGGGACCACCGGAGTTTAAGGGAGAGCCAAAACCACTTCTGGCGGAAGCATGGATAAAGCAGATTACCAAGATATTTGATGTCTTGGGATGCTCCGAGGAGCAAAAGGTTCCTTTTGCCTCCTTTATGTTGCGCGGAGAGGCAGATTACTGGTGGGAATCGGTAAAACGTACTCAACTCTTTGTCTCAAGATATCTTGGGAGAAGTTCCAGAGTCGTTCAACGACAAATACTTTCCCGAAAGTATTCGCCACACGTGAAGGAGGTGGAGTTTATCAAGTTGGAACAAAACAATATGACCGTGTCGCAATACGAGGCAAAATTTGCGGAGTTATCACGATTCATATCCCACTGGTGGATAATGAAGAGAGAATGACGCAAATGTTTTTAAGAGGTTTGAAGCCGGAGATACGTCAACATCTTATTTCTCATAAACTGTGTTTGTATTCAGATGTTGTAAATAGGGCTCAGTTAGTGGAGCGCGATAACGAGTCAACGCAACTAAAAGAGAGCAGCAGCAAAATTATAATACCAGCGAGAGTAGTCATCGAAGCGGTGACAACAAGCGTGGAGGGAATCAACAGGCCAGATATGGTAACCACTTCGGTGGTAATCAGGGCCAAAATAATAAGAATGGACATTTCAAGAAAAGGAGATTCAACAATGATGGAAAGACGCCAAGACCAAAGACCCGTTGTTAAGGAAGGAGAAAGACCACCTATCATATGCTTCAAATGCGAGGAGAGGGACACATCACCCCCCCATGCCTTATGCCATCCAAAGCATGTTATAATTGTGGAAGAGAAGGTCACTTAGCTCGATTTTATCGCCATCAAGACAAATTCAACTAGGATGGAGGCACCAAAGGTCATCCCTGCACAAACCAAAGCCGAGTAGTTTAAGAGAGCATTTTTTTTCTCGTGACGAGGAACCCGAATAAAATTATCACGGGTAAGTTAATCATAAGCTCTTGCGAAAGTCTATACCGTGTTAGATACCGCTTCTACCCACTCTTTTATTTCACCTAGTTGTGTTCAACGTTTAAATTTGATTCCAAGAAGTTAAACTTTGACTTGTTGGTTTTGACTTCATTAGTAGGAGCCTTCGTTACGCTACTATTTTTAAATCTTGTTTGATTCAAATAAACACTTTCACGCTACACCGATCGATCTTATCTTTTTGAAAATACTTGCCTTTGATGAGATTTTAGGAATCGATTGGTTAACTACTCATCATGCTTTTAAGTAAGGTTGTTAGCTTTCATATTCCTAACCAACCTTGTTATACTGAATTCAAAGTAACCAAACCCTAAAGTTAATCACTGTTATATCAAACCATAAGTAAAGAGCCCCGATCCTTTCGTTGTTGACTTCCTTCTGTGGAATGCACTGAAGCCAGACTTTCTGTAGGCGACGTCGTGACTGAAGATGACAAGTTGATAGGTATCATTGTGAGGTGCTATCCAGGTTAAGGGATAGAAGTCACAGTTGGTATTAATGTGACGTATTATCCAAGTCTTGGACGAGAGTAATGCTTTTGAATGATATTTCTATCATTAATAAATTTCTTGGCGTATTCTTGAAGACTTCCTAGCCTACCCTAGAGCGTAAAATCAATTTTTGTATTGACCCCAAAGACAAAACCCATTTCTTAAACCCTCAAATATTTCTTCAACTAAAATGAACAATTTACGTGGTTTATGATGAAAGTCGTAATAAAATCATTGGACTAATGAAAATCATGGGTATTTGTGGTATTAGTAAGTGTTATGATGAGTTATGTTGGTTATTATGTGAAAACATGAAAGTTTCTTAGAAATCACAAAGAGTTGAAAATCAGATTTTGGTAAAAAACGTAACATGAAATTCAATAGACCATATCTCCTATTATATTTTGAATTTTTGAATGTGGTCAAGTCCTAGAGTTAGATCTATGAGTTACCTAACTAATCCAAGTGGAATTACTGGAAAAGGTATGTAGATTTTTGTGTGGACTAATTTTAGCAAAGGAGTGCAAAGCTGCAAAAACCGAAAAAGCTGCTGCCATAATTTTAGAGGGGCTGTTTCGGCCACTTAAATTATGAGAAAAATTCTGGCCTTTTGGGACATGAAGGTATATGGTATAAAGTACCTCCTGTCCAAAAATGAGCTCATTCTGACTTAAAATGAGCAAGTTATGACTATTTCAATATTTAGGTTTTTTCGACGAAAAATGCTATAACCGGAGTTCTATAACTCCGATAACTATGAAATTTAAACTAGAAGCTCACGTTAACATGTGTAAGGTCCTGCCAAGATTTGGGAATTTTTGGAGTTAAACTTGAGGTAGCTAATTTCTTAAGAAATTAATTAGAAATTGATTTTTGAAAAATAGTAAATGAATTTTAAAAATTCCGAGAAAAATATATTTTCATCATGGGACTATATTATGCTAAATCCCAGAAAAGAAATATTTTTGGGACTGATTTGGTATTTTTCATGAAAATAGTTTAGTTACGATCATATGAGTTAAATATGTTATGTGAAGTAACAAAGTTGAAAATAGGATTTTATGGCTAGAGAATCCTATATAGAGTATATGCATATTTTTTTGAGAGATTTGATAATTGGTGATGATATCTTATGAGTATGGCATTTTTGAATGATTAAATGCATTATATGGTAAAGCGTAAACAATTAAGATAAATTGTTTATAAATTTAAGAAGTGATTAAAATATTGTTATAATATTAATGATATTAGATTATGAGATTGATATACATGGGGATATTCTTGAATCCTGAATAAATTATATTATAAATGTTTAATATTTATCCTTTATCTCATTTGATTGATTCTTTATATCATTATCATCATGCTTATATTATGTTGAAAGTCATCTCGTGGCTGTGAAGGCATAGATGGACTTGGTATGATTATGACTGTGGATTGTTCTAAGATAATAATAACCGTAATTGAAAACACAATTATCTTTGGTAGTAGTGCATGGATAATTTGTGGTCGTGATACTAATGAATACACAATTATCTTTGGTAGTAGTGTATGGATAATTTGTGGTCGTGATACTAATGAATACACAATTATCTTTGGTCAGTAGTGCATGGATAATTTGTGGTCGTGATACTAATGAATACACGATTATCTTTGGCCGTAGTGCATGGATAATTTGTGGTCGTGATACTAATGAATACACGATTATCTTTGGTAGTAGTGCATGGATAATTTGTGGTCGTGATACTAATGAATACACGATTATCTTTTCAAGTAGTGCATGGATAATTTGTGGTCGTGATACTAATGAATACACGATTATCTTTGGGTCGTGTAGTGCATGGATAATTTGTGGTCGTGATACTAATGAATACAAAATTATCTTTGGTAGTAGTGCATGGATAATTTGTGGTCGTGATACTAATGAATACACAATTATTATCTTTGGTCGTAAAGCACGGATAATTTGTGGTCGTGATATAATGAATACACGATTATCTTTGGTAGTAGTGCATGGATAATTCGTGGTCGTGATACTAATGAATATCCTCGGCACAGAGTGCGTGGATGATTCGATGATATGGATTAATTATTGAAATTTGAGTCTCAAAGAATAAAATATTAATTCATGGATGTGGTAAAAGTCATCTTCGGTCGTAGTGCATTGATAGACTTGGTATGATTATGACCACGGATTATTCGGTATAATCATGGATCAGAATTGAAAAAAACACGAATATCCTTAGCCAAGAGAGTGCATGGATAATTCATGGTTGTGATACTATTAAGTCGAGTCTCAAAGATATTATTGGTTTTATAGCTGTATATCTTTGGCCTCAGTAAAAAAGATGAATTGTTAATGAATATCTTTGGTAGGATTGCAAAATGAATTTAATGTTTTCAACGATAAAGGTATTCAAGGTATCCTCATCTCTTATCATACCAGTATCGCACCCTAATTTCGAGGGCGAAATTCCATAAGGAGGGGAGATTGTGAGACCCCAGATTTTATCAATAAAGATTTAAATTTTGTCAAAATAATTTTTAATATTATGGTGTGAATTTGAGATAAATATTATAGTTGTGGGTAGTATTTATAAATTTTGCAAAGTATGCAAGTGGTTATATTATATTCGATTGGTCGGGGAATATTCTATTTAGCGGGGAGGAATATTCGTACAACTACTCAATCATTGGTGGACCCCACAACAATTATTATTGCTTGATTGAGAAAACGACAAAAATATTTTATTGAAATAACGACGGAAGTTTTACCGTTGATCATCGTTGAACTACTCGGTAGTAAAAAGTAATACAAGAATACGTGTGGTTGCATAAGTAGCACACCTGTATTGATTATCGATGCTTATGCGAGAAGTCACTCATTTGATTCCATTATCATTTATTAATAATATGAATTATTATAAATATAATGACGCTTTTGTTTTATTCAGTATTATTAACGTAATAAAATGTAAACATCTTTTATATAAAATGTAATACTTTATTAAAGTTATTCTATAAATAGAATATATTATATTTTATTATGCATAAGTTGTCAGCATAGTGTTTTAGTGTTGCATAGTGTTTGCATAGTAAAATGTTTTATATAAATAGAATATATTATATTTTATTTAAAAGATTTTCTTTAAATATGGACCGTCGATTAAAGTAAATCAATCTGACCGCTCATGGATTAATTACTATGCATTCTATTTTCCTATAAATAAAGCTCATTCCTTCATTATTTTCTTACTTAATTCACCAAAACTCTGTAGAGAGAAATTATAGAGAGAAGCTATAGAGAGAAAATCTATAGAGAGAAAGAAGAAGAGTATTCGCACTTCACTACTTTGATATCCAAAGGTCTTTTTACGTAGGGATATTATTTGTTGTACCCGTAAGGGTGTTATTCTTTCTTATTCATGAAGAGAACTTCATTATTCCATTCATTATTATTCGTTGAATAACTCGTAAAAGTGGTATACCCTATACATAACCTCGTATATGCGATACCCTATACTTGGTGAAATCCTTATGTTATTTCATTCTTATTTATTCATTTGAATAACTCAGATACGCTGAATCCCCCTATACTTGGTGATCTTCTTCTTCGTTATTCCATTCTTTATTATTCTGTTGAATATCCTCGTCTGTGTGTTTTACAACCTAACCGGTTCCATTGTTTATTATTCCGCATTTATTATTCTCATTTGGAATATCCTCGTTCGTGTGTTTTACACCTGACCGGGTTCCATTGTTTATTATTCAAAGATTTATTATTCTGTTGGACCATCCTGCTTGCGTGAATTTCACCGACCGGTTCCGTTATTATTATTCTTCGTTGAATAACTCGCCTCATGGCACCGCATGCACGGTGATTTCTTTTGTTATTCCATTCTTTATTATACCAAATGGTTAAAACTTTGACTTCTATACTCCATGAAATTAGTAGAATATTCTTGATATTTGCGCTTTCATCCAAAGATCTTTTCATGGAAATATTCTTCCGATCATTCTTGAATTTTACTCTACAAAACAAATCTTCGTTGACAATTTGACGTTACTAATTCCTCGATAAAATAATTCTTGAACTTGTTTTATTGAATTATTATGTCATTGTCATCATCCTCATGTTATATTATGTTATCTTTGGCTTACGTGCATAGATGAACTTAGTATGATTATGACCAGGAATCATTCGAAGATAATCATGGCTTGTTATAAATGATGTGATAAAAGTCCTCGAAAGGGCTCGTAATGCGATGATGGATAGTTTTTGGTATGATTATGACCAGGGTGATTCGGATAGTCATGACCATTGATAATTTGATGAAAATCCTCGACCGTGGTATGTGGATGATTACATATTGTGGTTTATTCATTAAACCGAGTCTTAGTGATAAAAATTTATGAAAATCTTTTAAAACCTAAAAGATAGTAGACTTTATTTTCTACTTGACTCTTTTAATGGAGTCATGTTTCATTACGCAGCTTAAACCGGTTGTCTATTGTATTTTATCGCTTTAACATCATTGAAGGCTAATGATAATTTATTCTCGCATTATCTTAGTCATAATATTTCTTCTTGGGCTAGTTAAGCTCACCCTTTCTTTCACCGTTTCTTCTTGAAATGAGAACATAGCCGGGACGACAGTCGGGAACGGAGTAATGGTCCGTGAGGATAGCATTAGTAGTCCTCACTATTCGTGAAATAGTGTGATAATAGTTGTAATGAGGACTCCTTTTGAGTTTGTATAATATCTAGTAGACAATATTTGTATTCAAACTCACGCTTTATGTCAGATTGTACACCTACGCTTAGGTTAGTAAGTTGTATTTGAATTTATGTACCATGTAAGTGGCGACCCAAGATGGGTGACGTATACCTAATTTTGGGGGCGTCACAGGTTGCCTCCCATCAAGCGCTAAGTTATAGTCAATTAGCTTGACTGTCTCTGAATCTCATGTTGACGAGAGAATTGAGGTGACGCTCTATCTTTCCACCTCGCCACCAAAGTAATGCTTCAATCGCTGGCCATTTACCTTAAAAGGCTTGTCCGGAAACTGATCATATACTTCAATTGCACCATGCGGAAAGACAGTCTTCACTGTAAACGAACCTGACCATCTCGATTTCAGCTTTCCAGAAAAAATTTAAGTCTGGAATTATAAAGCAAAACCCTTTGTCCCAGTTCAAACTTCCTTTCCATGATCTTTCGGTCATGCCATATCTTCACTTTCTCCTTGTATAACTTCGAATTCTCATATGCCTGTAATCGAAATTCATCTAACTCATTGAGTTGGAGTAGACATTTCTCCCTTGCAGATTTCAAATCAAAATTAAGCTTCTGTATTGCTTAATATGCCTTATGCTCTAGCTCCATAGGGAGGTGACAGGCTTTGCCATATACGAGTTGAAAAGGCGACATGCCCAACGGAGTTTTGTATGTTGTTCGATAAGCCCATACTGCATCATCTAACTTTAACGACCAGTCCTTCCGTGTGGGATTTACAAATTTTTCCAGGATTCTCTTTACTTCTCGATTTGACACTTCAACTTGACCATTCGTTTGCGGGTGATAAGCTGTAGCAATGCGATGGTTCACTCCATACTTAGCCGGCAAGGCTGTAAACTGCCTCTTGCAGAAATGACTGCCTTCGTCACTAATGATAGCCCTTAGAGTCCAAAACCTCGTGAAAATGCTTTTGTGTAGAAATCTAAGGACAACCTTTGCATCATTAGTTAGAAGAGCTGCAGCTTCAACCCATTTTGAGACATAGTCCACTGCGAGCAAGATGTAGAGATTTCCACAGGAAGAAACGAAGGGTCCCATGAAATCAATCCCCCATACATCGAAAATTTCTACTTCGAGGATTGTATTCAAAGGCATTTCATTTCTTTTGGAGATGTTACCCACTTTCTGACATCTATCACACCGCTGGACAAAACTATACGCATCCTTGAAGATTATTGGCCAGTAGAATCCCGCTTGAAGTACTCTAGCTGCTGTTCTTTCACCACCATAGTGACCTTCATACACCGTAGAATGACACTCTTGCAAAATCCCCTCGGTCTCGCTATATGGAATACACTTTTTTATCACTTGATCGGAGCACTGTTCAAACAAGTAAGGCTCATCCCATATATACCATTTGACATCATGTAGAAATTTCTTCTTTTGATAGCCCGCCAAGTCAGAAGGTACCATCTTACTTACCAGGTAATTCGCGTAGTCTGCGAACCATGGCACTTCCCCTTTCACCACAAACAACTTCTCATCCAGAAAGGATTCGTTGATCATAACGTTGTCGTTTACTTCCCTTTTCGGATTCTCGAGTCGAGATAAGTGGTCCACCACTTGGTTTTCAATCCCCTTTCTGTCCTTGATTTCTAAATCAAATTCCTGCAATAATAAAATCCATCTGATCAAACGAGGTTTTGCATCCTTCTTTGCCACTAAATGTAGAATTACCGCGTGATCCGTATACACTACCACCGTTGTGCCAATCAGATATGCTCGAAACTTATCAAAAGCGTATACCACTGCCAATAACTCCTTATCTGTGGTGGTATAGTTCAATTGTGCATCCGTGAGGGTCTTGCTGGCATAGTAGATCACATGAAATATCTTGTCCTTCCGTTGCCCCAAACAAATTCTATGGCATAATCAATCATCGTCGCCACACATCAACTCAAATGGCGAGCCCAATGCTGTGCAAGAATCACCGGAGTGAAGTTAACTTTCTTTAGGTGCTCAAATCTTTACACAGCGTCATCAAAACTAAACTGTGCATCCTTCTCCAATAGACTGCATAGTGGTTTAGTTATTTTGGAGAAGTCCTTGATGAATCTGCGATAGAAACATGTATGTCCCAAAAAAATGCGAACACCTTTTACTAGAGTAGGTGGTGGCAAGTTCTCAATAGTTTCCAGCTTTGCCCTATCCACCTCAAGTCCCTTTTTCGAAACTTTGTGTCCCAATATGATTCCCTCTTGGACCGTAAAATGGCATTTTTCCCAGTTCAGCACTAAATTCGTTTCAACGCACCTCTTCAAAACCAAAACTAGATTTTCAAGGCATAAATCAAATGAGTCCCTGAAGACTGAGAAGTCATCCATAAATACCTCCACATTCTGTTCCACCATGTCTGAGAATATAGCCATCATATATCTTTGAAACGTGGCTGGAGCATTACATAACCTGAAAGACATCCTTCTGAAAGCAAAAGTGACATACGGGCATGTAAAGGTAGTCTTTTCCTGGTCTTCAAGAGCTATCATAATTTGATTGTAGCCCGAATATCCGTCCAGAAGGCAATAGTACTCATGACCTGCTAATCTATCCAACATCTGATCAATGAACAGAAGTGGGAAATGGTCTTTTCTCGTAGCTTTGTTGAGCTTGCGGTAATCCATGCAGACTCTCCACCCCGTTACTGTTCGTGTTGGAATTAACTCATTATTCTCATTAGTCACGACTGTCATGCCACCCTTTTTTGGAACACGCTATACTGGGCTCACCCATGAGCTGTCTGAAATAAGATAAATTATTCCTGCATCTAACCATTTCAGTACCTCTTTCTTAACCACTTCTTTCATTATCGGATTAAAGCCTCCTTTGTTGCTCGACTGTCGGCTTGCTACCATCTTCCATCAGGATCTTGTGCGTGCAATATGAAGGGTTGATCCCTTTGATATCTGCTATGGTCCATCTAATAGCTGATTTAAACTGTCGAAGCACTCGTAACAGTTTTTCTACTTGACAAGATGTTAGTGCAGAAGCAATAATCACACGTAATTTTGAATCTGAACTTAAAAATGCATACCTGAGGTGTTCGAGAAGTGGTTTTAACTCCAACTCTGGAGTTGTCTCAAGAGATGGCTTTAACTTTACTAAGGCTTCCCCAGCTTTTGTCAATGGCTCTGCAGCTGGTCTAAATCTCCTGAATTGTCGAGTGGTATCCAGATATTGCAAAAATTCATCGAATTCCTCATCCTCTAAATCTGAGTTCTCATCAGTGATATTCCTCAAAGGTTCATAATCCACTAGACTCTGTACGTCATCATTTAGAACCCGATTCACCCAATCAACTAAGAAACAGTCCTCTTCATCTGTTGGGAATTTCATGGCCTTGAAGACATTGTAGATGACCTCTTGATCATGAACACGCATCGTGAGTTCCCCTTTTTGCACATATATCAGAGTCTTTCCTGTGGCTAAAAATGGTCTTCCCAGTATTATTGGTATGCTTTTGTTCTCTTCGTAGTCTAGAATGATGAAGTCAGCCGAAAAAATAAACTTGTCCACCTTAACCAACACATCTTCAACAATTCCCCGTGGATACGTGATGGATCTGTCAGCTAGTTGTAGAGAAATGTTTATCGACCTTAGAGCCAGAAATCCCAACTGGTTAAACACTGACAACGGCATCAAATTTATACTTGCCCCCAGATCACATAAACACTTACTAAAGTTCATCTTCCCAATTGTGGACAGAATTGTGAAGCTGCCTGGATCTTTCAACTTTGGAGGTAGTTTTTATTTGAAAGCATCGACCGCATTCCTCGGTCAAGGCTACCATTTCAAACTCATCTAATCTTCTCTTCCTTGACAATATACCCTTCATAAACTTTGCATAGCTTGGCATCTGTTCCAATGCTTCGGCAAAAGGTATATTAATTTGTAGCTTTTTGAATACCTCCAGAAACTTGTTGAACTGTTTGTCTTCTTTCTGCTTAATTAACCTCTGTGGATACGGTACTTGAGGGTGAATTGGTGGCTCTAGACTCTTGACTTTTTCCTCTGAACCTGCTTTGTGTTTCTCTTCCTGCTGAACATCAGAATTTTCTAGATTTTACTCCTCTTCAGTCACCGGCTTTGCCTCGCCATGCCATGTGGCCTCCTCCTTAATACCATCAAGGCCGGCAGCGACTTGCAGAACCTGTTAAATATTTCCCTGATCTCAATGTGATTGCTTGACACTGCTCCTTCCCGTCTCTTCTTGGATTTGTCTCAGTGTTACTTGGCAATGAACCCTGGGGCCTGTTGTTAAGCATACTCGCCATTTGCCCCATTTGAGTCTCCAAATTCTTGATAGCCACTGCTTGGCTTTTGATCATGACTTCAGTATTTGCCATGTATTTCAACATCATCTCCTCCATCTCTGATTTCTTTTCTGGTTGTGGTGCAGCTGGAGTGTGATGTTGTTGTTGTTGAGAGAATCTCGGTGGAAACGGTGGTTTTGGTGTAAATTGTGGCTGAGATGACTGTGACTGGAATTGATGATTCGGCTAAAACTGACTTTGTTGATTTCCTTGGTTATTCGACCAGCTAAAGTTTGGATGATTTCGGTTGTTGGGGTGGTATGTGTTCTGAAATTGACCCTGGTCTTTTCTGTAGTTGCTCACATATTGCACCGACTCCGAGCTGATAGCACATTGATCCGTGGAGTGTGACCTCACACAAATCTCACAAACGAAGGCAACTATTTTCACTTTGCTTTCTGCCAAAGTATCTATCTTCTTAGCCATAGCTGCCATCTGTACCGACAACTGTGTAATCGCGTCTACCTCCAACACACCTACAACCTTGGGCTGTGACATCCGAGCTGTAGGATTCTGATAATCATTCGCAGCCATAGTCTCGATAAGCGTATAAGCCTCATCATAGCTCTTTGCCCATAATTCCCCTCCTGCGGCTGCATCCACAATCAGTCTCGACTGCCATCCGAAACCATTGTAGAAGGAGTTGATCACCATCCAATCTGGCATACCGTGATGTGGACATTTTCTGAGCATCTCTTTATATCTTTCCCATGCCTCATATAAGGACTCGCCTTGTTGTTGCTCAAATTGAGAGATAGCTGTCCTCATCTTTGCAGTCTTAGCCATTGGAAAGAACTTGGCTAAGAATTTATGTGCTAAGTCCTCCCATGTAGTGATTGACCCTGACGGCAAAGAATGTAGCCAACTTCTAGCCTTATCCCTCAATGAAAATGGGAATAGCGGTAGTCTAATGGCATCCTCCGTCACACCATTGTATCTGAATGTATCACAAATCTCGATGAAACTCAATAGGTGTTCATTCGGATCATCCGTGACAACACCCCCAAACTAAATCGAGTTCTGCACCATCTGAATAGTGCCTGGTTTGATTTCAAAGGTATTGGCCGCTATCGCCGGTCTGATTATGCTCGACTGTAGTCCGTTTATGTTTGGTATGGAATACTCCCTTAGAGCCCGATGCTCTTCTCTTTGCTCATGTCTCGGTTCTTCCGCCATTCTGGATGTTGTATTATCTAACTGCGCTTGCAAATTTCTCCGCACACTCGCTTTCCAACCTTTTCCGTTTATGTTATTCTGCGCTGGTGTTAGTTTTAAGTTGGATGATCGCGTGTGCATAAAAATCCACAAGTTCCTGAAACGAAAACCGCAACAAAAATAGAAATGAGAAATGATCAGAATTGTCTAAGTCATACAATATAGCTTTAAATTAATGATAATTATTTAAATTCAACGCCTTTCCCCGGCAATGGCGCCAAAAACTTGTTGCCACTTTTACAGTTCTGATAAAAGAGCTCTAACTCATGCAAGCATACATGTGTCAACAAGTAATACAGAGTAAGTAGAGTATCGATCCCACAGAGAAAGTTGTTAAATTTAAACTACTATGCATCAATTAACTCACTATATTTATATGCTTAGACTAATGAATATAATTGTTGACTTAAACTAATTGTAACTAACAACTGAAAATAAATATACTAATGGAATGAATATAATCTGGAAATAATGGGACCCTAACTTCATTTAGTATTTCATCTAATCGCCACTATCATGCAAGAAGTGTTCACATATCATAGGAAAATAGCCAAGAGCACGAATAGAGCTATAACCATTTTTCAATGCACTATAACCTACTTACATAGCATCCACAAATGATAGACTCCATGTAATCGTCAATACAACCAAAATCACTATATGTCAATGTGAAATTACAATTATATTGATTTTAGGCACAAGCCCTTACCCTAGCTCATACGGTGAAATAGTATATGTCTATCTGGTTCACAAAATACGCAAGCCATATACAACAGCCCCATATTCGCATGCTATCATGATTACAATCCATACTTGCATGTTCCTTGTCAATTCCATACAAGCACTTAGACGAATGGTGATCAAGCATTCATACATGTAAAACAATCATGACAGAATTCCCATATGATATGCAAAACAACCCTAGCATTTAAGCATGAAACCAAACTACATATTAAAATCCGTTAGAATCCCATAATGGAGTTTAGTTCAAGACTGAACCAAAAGCCATTATGGGATCAACGTTAAACATGATTACAAAACAAACAATTGAAAGATGAAAGATAGAACGATCAAACCCAATTGCAGATTTGGAACCAATAATAACATTCAAATCCTCATAAAAAATCCAAAGAAATGTTAATAAAGAACCACAATGACGAGAGAATCCCAAGAAGAATTGGAGAAGTTGACTTTTGGGCCTCGTTTCTACGTTGAATCTCCCTCAAAGCAGTGTAAACCCTAGTTACGATATGAAAAATACGCTAAAAGTATCAATCCCTTATCGACACCCGATCGAAATCGCTTTTAAAACCAATTACAACTCATTTAATTAAAAATTAAAATAAAACAAATACACGGCTTGACATCATCGCGCACGCGCGCTCCTCCGATCGTTCCTCGCGCATGCGTATGACTTGCGTAAAGTATGCCTGTCCAATCGAAGTCCTCGCAGACACGCGCTCTCAAGGTTTTATGCTGCTGTATGCATATAGACTGCGCAATCTGCAAGTTACGGTTACGGTTACGTCGTGCTTTCGCTTCTGCTGCGACTTGTTCATTCATGCTTAGTTTTCTTCCATGCTTGGTCTCCTTGCTTCATAGTACCTTCATGTCATGCAAATCCCTGCTTGTGCCTCGCCTTCATGCATCAATTAGCCTCGTGCCCTCTAGTACCACCAAAATTAAGCCGATTCCTGCACTTATTCACCAAAAGGAGTTTTAAGTAAATGCAATGCAAAATATCATGAAATGCAATTAAAACACAATAAAATGTACTTGAGATGGGCATAGTTTGCGTGAATTGGTATTCAATAAGTAGGTAAAAATACCACTTATCACCAACCTAGGGCTGCAAACGAACCAAACTGTTTACGAACCGAATCGGTTCGGTTCGAGTTTGACTTGCTCGCATAGACGAGTCGAGTTCGCACATAGTGTTCCGTTTGATTGCTCGATCAAACATGTTCGTGAACCATGTGGTTCGGTTCGTCTTTGTTCGCGAACAGTTCTGTTCGGTAAGTTCGAGTTCAGTTCGATAAGTTTGAGATCGGTTCGAGTAGTTCGATTTCTTAATTACATATTTAAATTGTTTCTAGAATTCTAAATACAAATAATTGGTTATTTCATATTAAATTCTAAAGTTTGTCTTATTAAAAATTATTAAATTTGTAGTTAATTTTTTTATTACTTAAACATCTTTTTGTTTTTTTAATAATTTATTATAAATAATTTTTTTATTAAATAATTAATAAATAATAATGTGTACTTCTTAACCTCTAAATTCTAATTTAATTAAAATAAATTTAATATTTTCATAAAATTTAGAACAATGATCGTTGGATTATTATAATTTACATCCCTAATAATTAAATAAATTATAACCCATGTCCATAAATAAAATCATTAATCATCATGCAATATGATTTGACATTAATTAAAGAATGATACAATATAGTTGCTTACATGCACATGGGTTATTGAAATTGTCAAATCGAGATAGAGAATAAAAAATCAAGTTTTTAATGTACGTATCGAGACTTTAGTAATAGAATAATAATCATTAAATTATTTACTTGAATAATTTTGAAACTTTAAAAAACTAAACTTAAATTTGAAGATTGAAAATAAAATTAGATATTAAATTTAAAATTGTAAAAAAAATGAATATTAATTAAAAATGACAACAAAAGAAATATATTACTAATATTAAATTGTGAGTTTTTGATAATTATTTTTTTGTAGACTCTGCTCGAAGTGATTGGATCTTGAAGAGTTAATTGTTGATATTTGTAATCAATAATTTCTAAGTACTTGTTAACTTTTAAATTCTAACTTCTAAATTCTAAGTAATCATTTTTGGTTTTGGTCTTTTTGGATGAATGATTATTACAATATTTGTTATAATTTTTGATTGAATACTTACTCTTAGAGAAGACATTTTTGGTATTTATTTAACCATTTTTTGCTTCAGAGTTCTAAGTTTGTGTTCATGAACAAGTTTGGTATTCGGGAATATAGTTTGTGTTCGCGAACAAGCTTGTGTTCGCAAACGAACAAGCTTATGCTCGACTTATTCGCGAACTCGATCATGTTCGCGAACACCAAATGATTTGAAATCATACATAGCTGTTAGTTTGATCAAGTTACCCGAACATATTCGAATTTGACTAAAAGTGATCGAGTTCGATAGAGTTCGGTTTGATTCGGTTCGTTTGCAACTCTAATTTTATTCCAAGTGTAATCCTTGCAAACAAACATAGCATTGGGGTTATTAGTTTAGGGATTATAAAATAGCTTAATAATTTTAGAATTATAAATATAATTCTAAAATTAATAATTTTAAAATTATAATCCCAAAATAATAATTCTTACAAACAAACATAGCCCAAATCTCTTCATTTTTCTCATACCCAAGCGTATGTTAATGAATCAGTGTCAAAATTTATAGTTATGATTTTCATTCAAAAACTGTCAAAACAATCAACCCATTAGGATTGGGTTAAATGCTTTTGAAGTCACTCTACTATAGGTCAACTTACTGAATAAATCGTTAAACTTTTTTTCTTACAAATGGGTCATTGAACTCTTATTTACTTAAAACCGTTAAAAAATCCGTTAACTTTAACTTAGGTTTACCACCGTAAGCTTGGTGACTTGTGAAAAAAAGAAGCTTATGTGGCAAGAATTATCCATGTGGCCTTGATGTAGATTTGGAAAAATTTATGGAGTAAATAAAAGAATTATTTTAAAGTAAAATATAAATAAAAATAAATAAAAATATACTTAATTATTTTAAAATTAATCATTAATTTTTTATTAAAAAAAACTGTATTTTTTATTTTTATTAAAAAGTGCATTTTTTTTATTTAAAAAAATTGCAGTTTTTTTTAAAAAAAAACGCAGTTTTTGATTTTTTAAAAAAGTGCAGTTTTTTAATTAAAAAAGTGCATTTTTTATTTTATTAAAAAAAGTGCAGTTTTTTAATAAAAAAAACGCGTTTAATATTAAAAAAAAAATGAAGTTACAAAAAAAATGCAGTTATTTTTTTTAATAAAAACGAAGTTTTTTTATTTTATTAAAAATATTTATTATTATTAAAAAAAATGCGTTTTAATTTTTTTTTTTAATAAAATAAAAAAAAACAATTATTTTATTAAAAAAACTGCGTTTTAATTTTTTTTATATAAAATAAAAACAAAATTTATTAGAAAAACTATATTTTTTATTTTTATTAAAAAAAACTGTGTTTTATATATATTTTAATAAAAAAAAACTGCACTTTTTTTAATAAAAATAAAAAAACTGCATTTTTATTAAAAAAACTGCACTTTTTAAAAAAAATAACAAAAACTTCGTTTTTTTTATTAAAAAAAACTGCACTTTTTTTAATAAAAAAATGCAGTTTTTTTAAAAAAAAATTCACAGATTAATTTTAAAATAATTGAATATATTTTTATTTATTTTTAATTTATATTTTACTTTAAAATAATTCTTTTACTTACTCCATAAATTTTTCCAAATTTACATCAAGGTCACATGGGATAATTCTTGCCACATAAAAAAATTTTCACAAGTCACAAGTAAACTTACGTGGCAAACCGTTAAAGTTAACGAATTTTTTAACGGTTTGTAAGTAAATAAGAGTTCAATGACCCATTTGTAAGAAAAAAAAGTTTAATGACCCATTTGTAAGTTGACCTATAGTAGAGTGACTTCAAAAGCATTTAACTCCATTAGGATTTAAGGTAAACCGGGTCGGATCCCGGTCATATCAGAATCCAAAATACCAAATTTCCCCTGGACCCCACTTAGTTCTCTCTAACTGTCAATTGCTCCTAGGTAAATCTACCTGATCTTGTCCTAATTAAACCGTATCTTCAAGCCTATGTGGACTAGTGGACTTCAGTCCAGCTGTCCCAAGCCGATGATTTTAACTTTTTAAATATATACTCCCTCCGTTATAAAAAAATAATATAAATAATATAAGTATAATTTTAATTTAGAAATTGATTTATAGAACTCTAAATTTTAAAGTTTTAATAATTTCACTCATTTTATTAATACAATAATTATTCGTGTAAATTATTTTGGTTGGGAGAATAACAAAATTATTGTTTTTAATACTTAAATTAGTCACATGAATTTTAAATTTTTTTAGTTTTCAATCCTAGTTTGAAAAAATTTAATGAGACTCCTTTTGTATAATTTCATTATAACCTATGAGTTTTTTTTCATAAAAATATTTTAATTTTAATAATTGGACAAAAAGTACTCTAGAATTAAACTGGGTTGAAATGGGAAGACACATGGCATGTCCAACTGTTAAGACAGTTAATGTGTGGCATTAAAAAATTAATTTTAAACAAATTAAAAGCATACATTATGAATATTACTAAATCTCAAAAATTATTTCTAGTTATTCTATTTATTATTTTTAAAAGTTAAATGAATAATGTTGAATTTAAAATTATTTCAAATTTAAATATAAGTTCAATATAAAAATTATAGTTATTTAGACATTTACAAATAATAAATCTCATAAATAATAGTATTTTCAATAAATAGTATATACTATTGATAAAGATACAAAATATTCTAAACTGTTTTTTTAAAAAAAAAATATTAATTTTAATATTGAAATAAGGAGTATTATTTTTACTATTTGTTGAGCCGCTTTGTTTGGGGTGGGGGTAATGAATGAGCACACGTGACAAAATCCTATGGGTTTAGAACAGCCGATGAAATTCCAGCTGGGACTACTGACTAGTGGGTCGTTTTCAGTTGGTTATATTAGAGATTCTTTTTATTTGAATTTCAGTTTGAGTTCTGTTCTTGGGTATATATATATATATATATATATATATATATATATATATATATATATATATATAATGAATGAGCACACGTGACAAAATCCTATGGGTTTAGAACAGCCGATGAAATTCCAGCTGGGACTAGTGGGTCGTTTTCAGTTGGTTATATTAGAGATTCTTTTTATTTGAATTTCAGTTTGGGTTCTGTTCTTGGGTATATATATATATATATATATATATATATATATACTCTGTTCCAACAACACCACAAAAAGGGCTATAAAGGGAAGGGAAAGATTTCCGTTCGATTTCTTCTTATTTTTTTCTCAAATTTCTCTCCGTTTTTTCTTGAAAATCCAAAATGTCTTCGAGAAACCCAAATTCAGTAACTTCTGGTTCCTCATCTCCATCTCCATCTCCAAATTCTGGAGAAAACAGAGAAAATATTGTGCCTCAAAGAGAAGAAATTCAAGCTGATGAAACAGTGCCCAAAGAAGAAGAACAATCTGCTGCTGATACTGCTGATTCTGCTTCAAAAGAAGAAGAAACCCCAAAACAAGAAAACCCAGATGAAAAATTCCCAAAACCAGAAAACCCAGTTGAAGAAATGGTACAAGAAGAAGACCCGGTTGAAGAAAACCCAGAACCAGAAATCCCACAAGAAGAAAACCCAAAACAAGAAATCCCAGAACAAGCAAACCCACTTGAAGAAAACGCAGTTGGAGAAATCACAAAACCAGAAAATCCAGATGAAGAAATGGCACAAGAAGAAGAAGACCCGGATGAAGAAAACCCTGAACCAGAAATCCCACAAGAAGAAAACCCAAAGCAAGAAATCCCAGAACAAGCAAACCCACATGAAGAAATTCCACTGGACGGAGAAAAACTAGTTGCTAATTTGTCGGAGATTGTGGCCGATATTCAAATGGATGACCACCAACAAATGTTTGGTGACATTGAAGCCCGAAACAGACAAGAAGCACAAATTGCTACCCATGTCCAAAACCAAGAACAAATGCAACTTTTGATCAAGGACTGGAGTAATAATTTGGGATATTATGGATTTTTCGGTGTAGATAGTGCAACTTTGGAGTACGAAAATGCCGAATTAGATGCAATATATGCTGGAAATTTGGCAAATGAACCAAACAGGGGAAGTGGAAACAGAGGGAAAGAAAATTCCACCATTGAAAACCCACAACAAGAAAACCCACATGAACTGGAAGGAGATGCACTATTTTCTTATTTGTCAAATATTGTGCCTGATTTTGAACTGGGTGTCCAACAACAAATTACTGAAGATATTGAAGCCCGAAAGCGACAAGAAGTGCGTGTAGATAGTGCAACTTTGGAGTACGAAAATGTCAAATCAGATGCAATGTATGCTGAAAACCCAGATGTAAACATCCCAAAACCAGAAAACCCAGATGAAAAAATCCCAGAAGAAGAGGACCCGAAAGAAGAAAACCCTGATGAAGAAATCCCAAAACCAGAAATTCCAGAACCAGAAAACCCACAACAGGAACATGAACTGGAAGGAGAGGCACTATTTTCTTATTTGTCAAATATTGTGCCTCCTTTTGAACTGGGTGTCCAACAACAAATTTCTGAAGGTATTGAAGTCCGAAACCGACAAGAAGTGCAAATTGCTAATCAAGCCCAAAACCAAGAACAAGTGCTAGAGACTGCGCCTATTTTTTTTCATTGGAGTGATAATTTGGAAGATTATGGATTTATCAGTGAAGATAGTGAAACTTTCGAGAAAGACAATGCCGAATTAGATGCAATGTATGCTAAAAATTTGGCAAATGAGCCGAACAGGGAAAGTGGAAACAGAGGGAAAGAAAATCCCACCACTGATTCAATTCCCACATTTGACCTAAACAGGGGAATGGGAAGTGGAGAGTTCAGTAATAACCCAATTGCTGAAATTTTAGCTGCGATTCCTACAGTTGATTTAACCTGGGGTTTGGGAATTGCTCAGCCGGAAAATCCCACCATTGCTGACATTCACAGAGAGCCAGAGAATCCCAGTTTTGGTGATATGTTTAGTTCCACTGCGGAAATGTTTGCTTTACTTCCCCCCATTGAACCAAACAGGGGAAATGGAAACCTAGATCCAGAAAATCACACAAATGCTGAAATATTCCTGCTCTTCCCCCAAAAAAGAGAATGAAAATGCTAGGAAATCCCACTATTGATCCAACTTTCGATTCCAGGCCCGCTATTAATCCGAACAAGGGATTTACAATCAGAGAGACACAAAATCCCACAAATAATCCAGCACCAGCAGTAGTACCAAAACAACAAAACAAAGGCAAAGGCAAAGATAAAAATAACCCAGCACCAGCAGCAGTACCAAAACAAGAAGACAGCGACGAAGAAGAAGATGAAAATCCGAGGCTAACTAAAAAATGCAAATGCATTTCAGAATCATGTTTCTTATTTCCCAGATCAACAAGTGAAGAAGAAGATGACATTGTAACCATGATATCCATTTCTGCTTACAGCAGAAATCATAGGCCTTTACCATCAGCCGGTTCGCCTGAGCATTTTGATACCCTGTTTGCTTTTATCAGTAGTCAGCTTTCAGAGGGGGAGAGTATCAGTTTAGAGACTTTGAAGGAGAAATTTGCCCAGTTGGTGAGGAAGTACTTGAGGCAATTGAGACAGAGAGATATGCATCGTTATTTTGAAGCTTTCGCCTCGGATTATGAGCGAGAGTTGTATCGATTGGGAAGAGAGGTGTGGGGTAATGCCTATGCTGAAGGTTATCGGGTTCCGCCTGGTCAAGTGGGAACAAGTGGAACCAGTGGAGATAGTTCTTGAGGAATTGGAGAGTTTTGTTTGATTGTTCTTGAGGAATTGGTACAAATTTTTGATTCAAGTAAAATTTTCTCAATATTTGAAATGTGAAGTTAGCAGAGCAAATTCATTGCATGTCGATAGAAATTATTCAGTTTGAAGGGAAAAAATTGTTTGTTTTGTTAGATTGAAGGGGTTGTAATAGTTCTGATTTTGTGATGTTTCTGTTTTTTCTGGGGAATTATGTTCTTGTTATAAGATTTCTTACTGTTCAATGTAGTTTCAGTGCCTGATTAAGTAGTATGTAGTTTGTACTCTTCAAAAAAAACAAATGCATGAAATTCCATCAAGTTTGGCCATTTCTTTGAGCAAATTTATAATGAGTCATGTTTGATTGTTCTTGTAGTCAAAATTTTGATTTTTTATGAACTTTCTGTTTTTTTTTTCTGGGGAATTATGTTCTTGTTATAAGATTTATTTGTTGATTAAAGTATGTAGTATGAAATCTTCAAAAAATCAATGAAATTCTATCAAGTTTTGCCATTTCTTTGAGTCATATTTGATTGTCATGATCAAGGTACATATATAGATTCATCAATTATTATTTTATTTTATATTTTTTCCCCTGGATTTCTGATTTTCCCCTGTTCTTGAAATGTAAAGTCACAACTCCACATTCTCTGGGGTTTTGGGTTTGAGGAAAATTTGTTTGTTTTCTCAGTTCTGAATTTGTGATTTTTGTCTTTTTCTGGGGAATTTTGTGGCTTTTTCTGCTTTGGGCTGATTTAGTGTATGTATGTACTCTTCAAAAATCAAATGAAATTCCATCAAGTTTATTCCATTTCTTTTGTTAGAATATAGTATGTATTATAGCTATAAATAGTAAGATTGTAAGTAGTAATTATGATATATAATCACTCCATTGCTTAAAAAAATCATATTAATGTTTTAAATAAATCAAGTTCATTTGCTCTATTTATTTTTTATTGGGTTAAATTTTTGGTATATTGAACAATTTAATTGAGTGAGTGAGCTATCAAGTGGTTAGATTTCATCAGTTATACCTGCTGAATAGCTTAGCAGACATTTTGCGATAATACTATTGTGCAAGTTATAAAAAAGAAATATAAAGTCATTCGTTGGATATTGTTGACCTATGTCATACTCCATCCTAAATGTTTTGATAATGACCATATTATTCCTCTAATCATGCTCTATGAAATTTTAGAAAAAGAAATGACATTAAAGGAATATCGAGGAGGAAAATATAAGACTTGAAGTCTTTGAAGGATGAAACGCCATTTTGAGCCCTAGAAAATATATGTAAGATCTTAGCATTAATTACTTGTCAATACAAGACTTTAGGACATGTGCATTATATATATATATATATATATATAATTATTTTGCTCATATATCCGGTGCTAAATATTGGTACAACAAGTGATTAAGGTAAGTCATTAATTAGCTATTTCCACCGACCCATTTTATGGTAAATCAAATATGACATCTTAGTTGGTTAAGGAAATACCATAAAACATGCATCATATAATTACTCCACAATCTAAGGAGTCTATTGGTCACTTCCACCGAACCAATTTCTAGTAAATCAACCATGGTATCCTAATGTCAATAATTGATCATGCGTTATATAATTACTTAATTTAAGGAAAGTGATTAGATTGTTTCTAGCCCATTATATGCTAACTCGATATGGAAATAATCTTAGTGATTGTGATGGTTTTTTTTGAAGACTGCAGAATATGGTAATTTTTTTTTTGAAACAAAGAATATGGTAATTAATATGCCTGTAATTAAGCTACTAACGTATATATAGTGAATCTACATATCTTCGTAACACGGGACATAATTTAGGAGATATGTTGTCACCATGTGACGAGCACTCAATCAAGCATAAATTCTTCTCCAATCACTGATATATCACGATATCATGGGAAGCTGTAAGAGATATGATATTCACCACGGATAAGCACTAAATCTGGCCTAATTTTTTTATCAATCACACTAATGTAGCATATAACTGGAAAGAGTCTTGGTCATTGGCACATAATCTGGATATTATTCTAAAACGCATGATTTATGTAAAAATGATTCAAACGGTCACATGACATACTAGTCTCCATGCAACCGTAGTGTACTGGGTTTACCTATAAAAGAACCGGACTTATTGAAAAGAAAAACAAGATATAGATACTGCTCTCATTAATATCTAAAAGACAGTAAACTTGTGGGTCGTCTTCTTCCTATTATTTACTGCAACTATATTGAAGAAGTTATTGTTGGTGATCTTGTAGCAAATACTCTGTTCGAAGAAAGCATATGTGCTTATGGGTGCATAAGTGCACAAGGAGCAAAGGTGCTCAAGTGGTTGAAACTTGTATTGTAATTGAAATTGTTTAATAAAAGTGAGTCTCGAATACTAGCTGGTATTGGACGTGGATTAGGCTACTATTATAGAGGGTAGTAGTTAAACCACATAAAAAATTCATGTGTTCATGTGATTGCATATTATCCAGCAGCCTACATTCAATATCTATAAAATTACAAAACTAATTCAGCAAATTGTTTTCACATAATCACATCCTGAAAAAAGCTAAGTCTCTAAATTAAGCATTTTGGAAAGTTTTACATCAATTCAACATCTTGTCTTAACATTTCAATTTATAAAGAATTTAGAATCCAGCCTGCTGCATTGAATATCCAAAGGAATTTTTATTTGATCAAAAGTTGGACATAGTTTGTACCTACACTTATTCAACTTCCCTTCTAAGTGTGCCTACTTAAATTTCATTTGGTATCAAAGCTTGGCTCTACTTATCTTGGTCTTAAAGGTGACTTGTAGGAAAAGATTCTGACATGGAACAATTTGGAAACGCTCATCCAGAAGGACAATCAACAAACCGACCTCTATTACTCTTTGGAACAGAGAACTACAATTTCTGGAAATTCCGAATGAGGATCTATCTTAAGCGAGACCCATGGGAATGGTGGGTGGTAGAGAATGGACCGGTGATCCCAAGGAAAGATGAAGGCACTCCAAAAACTCTACTCGAGATGGACTCAACCGAAACCTATATGGTTTCATACGATTCAAAGGCAATGAACACACTTCTCAGCGGCATGGTACAATCCGAAATAGATTAAGTCTCATCATACAACACAGCAAAGGAGATATGGGATATTCTAGTGGTGAGTCACGAAGGAACATTCAAAGTATGAGAAGTTAAGTTAAGCATGCTCATACATGACTACGAAATGTTTAAGCTAGAAAAAGACAAAACAATCAAAATGGCTCAAACACAATTTCTAGTACTCATAAATTCCTTGAAGTTGCTCGACAAATCAATTCCACAAAGTGAAATCAATCGTAAGATACTTCGGGCTATGCCCAAAAGGTTTGCATCCAAAATTACTACTCTTCAAGATTATGTAAATATTTCGTCCATGGATACTTTAACTCTCTTTGGTGAACTGGAAGAATATGAACATCAATTAAAAAAATATGATGACGAGGAAGAAGTTCCTTGAAAGAAAGTATTAGCTTTAAATGCAGGAATTGAATAGGAACTTAAAGATAACTCAGACGATGAAATAGCTATGATCTCGAGAAGACTCAAAGGATTACTTTAAAGAAAGAACAAAAGGAAGAACACATTCAATCCAAACAAAATCAAAACCAAGCAAGCCGAAGAAACATGTTTTGAATGCGGACGACCATGTCACTTCAAGAAGGACTGTTTCCAACTCAAGAACAAAGGAAAACAAGGAACTAAAGAGATCAAAAAGAACAAAGATTTCTTAACTTGGAGTGACGATGAAGAATTCGAAGTGGAGATAGATGCAAATGAAGAACTAGCTCAAGTATGCTTCATGGGACTTGAAGGTGAATCTAGCGAGGTATCTCTTTCAGATGTTATTATTTTGAAATAAGAGAATGAAAAGATAAAAGAAAAAAAAAGGGTACTTAAACGATCTAGTAAACATGCTAATGGGCGAAGTTGAATCACTAATAGATGAAAAGAAGGAAATAGAAAAAACAACACACACAAATGCAAAAAAGTTATTAGTGGCGAAAAATGACTATTTAGATAACTACAACAAAATACTTTTTAACAAGGTAAACCAATTAAATGATGAAGTTGGAAAATTAACAAATGAGATAAAAATGAGAGACATATGCATTGATGAATTTAGTGATGAGTCTCGTAGTAAAACACCTCCAGCTAATGAACTTCAAAAGGAAATAGAATCACTAAAACTTTCCTTAGCTAAATTTATACATGGTGAAAAAGAATTTAAATGTCATGTTGGAAAAACAAAAACCTAGTTATGATAAACAAGGCATTGGATATAATCCAATATATAGAAAAGAAGTTGAAATGGTTAAGTCTAAATCATCATTTAAATTAAATTGTTGTACACCATTCACTACATGCAAGAACTGTGGCACTAAAGGTCATCTAGAGATAAATTGTTTAAAGAAGAAAAATAACAGTAAAAGAAAAACAATATGGGTAAAGAAAAATGATTTGATTTCAACTAACACAAATGTACCTAAAAAGATATGGTACCAAAAAGATAAATTGCACCTTATTTGAACAGGTATGTTTTAAGGAAAAAGTTTCTTCTCAAAAGTGGATTCTGGACAGCGGATGCTCACGCTACATGACGAGTGAGAAATCAAAGTTTGTGGAGCTGAATATCAAAAAGAAACATGGAAATGTCACGTTTGGAGACAATCGGTCATGTGAAATAGTGGGTAAAGGTAAAATCGGTAATGGTAAGGTTAATATTAATAATGTTCATCTTGTTAATGGTCTAGAATTTAATCTTATCAGTGTTAGTCAATTAATGGATAATGGACATCAAGTAAACTTTAAAAAAGACAAATGTACAATTTCACATGGTACTAACAATGCTACTTTAGTTGCCCAAAGAGAAGGAAATATATATACTCTTGATTTTGAGCAACAGGAGGAAGAATTATGCCTTACCACAATTCAAGATGAAGCAAATCTATGGCATAGAAGAATGGGACATGTTCATATGGACCTAATCAAAAAACTATCATCAAAGAACTTAGTGAAATGATTACCCAAAATGAATTTTGAGAAGAAAGGTATATGTGAGCCCCGTCAACTCGGAAAACAAGTAAGAACATCATTCACAACCAAGAACATGGTATCAACTTCTTCTCCCTTATAATTACTCTATCTTGATTTATTTGGACTTGAAAGGTATGCTAGCTTAAATGGTAAATTTTATGCATTTGTGATAGATGATTATTTTTCTAGATACATATGGGTACTATTTCTTAGAACCAAAGATGAGGCATTTAAAGAGTTTGAAAAACTAATCAAAAACTTCAAAACAAAATATAGCCTTAATCTCATAAAAATTAGAAGTGGTCATGGTACTGAATTTCAAAAGGATTTCATTTATTTTGTAATAAAAAAGGAATTACTCATAAGTTCTCAGCACCTAGAACTCCTCAACAAAATGGAGTGGTAGAAAGGAAAAATCGAACGTTGCAAGAAACATCTAGAACCTTAATTCAAGAAAGTAAACTTCCAAAGAAATAATAGGCTTCCTAATATAAGTTATTTCAAAGTATTTGGATCTAAATGCTTTATTCTTAACACTAGTGAGAACTTGGGTAAGTTTGATGCTAGATCATATGAGGGAATATTCATTGGCTATTCTCAAAATAGTAAGGCATATCGCATATATAATGTTCAAAAGATGTGTATTGAAGAATCTATACATATTAAATTTATTGAGTCTAACCATGATATTCCAAAAGAAAGATAAGAAGATGCAGGGAATTTAGAGACTGCTGCAAATCTAGCCTACCACATAAAGCAAAAAAGCAAGTCAATAGAACCCATTCAAAGAAGTGGATTAGATGAAAACAACAGATTAGGGGACCTATCCGAAAAAATTTGAATACGAAGACTAGGAACCTATCCAGAAAGCTGGATTAAATGAACAACAAAACCATGATCCAAAAGATACTGATCATCAATAAGAAGAAATAATCCATGACATTCAACTTCCAAAATCAGCAAGATACATCAAAAATCATCCTCCTAGTAACATTATTGGCAACATAAATGAAGTAGTTACCACAAGAAGAAGAGCACAAAATATGTTTGCATTTTCAGCATTCTTATCTCAAATTAAACTGAAGAATGCCAAAGAAGCCATACTTAACAAAAATTGGCTACTAGCAATGCAAGAAGAGCTACAAAAATTTAAAAGATACCAAGTTTAGGAGTTGATGCCTCCTCCAAAAGATGCATCCATTATTGGAACTAAATGGGTATTCAAAAACAAACTTGATGAGTATGGAACAATTACAAGAAACAAAGCTAGATTAGTGGCTCAAGGATACAACCAACAAGAAGGAATAGACTATGAAAAAACATTTGCCCATGTAGCCCGATTGGAATCCATTAGAATATTGTTAGCATTTGCGTGCTTCAAAAAGTTTAAACTACACCAAATGGATGTCAAAAGCGCCTTCCTCAACGGCTATATAAATGAAGAAGTATACGTAAAACAACCTCTTGGATTCGAGTATGAAAAGTTCCCATATTACGTATATAAACTAAAAAAGGCACTCTATGGACTCAAACAAGCTCCAAGAGCTTGGTATGAGAGATTAAGTAAGTACCTCCTATCAAATGGCTTCATAAGAGGTAAAATTGATTCTACTTTATTTATTAAACGTCAAAATAAAGATATCATCATTGTATAAATATATGTAGACGATATAATATTTGGTGCTACTAATAACTTTCTTTGTGAGTGGTTTTCCAAATGCATGCACAAGGAGTTCAATATGAGCTTAATGGGAGAACTCAACTATTTTCTGGGCCTTCAAATCAAACAAAATCAGGACGATATTTTCATTCATCAAACCAAGTATACAAAAGAACTACTCAAAAGATTTGGGTTTGATAACTCAAATTCAAAGACCACACCAATAAGCACATCAATAAAACTCACAGCAGATGATAAAGGTATGGATGTGGAAGTAACAAAATATAGAGGTATGATCGGATCCTTATTATTTTTAACTGCCTCTAGACTTGATATTATGTACAGTGTTTGTCTATGTGCTCGCTTTCAAGCAAAACCCAAAGAATCACATTTACAAGTTGTTAAACGAATATTTAAATATTTGAGTGGTACCATAAACTTAGGGTTATTTTACCCAAAATATAACAATTTTGATCTAATTGGCTACTCAGACTCTGACTATGCAGGTTGTCAGATTGATAGAAAAAGCACAAGCGGTGCTTGTACATTTCTGGGACAAAGTCTTGTCTCATGGTATAGTAAGAAGTAAACATCAGTTGCCCTATCCACCACTGAGGGTGAATATTTATCAGCAGGGAGTTGCTGCTCCCAAATTTTATGGATGCGTCAAACACTATGTGACTTTGATATTTTATGTGAAAATGTGCCTATATACTGTGATAATACAAGCACCATTGACATTTCTAAAAAACCAGTTCTACACTCACGCACAAAACATATAGAAGTTCGACACCATTATCTTAGAGACAATGTGTCTAAGGGACTAATCAAATTAATATTTATTCCCACTGAGCATCAATTAGCAGACATATTTATAAAACCTCTAGGGGAAGAACGATTTTGTACTCTAAGAAGAGAACTCGGGATGCGTCTGATATAGATATGGTCTGCATGCTTTAAAGAAATTAGACATACAATTTGAATATCACGGCATGACTTGCTGCAATAAATAAGCTAAATAAATCTATTCAGATTACCCTTACCAAACACGGCTCCACGACTTCCCATATATCGGTAACACGCACACACGTTAAATCATAAATCACTTTACTCTTTCGGCTTTGTCCTCAGCACTTCAACCGTGACGCCCCTAAAATAGGTATACATCATCCATCTTAGGTCGCCAGAAATAACACTACTGACAACTCCATTTATACAACTGTCATGAAAAATACGACGACTCATATACTGTGAGTTTTAATACAAATATTGTTACTTATATAATACGACAATATTCATATTTAAATTATTACAATGCCATATAAAGTATAGCAGCAAATATATCCAGTCTCCAAAGGAATACGAGAAGATTTATGTCCTCCTCATTCTAATGGAGTGCATTTTGACGCTTTCAAATTCGAGTTCGCATCACCCTATTTAGTTCACCAAATATAACTATTAAATGATGTATAAAATATGTCATGCACATTTTAAATTCTCAGTACAATTATTATGCCCCACCGTTTCATAATTTGATTAGGCTTGTGACTAATTTGTATCACCACTTTATACCCATGTTCTCTCTGCTAGTACCAGCTAAACTTTTATTTCCTGAAAGGGGTGGGGAAGTAAAAGGGTGAGCAGAAATAGCCCAGTAAAGAATATCATGACTTAAGATAATTAAATTATCAAAATAATTCAGATATTTAGAACATATGGTAGAAGATAAAAGTTTTCAACCATAATAGCAGCGGAATCAACAATCCATTAGAAGAGTTAAGTAGAATATAATGTCTACTATCTCCTCTAGATTAAAAGTCCATCGTTAATATTTCATTCCTGTAATACTCATCAATAGTTCTTTGTTAAACCCAAGACAAAGAGAACTTTATCACCTGTCTTCACCTAAACCACCAAAGATTATAATTAAATCACAATTCATATTTATAATCAAGTAAATCAATAGTCCAACTTTGCACTACATGCCAAAGATATACAACTATAAAACCAATAACCAACAATCCATATTTACACTACAGACCAAAGATATACAACTATAAAACCAATAACCAACAGTCCATCTTTTCACTACAGGCCAAAGATATACAACTGTAAAACCAATAACCAACAGTCCATCTTTGCACTATAGGCCAAAGATATACAACTGTAAAACCAATAATCAACAGTCCATCTTTGCACTACAGTCCAAAGATGACTTTTACCACATCATTTGTAACATTACGATCATGATTATAACGAATAATCCCTGGTCATAATCATACCAAGTCCATCTATGAACTACTAGCCATAGATGACTTTCAACATAATATAAGCATGAGAATGATGACAATGATATGTATAATGAATAAACATAAATCATCAGAATAATAAGATAACATAGATCTTAGTGATTTTCAACTTAATTATCCAGAGTCCAAATTGATAACATAATAATAGATGAAACACAAACTATTAAGGGTATTCTAATCCTTTCAGGACTTTTCACCATTTAATGATAAACTGAATAAACGAGTAATAATATCTTACCATAATATGGAGTATGAAAGAAAATGATATTCTTTTTACCATAAAAATGATACCCCCTTACCACAATAATGATATCCCTTACCTTGCATGTGACTTGATTCTACTTTCTGTGAAATTGATCAACTTAAACAATGCTTTCATTTCTTATCTACACCTGGTGTGACACCCCCAAAATAGGTATACATCACCCATTCTGAGTCGCCAAATACATGGTACAAAATACAACTACAACTTTATTATTACAATTGTCGTGTAAAATACGACAACACATACTGTGAGTTTAAATACAAATATTGTCTTTTAGATAATATCCACACTCAAATGAAGTCCTCATTATAATTATTGATGCACTATTTTACAAAAATAGTGAGGACGGCTAAAACAATTGTCTAGGACCATCACTCTATACCCCGACTGGTTCTGCTATATTCTCACTTCCTGAGAAGAAAAATGGAACAAAAAGGAAAAATGATGAACTCAACTAGCCCAGTAAAGAATATTATGACTAAGATAATATACAACAAATTATCCTTAGTCTTCAATAGGAAAAAATCTGATAGAATATAATAGACAACAAGTTTTAGATCAACAACTGCAGCGAAAACAACAATTCATTAGAAGAGTTAAGTAGAGAATGAAATCAACTATCATCTATGAATTTAAAAGTCCATCATTAATATTTTATCCCTGTAACATCAATCAATAAACATCTTGCATCAAATATTCATCTTTGCACTACGGGCCAAAGATATTTATTTGTATCACCAGTTGGTCATGTTCATCTCAACACCTGTTCATCTTTGCACTACGGGCCAAAGATATTCATCAGGTAATCATTCATCTTTGCACTATAGGCCAAAGATATTCGTCAAGTATCACCATTAAGGACTGAGGATGATGAAAAACATTTTAGAGTAAACGAATCCAATGAGATAGAAGGACAAATATTAGGGATTCATATTTCGGTTTATCCAAATTCAATAATACTCCATAATAACCAATTGTGAAGTAGAATTCAAAAATAAAGATCAAAACATGGATACAATCAAAGATAGTAACCATAAAAGACATCTTGGTCAAAAAGAAAAATTTCATTTTTCAGTGAATAGTGCCATATACGTGAATAGTAACCTTGACACAAAAAGTTAAAAATTCCATAATAAAATTCATACCAATATTTCGGTATAATGATGCTGAAAGAATAACATCATTACGAAAAAAAATAACATCCCTCACCTCAAAATAACAGTGCTTCTCACCAGAATATCGGATGTAAAGCCGAAGAAAACTTGCACTGAATAGCAACTCTCAAAGTATCTAAATACTCACAAAAATACACTCGATAATATAGAGACAGAAAACTTATGTTTCTAGTTTGATTTTCAATTCTAACTTAAGCGCTTATTTATAGGAAAATGCTAGAACGCCAAAGAAAACTAAATTAATAAAATATTAATATAATAAATTTTTTTTCTACGCATGCCATTTTGGAAAAAAAAACTAGCAGCCCACATGTTTTCAAAACACAAAAGTGGGTCTCACCCAATTTTAATAAAAATATTTTAATTTCTAAAACTTCAAGAATTCATAAAAAATAGCCCTGTTATCAGAAAAATACGAATTTTATGTCCATTCCATACGAAATCGAATTCTCTACAACTTTACAGAAGAAAGTTTCTCCAAATTCTAAACAAAAAATATCCGAAATCCATATACGGATGATTTTTAATACATCCATTCCGACAAAATACTGATAAAACACCTCAACATTAATTCCTTCAATTATATCCACATAAAAATAAATATTTCCTTCATTTATATCCACATAAAATAAATATTTCCTTATCATATTAATTAATAAATAATTATTCACCAATAATATTACAGAATCATAATAATGACAACCAGGCCGTTCCCAGGAAAGAGGGGGCTTTCCGATAAGAATTTCTCCTTATTGGCGCGCAATTAGGTGACCAAACCTATCCTTGACATAACTTTCTAGACATTGCCAATAATGCTATCTAATAATATTATTCAAATAATATGAATTATTGATCTGATAATGGGAAATACTGTGCAATGATAATTATTGAAACAACAATAATATAATATATCAACGCAACAATTATTGAACCAATAAAATAAAATATTGAACAGTAATTACTGTAACAATTATTGAGTAGTGCATTCTTACATAAGAATCAATAATTCAAAAATATCATGCGATATAATATCGTGCTACGTGCAATCACGCCAGACATCGTATTTTAACCACCGGGTATTCCAATAGTGTTAACGGTAACGATTACACCGTTATTTATAAAAACTCAAACTTTTCATTTTCTTCATCCGACCGTTTTCCGTTATGGGGCCCATTAAATGGTCGCTACGTGGTCGCATTTAATATTCTCCGACAGCAAGAATATTCCACGACCAAACGAATATTCTTCGACAAAATGAATATTTTATAACCACTTGCTTATTTTGTAAAATTTGCACATTTCACCCATAACCAAAGCATTATATCAAATTAACTCCTTATTATTTCAAGATAATGAATATAGGAAATTTAATTTTATTTATAATAAGTTGGGGTCTTACAACCTCCCCTCCTTATGAAATTTCATCCTCGAAATTGACGTACGTACCTGGTGTTTCGAAAAGGTGAGGGTACCTCTCTTTCATTTCCGATTCCAACTCCCAGGTCATTTCTTCAATAGCATTGTTCCTCCACAAAACCTTGACTTGTGGTATAACCTTTGTTCGTAGGGCATGCTCTTTCCTATCCAATATCTTGATAGGTACTTCCTCGTACGTTAAATCTTCTGCTATCTCGTCTGGTTCTAACTCAATAATGTGGTTTGGGTCTTTCATATATTTACGAAGCATAGATATATGAAAAACATTATAAACACGAGATATGCTTGGAGGTAATGCGAGTCTATAGGCCACATTTCCTATTCGGTCAAGAATCTCAAATGGACCAACAAATCATGGATTGAGCTTTCCTATCTTCCTAAATCTTGTAACTCCCTTACATGGAGCAATACGTAATGGTACATGATCTCCAATATTAAATTTCACATCCTTTCGATGAAGATCAGCATAACTCTTTTGTCGATCTTGTGAGGTCTTTATACGTTGCCGGATTATTTGAATCTTTTTTATAGTCATGCGTACTAATTTTGGTCCCAAAAACGTTGCTTCACCCACCTCGTCCCAATAGACTGGAGAATGACACTTTCGTCCATATAACGCCTCGAATGGAGCCACACCTATACTTGCTTAATAACTATTATTGTAGGAGAATTCCACCAATGGTAAGTACTTATCCCAACTTCCTTTGAAATCTAGGTCATAGAATCTTAATAGATCTTCAAGGGTTTGAATAGTCCTTTCCGATTGCCCATCTGTTTGAGGATGGTATGCCGAACTGAATCTTAAATTCGTGCCCATAGATTTCTGCAAGCTAACCCAAAATCGTGGAGTGAATCATGGGTCACGATCCGAAACTATGGATACTGGCATGCCATGAGATCTCACAATCTCATTTACGTACATACGAGCAAGACGTTCAAGGGAATAAGTCTCACGTATAGACAAGAAATGAGCAGACTTGGTTAATCTATCAACAATAACCCAAATTGCATCTATGCCTTAAGAAACCTTGGGAAGATCCGTAATGAAATCCATAGTAATGTGTTCCCACTTCCATTCCGGAATCTCAAGTGGTTGCAATGGACCTTTTGGCACTTGATGATCTGCCTTTAAACGTTGACAAGTTAAACACCTCGAGATAAACTCCGCGATCTCTCTCTTCATATTGCTCCACTAAAATGTATGTCGAATATCATGATACATTTTGGTACTCCCAAGATGGATTGCAAATGGTGTGTTGTGTGCTTCCATCATGATTCTATGCTTCAAGTCAGAATCGTTAGGAACGCAAAGTCTGGAGTTGACTCGAAGTATTCCTTCTTCATCGATTCTTGCTTCCGGAATAACACCTTCTTGCACTTTCCTCTTCATACGCATCAGCTTCAGGTCTGTAGCTTGAGCAGCTTTTACTTTATCGATTAAAGTCGGTTCTACTCGTATGTTTGATATCATCACTTGGGTACTTGGAGCCTTTAACTCTATCTCCATCCTTTGTAAGTCGCACAAAATGGGTCTTTGTGTTAACAACATCGCACTCGTACCTGCATAAGATCTTCTACTCAATGCATCAGCTACAACATTTGCTTTTCCAGGATGATATTGAATGCTATGGCCGTAATCTTTCAACAGCTCGAGCCAATGTCGTTGCCGCATGTTGAGTTTCTTTTGGGTGAAGAAATATTTGAGGCTTTTATGATCCGTATAAATCTCCACTTTCTCCCCATACAGCTAGTGTCTCCAGATTTTCAACGCAAAAACGACTACTGCCAACTCCAGATCATGAGTAGGATAATTTCTCTCATATTCTTTGAGTTTTTGTGAGGCATAAGCTATGACTTTCCCATGTTGCATGAGAACACATCCTAACCCTTTGCCTGAAGCATCGCTGTAGATAACAAATCCATCCAAACCAGATGGTATTGTCAGAACAGGTACCAAAATGAGTCTCCTCTTAAGCTCTTGAAAACTCTTCTCGCATTCCTCGCTCCATACCAATTTTGTATCTTTCCGAGTCAGCTGAGTTAATGGGGTAGCGATTAGAGAAAATCCTTTCACGAATCTCCGATAATAACCAGCTAAGCCCAAAAAGCTACTCACTTCGGTTATCGACTTCGGTTGCTCCCAACTTTGTATTGCTTCACGCCGGGTGAATAGATACTCTATGTTTTGACACCACGTGCCCAAGGAATGCTACTTCCTTAAGCCAGAACTCGCATTTCTTCAGCTTAACATATAGTTTGTTGTCACGAATTCGTTGAAGTACTAGCTTCAAATGGTGCTCATGATCTTCACGGCTTTTGGAATAGATGAGGATGTCATCAATAAAGAACGAACTGATCCAAATATTCCTTGAATACACGGTTCATCATATCTATGAAAGCAGCAGGAGCATTAGTCAATCCAAAAGACATGACTAAGAATTCATAATGCCCGTCATCGAGTTCTCAAGGCGCTTTTGGAATATCCTCGCTTTAATCTTCAAATGATGATATCCGTAATCTAAGATCGATCTTTGAAAAGAATTGTGCTCCTTGCAACTGGTCAAATAGGTCATCAATGCGAGGTAGCGGATATCTATTCTTGATGGTGACATGGTTTAATTCTCGGTAGTCTATACAAAGTTGCATACTCCCAGCATTCTTCTTTACAAATAAAATAAGAGCACCCCAAGGAGATGTACTAGGACGAATGAAACCGATGTCTAACAATTCCTTTAGTTGGACTTTTAACTCCTGAAGTGCAATAGGAGCCATTCAATATGGGATTTTAGAAATGGGCTTTGTACCCAGTTCAAGATCAATAAAGAATTTAACTTCACGTTATGGGGGTAGACCAGGAAGTTCTTCAAGAAATACGTCAGGAAATTCACTAACAACAGAAATATTATTCAAATCTGACGTGTTTTTGTTCAAGTCCATAATATGGGCTAAGAAAGCTTGACATCCATTTTTTAATAAACGAATGGCTTTATGGCTTAATATGACAGTGATTGACTTTAGCGGTTTGGTTGCTTGAATTCGCATAACAGGTTGGTTAGGAATATGAAAACTAAAAACCTTTCTAAAATAATCAATTTTAACATGATGAGTGGTTAACTAATCAATCCCTAAAATCACATCAAATGCAAGTATCTTTAAAGAGATAAGATCAACAGGTAATGTGATGGTGCCAACTTGGATCAAGCAAGATTTATACACAGTGGATGTAATAAAAGTTCCTCCTAACGGAGTCTCCACAGATAAATCAAAGTCTAATTTCTCCTGAGTCAAGTTTAAACGTTGAGCACAAATAGGAGAGATAAAAGAATGAGTAGAACCGGTATCTAGTAAGGTATAAACTTCGCAGGAGTTTAAGATTAGCTTACCCGTGATCACCTTGTTCGGGTTTCTCGCGTTTTGGCCAGTCACGACAAATGCCCTCCCTTAAACCACCGACTTTATTTTGTCTGTAGTCACCTTTGGTGCCGCCGTCCCAGTTGGACTTGACTTCTCTACCAGACAAAAGCGGGCTATATGAACGTCTTTTCCACAATTGAAACACACCTTAGAAGGTTGTGAACAATTTGGACTTATGTGTCCTTCCTCTTCGCATCTGTAGCATCTAACTGGCGGTCGTTCTCCTCCCCTAGAATTTGTTGTTGGTGCTGGTGCTACTGCTGATGTCTTCCCGTCATTGTTGAATCTCCTCTTTTTGAAATTTCCACTCGACTCACCTCTCCTATTATCATGGCCACGATTACCACCCGAGTGGTTACCACTTTTGTCCGTATTTTTCCCTCCTCGCTAGTTATCATCGCTCCGATGACTTCTATCACTGATATGAACCTGGTTGTGGTCCATCGGTTGAACATATCATTATCTCGCTCTAATAATTGAGCCCTGTTGACAACATCTGAATACAGAGAAAATTTGTGAGAGATAAGGTATTGACGAATCTCGGGTTTTAGACCTCTCAAAAACATCCGCGTCATATGTTCCTCATTCTCTACCAAATGAGGTGCAAACCTGGATAACTCCGCGAACTTTGCCTCGTACTGGGACACCGTCATGTTGTTCTGTTCTAGTCTAATAAACTCTACCTCCTTCATATGACGAATACTTTCAGGAAAGTACTTATCATTGAACAGTTTTTGAAATCTTTTCCAAGACATGTTGAAAAAGCAATGGTCGGTCATGGGTACGCTTCACAGATTCCCACCAGTAATCTACCTCACCACGGAACATAAAGGTGGCGAATGGAACCTTCTGTTCCTCCGTGCATCCCAAGACATTGAATATCTTGGTAATTTTCTTGACCCACATTTCTGCCTTAATCGGATCTGGCTTTCCACAGAAATCTGTGGTCCCAACTCCTTGAACTGCTTGGCTGTGACAAACCGCGCGTTGCTATCATTTCCACCCGTATTTTGTACACGAGTCTCTCTCGTTTGATTTTGCATGAACTACAAAAAGCTTCTAAACATTCCATCATTCATCATTTGCTCGGTAGTGTTATTTATAGGAGGAATATTGCCTTCCTGTTGCATGTTTTCCTGGTTAGTGATTGAAGGTTGTTCCACGGTCTCATACACTCCATTGTTAACGTTCTCAGCTGCCATTCTTAAAAACTGCCATAAAATAGGGGTTAATTAAACAAATTAACATATCACATAATATCCCTATATTATGACCGACCAACAAATAAGCTTAGGTAAGACACACTAGCGAAGGATTTACTCGTCTCTCCCCTCTTAGTTCTATTCCCCGATCTCCACCAGAGACTATATCCCTAAGCTCTGATACCAACTATGACGCCCCAAAAATAGGTATACATCACCCATTCTGAGTCGCCAAATATATGGTACAGAAAACAACTACAACTTTATTATTACAATTGTCATGTAAAATACGACAACACATACTGTGAGTTTAAATACAAATATTATCTTTTAGACAATATCCACACTCAAATGAAGTCCTCATTATAATTATTGATGCACTATTTTACAAAAATAGTGAGGACTACTAAAATAACTGTCTAGGACCATCACTCTACCCCGACTGGTTCCTGCAATATTCTCGCTTCCTGGAAGAAAAATGGAACAAAAAGGAAAAAGAATGAGCTCAACTAGCCCAGTAAAGAATATTATGACTAAGATAATATACAACAAATTATCCTTAGTCTTCAATAGGGAAAAATCTGATAGAATATAATAGACAACAAGTTTTAGATCAACAACTGCAGCGGAAATAACAATTCATTAGAAGAGTTAAGTAGAGAATGAAATCTACTATCATCTATGAATTTAAAAGTTCATCATTAATATTTTGTCCTTGCAACATCAATCAATAAACATCTTGCATCAAATATTCATCTTTGCACTACGAGCCAAAGATATTCATTTGTATCACCAGTTGGCCATGTTCATCTCAACACCTGTTCATCTTTGCATTACGGGCCAAAGATATTCATCAGGTAATCATTCATCTTTGCACTACAGGCCAAAGATATTCATCAAGTATCACCATTAAGGACTGAGGATGATGGAAAACATTTTAGAGTAAACGAATCTAGTGAGACAGAAGGACAAATATTAGGGATTCGTATTCCGATTTATCCAAATTCAATAATACTCCATAATAACCAGTTGTTAAGTAGAATTCAAAAATAAAGATCAAAATATGGATACAATCAAAGATAGTAACCATAAAAGACATCTTGGACAAAAAGAAAAAATTTTATTTTTTAGTGAATAGTGTCGTATTAGTGAATAGTGCCGTATATGTGAATAGTGCCGTATACGTGAATAGTAATCTCGACACAAAAAGGTAAAAATTCTACAATAAAATCCATACCAATATTTCGGTATAATGATATTGAAAGAATAACATCATTACGAAAAAAATAACATCCCTTATCTCAAAATAACAGTGCTTCTGACCGAAATATCGGATGTAAAGTCGAAGGAAACTTGCACTGAATAGCAACTCTCAAAGTATCTAAATACTCACAAAAATACGCTCGATAATATAGAAACAAAAAACTTATGTTTCTGGTGTGATTTTCAATTCTAATTTAAGCGCCTATTTATAGAAAAATGCTAGAACACCAAAGGAGACTAAATTAATAAAATATTAATATAATAATTTTTTTTCTACGCATGCTTTGTTGAATAAGCTAGCATGCCATTTTGAAAAAAAAACTAGCAGCCCACATGTTTTCAAAAAACAAAAGTGGGTCCCACCCAATTTTAATAAAAATATTTTAATTTCCGAAACTTCAAGTATTCATAAAAAATAGCCCTTTTATCAGAAAAATACGAATTTTATGTCCATTCCATACGAAATCGAATTCTCTACAACTTTACAGAAGAAAGTTTTTCCAAATTCTAAACAGAAAATGTTCGAAATTCACATACGGATGATTTTTAATACATCCATTCCGACAAAATACTGATAAAATACCTCAACATTAATTCCTTCAATTATATCCACATAAAAATAAATATTTCCTTCATTTATATCCACATAAAATAAATATTTTCTTATCATATAAATCAATAAATAATTATTCACAAATAATATTACGAATCACAATAATGACAACTGAATGAGCTCCTCGTGAAAGAGGGGCTTTCCGATAAGGATTTTACTTTACTGGCGCGCAATTAGGTGACCAAACCTCTCCTTGACATAACTTTCTAGACATTGCCAATAATGCTATCTAATAATATTATTCAAATAATATGAATTATTGATCCGATAATGGAAAATCTTGTGCGATGATAATTATTAAAACAACAATAATATAAAATATCAACGCAACAATTATTGAACCAATAAAATAAAATATTAAACAAAGAATTATCGTAATAATTATTGAGTAGTGCCTTCTTACGTAAGAATCAATAATTCAAAATATCTCGTAATACCGCAATGCTATCGCGTTTAACCACACGCCAGACATCGTATTTTAACCACCGTATTTCAACAAAGTTAATCTGTAATGATTACGCCATATTTATAAAAACTCAAACTTTTCGCTTTTCTTCATCCCACCATTTTTACGTTATGGGGCCCATGAAATGGTCTACTGTTGTATTTAATATTCCCAACGACAAAGAAGAATATTCCACGACCAAATGAATATTCCCCGATAAAATGAATATTTTATAACAACTTGCTTATTTTATAAAATGTGCACATTTCACCCATAACCAAAGATGCTTATTATTTCAAGATAATGAATATAGGAAATTCAATTTTATTTATAATAAGTTGGGGTCTTACACTTGGAGTAACATTACACTCAATAGAAATACTCACAATATTATACTCACAATATTGTCGTAAAAGAATTCTATATTTTTAGTGTAGTGATGATGTCTCTTTACTTTCTCAACCGGGCAACCTATTTATACTGAAAATTTAGTAAACAACTAGCACACCTATTTTGAAAAAATAATCAAATGAGGTATATAATAATGGTAGTGGAATTTATGGTCCCACAGAGAAAATTAAACCAACTTATACACGTTTTAACAATATTTGTTCAATAATAGAGTTGTGGTCCATACTACTTTAGGAAAAGTAGAGTGTCGGCAAGTCCTGCCAAACTTACTTTTGTAAAAAGAAAATAATTGAACAAACATCTGTATATCATACTTATCTTTAATCAACACCTGTTATTCATCAATTATTTACACATCTTCAATCTTTCAACAATTATTCATAATTATTAACATAGACTCACAATCTTTGCTTAACCGGTTTAATTATATCATATCAAATAATATGAGTCACTGTACAATAACTATTGTGACAATTATTGAATAAAAGACTGAGTGACTTCTTACGTAATTAAGAATCAATAATATGAATCACTGTGCGATAACTATTGTGACAATTATTGAATGAAATTCATAGTGACTTCTTCGTAAAAATCAAATTAATACCTTACTTATAAACAATTTAAATTCTATTAAAAGTAAGGATCAACTTGAAATTATAATTATCTCGAATAACATATAAACCAACTAATGATTCATTATTCATTCAAGTTGTCTTTATTTATCGCATAAAATCATTATTCATATTCCAAAACTTTAGAAGTGAATAATAAAACTTGAGAAATCTATAACCTCATATATGACAATCCACTATTATGATATTATCACCAATTTTACTTTCACAAAAAATATTATTTTTATTTTTATCATAAATCATTAATTACTTGTGCGTTCACATCCCGACACCTCATGAGCTTACTAACACCTCTAAAATATTAAAAAACTAGTATTATGAACTTTCTAAATAATTTTCATATTTTTCAGATTATCCAACAATTTTCAATAATTATTTCTATTTATAAAAACTATTATTTAATAGCTTCAAAATAGAAATACTAACTTCACATACTTATACATCTTAAAAACATCATCAATATTAATCTTACATTATTATAATATTTTTTTTTATCGAATTTATAATTTTCACCATTCATAGAATTTTCTATGAATTTCCTCTATTTTTAAACTAACCACAAATAGCTTAAAAACACAATAAATATTTCTGTTATTCAAAATTTTTCCAAAATGTCCAAAAATTATAAAATAATATTATAAGATTTTTCACCATGTTTCAAAATTTTTCTTCATTCATACAATATTCTATGAATTTCTTCTATTTTCAAACTAACTATAAATAGTTTAAAAATACAATAATTATACGCTTTTCAATAATTCATCAAAATTTACGAAATTCTAAGATGATATTATAAGCATTCTGTAAAAATATTTCAATCCAAATAATTTTTACGATAAATTAATTATAAACTCCAATATTCAGAAATTTCAATAATTCACAATAATTAGCAATTTTATTAGAAAATACAGATCTTATGTTCTTCCATATAAAATTCAATTCTCTACAACTTTGTAGAAGAAAATTTTCCCAAATTACGATTCTAACATAGAGAGAAGGCTTACTCAAAAAAATTACATTTGATAATTTTCAACCAAACCACCTTACGAAATTCACAACAAATTATATGTTAATCTTTAACAGTTTTAAATTTGTGGACATATGCTCAACTTATATATGTATAACATATCCGAAAATCACAACGATCCAACGGTCGGATTAAAAATTATAACTCACGCAATAAAGCAAAAGAACACTGATTTTTCGGACTATAAGTCCTTCGAACCAGTTTTACTCAAACTATCACCACGAAAAATCCACAAAGAATTTTTGGGCGATTCAAATTTCTAAGGTTAGCTTACTTCCAAGGCTTTCTTTTGATATATGGCTCATCTCCTAACTCATTATACACAAAGAGTTATGGATTTTACTAAATAGTAGTAAACTAATTTTTCTGAAAAACTCCATATTTTATTCTTCTTTTGATTTCTTGATTTCCTTCTTGGAAGTTTAAATCATCCAATACATACATAAGTATGTACTCTTTACATAAAATCCATAAAAACAAATAATCAAGATTTTTTTTTAAAAAAATACCTTTCTTGATTTTCTTTCATTGGTACTTCGCATAGACAGGTTATTCCAACATAATAATAAAGAATGGAATAACAACCCTTACGAGTATTGAAAGAAAATAACTCTCTTCATGAATACGAAAAAATAATACCCCTTACCTTATAAAGAAGAGTACTCCGACCGGTAGGGCGGGGATATACTTGAAAAAAACTTGCACTATTTTTTATGCTCAAAGCTTTCTTAAACTCTAAAGAAATACGCTCACGATTATAAAAGAAGAATTCTCTGAACTTCTGGTGTGATTTTCAATTCTAACTAAGCATCCTATTTATATGAGAATGGAAAGGATACTATGCAATAAAATATAATATATTATATTTATAATTATATAATAAAACAAAATTTATAAAATATATATATATATATTATTTAAAATCTAATAAAATAAATAACTTTATAAAAATATTCTGTTTTAGATCAAAAGGTTTTACTATGCAAACACTATACGAGCACTATGCAAACACTATGCATAATAAAATATAATATATTTTATTTATAATCAAATAAAACAAAACTTTATAAAAAATATTATGTTTTATATAAAAAGATTTTACTATGCAAACACTACAGTAGCACTATGCATAATAAAATATAATATATTCTATTTATAATCAAATAAAACAAAACTTTATAAAAAGTATTATGTTTTATTATATTTATAATAATAATAAAACAAAATTTATATATATATATATATATATATATATATATATATACTTTCCCGTGACTCCCCCCCCCAAATGATCAGATTTCCAAAGTCACACGTGGGCCCCACATGTGGCCCCCACAAAAATATTGAAAAAATTTCTATCGATTATTTTGAAAATGGATAAATGAGGGGTCCAAAACTACAACAAATACCTCATAAAAATCACCTCAATATTTTTAACAACATTTATCATTATTATTATAATTCACAATATTAGTCGACCAGGTCGTTCCCAAGAAAGAGGGGGCTTTCCAATAAGGATTTCTTCCTATTGGCGCGCAATTAGGTGACCAAACCTCTCCTTAACAGAACTTCTAGACATCGTTAATATTGCAAATAATAATATTACTAAATTTGTCGTCTCAATTATTGATTTAATAATATATAAAATATTGATAATAATTGAATCAAATAACGTGAGATACTATGCAACAATTACTGTGGCAATAATTGAACAAAACTGAGTGACTTCTCACGTAAGCATCAATAATCAATACCGTGTGCTATTATGTAACCACGCGTATTACTGTACTTTTACTACCGAGTAGTTCAACATTTTTAACGGTAAAACTTTCGCCGTTATTTTCATAAAAATATTTTTGTCGTTTTCTCAATCTGACAATAATTTCGTTGTGGGGTCCACCAAAAATTGTTCCGTCGTACGGATATTCCCTGATAAAAAGAATATTCTCCAACCAATCGAATATTATACAACAACTTGCATACTTTTCAAAATTTATAAATATTACCCACAATTATAACATTATCTCAAATCCACACCATAATTTTGAAAAAATATTTCGAGAAAATTAAATCTTTATTCATAAAATTTAGGATTTTACACTGATATTCGAACATTGCTAGTTGAGAGCATCGATGCAAAAGGACAGATCCTGACGTTTTAATCGAGAAGTCAGAAAGGAGAAATAAAGAAGACTACCTGCCTGAGGCATCAAAGTGACATCTCTAATGGGGTAGGTGAAACAGTAGACTGCAGTGTCAGAAAGATGAAAAAGGGGATGCCATTTCACATCTGCAGTCTGCACCAAATAACTCGAGATCTGCGAAGCAATTCAAATAACTTTCAACGGCTATATCCCAACGGGAAGATTGGGAAGGAGTATAAATAAGCCAGAGCTTCAAGGATCAAGGGTTGCTGAAGTTGCAGAATCGTTGAGTTGTTGGAATGCTATATTGTTGACTCTACGAGTTCCACCAGAGTTAAACAGAATAAGTCTTAGGTGCGGCTTGTTTACATCTGATTGCCTCTTAATGGACTGCCTCTTATTCGCTAAGAGGCATGATGTTGTTTTTTATTTTTTTTGTTACCTCTGAATGCCTCTTAATCAGTAAGACAGAAAATGAAATCTTAATAATTAAGAGGTACCTCTTAATGAAATTTTTTTGATAATTTTTTTAATATAAATATATTCAACAATATTATGCACTAATTTTTATTAAATTGAATATTTAAAATTATTATATAAAATTTTACCCTTTATAATGGTAAAATAGTGTCATTAAGAGACAACTTACTTTTTACTTATCAAATAATTTTTTAGATTTAGACCTCATAACCATTCAGATGATCTAATTCATTAAGACATCATAATCATTCAGATCTTAATTCCCACGTTTATCAAACACAACCTTAGTGACAGTGAGACTATAAAGGTGGAAGTGAAGCAGCTTTGAAGAAGGAATCGAATAAACTAAAAGCTTCAGTCAACAAAGATGAGAATGCCACTGAAGATGATAGCTAAGCTGAGAGCTGAGAAGGCCAAGAAGATAGCATTCAGAAAAGTGGCAGAGTATAAAGAAGATCAAGAGAGCCAGTCTACAGATCACCATGAACCAAAAGATGAAAAAGAACAGATGCAGAATCATGTCTGCAAAATATTTAAGAAGGGTTCAGGGAATGATAAGTGCCAGAAGAAGTCTACCAAAAGCTCAGAGACTCAGTAAATCCAGATGGTGATGGTGCACAGCTGACATCAGATGAAGATGAGCAGAAAAGAGTGAAGATCAGTTGCACTAGAAAAGATGTGGTCCAGACTCGAAGAAGAATGCAAAGAGGACCACACAAAGATGCTAAGTACAGAAGATGTTCAAGCTGAAAGAAAGCTTAGCAGCAAGGCACCAACAACAACAACAACAACAACAACAAGATGCCAGGGCCTGAGGGTTCCTTATCTGTAGGGACTAAATGAAGTTCCAAGCCTGCTGGGCTTGAAGAGTTCCTAGGGAACTAGAGGAGTTCCAAGCGTGCTGAGCTTGAAGAGTTCTCAGTGAACTGAAGTTCCAAGGCTGCTGGCCTTGAAGGAATCTTAGTGATTCAGGGTGCTGCCCTTCCTTAATGGAAATCCTTCTAGTTGAAAGCATAAGAGTGGATTAGGAGCTTGAGTCTTTGAACCACTTAAAACCCCTTGTGTCATTTACTTTCTATCATTTGTTTACTGTCATTTACATTATGTACCTAACTGCTATAATTGCTATGTATATATTAACTGCTTACAACTTAACTAACTTTAAGAACAATGTATGTATAATTATGAATATATCAATGAAGGGGATCTTTTACTTATTCCGCTCTGCTTGAAAAGATTCTTATGTTTGTCATATGCTAATTCATTAGCAATACAAAATAAAAGAGAAAAGTATTTGAAAATAAAAAGGATCTATTCAACCCCCCTTCTAGATCTATTGTGTGCCTACTGGGAACTAACAATTAGTATCAGAGCAGGTTCTCATGCTATATTCAAAAGCTAATCGCTTTGAGTCTGATCCTAGGCACAAACATTGTTCTAAACTTAGTTTAGTAGTAAGTCACTTATAAGTGCAAATGAGCTCACAAGTTGGAAATATTGTGTACAGGTAAATGTGTATATACACCTGAAGCTGCTCAGATTGGTCCATGTTCTTAAATGCCATAACAACAAGACGAATCCTTTCCCATAGTTAATCTTGTAATCTGAAGAGCAGATATGGGAGCTCAAGAGGCATCAACAGCAAAGAGTCAAGCATCCACTAGACTGAAAGATGAAAAGGCCATATGTGCTAAGAAGTACTCATTCAGAGAAACAAGAAGAATCTCTCAAATCTATATTTAGCCAACCAACAGCTGGATGTGAACCTTGAGGACTCCAGGTTGTTAAAGAACTAAAGATGTCAAGATTCTCTGAGCCTACATCTTCAACACTATGACTAATTAATCAAAAGACAACCGGAGCTGTGAGACCCCAAATTTTATGAATAAAGATTTCAATTTCTCGAAATATTTTTTTTATATTATGGTGTGGATTTGATATAATGTTATAGTTGTGGGTAATATTTATAAATTTTGCAAAGTATGCAAGTTGTTATAAAATATTCGATTGGTCGGGGAATATTCTTTTTGTCGGGGAATATTTGTACGACGGCACAATCATTGGTGGACCCCACGACGAAAGTATTGTCGTATTTAAAAAGCGCATTGTAATTATCTTTTTATAAAATAACAATGAAGTGTTACCGTTAAAAGCTATTTGAACTACCCATAGTAAAAAAACAAATGTACGTGTGGTTGCATAGTAGCACACGGTATTGATGCTTACGTAAGAAGTCACTCAATTATACTCAATTATTGCTACAGTAATTGCTGCATCATATCTCTCATATTATTGATTCGATTATTGTCACAGTATCATCTGCATTATATGATATATTATTAAATTAATAATTGAGACGACAAAGTTATTCATATTATTAAATTGCAATATTTACAATGTCTAGAAGTTCTGTAAAGGAGAGGTTTGGTCATCTAATTGCGCGCCAATAAGGAGAAATCCTTATTGGAAAGCCCCCTCTTTCCTGGGAACAACCTGGTTATTAAATATTGTGAGTTATGATATTAATGATGGATAAGTTCGTGTTGATTAAAGATGAATTTGATAGTTTTATTGTGTTGAGATTATTTGTGTTAGTAGAAATTGTCATTTATTTCGATAATAATTGATGTCTGGAGGTTATATTGTTCAATCGGGTATTCGAGGCACTTTTCCTGTCAGAGTATTATTCATGAGTTACTATTCACGAGTTACTATTCACAAGTTACTATTCATGAGTTACTATTCACGAGTTACTATTCATGCGTTACTATTCACGAGTTACTATTCATGAGTTACTATTCACCCAGTTACTATTCACTCTAGTATTGTGCATTCGAGTATTTGGGTACAATATTATTCCATGAGGAGATGTGCTAATTTTTCTGACCATTGGTTGAAATTATAATAGTAAATCAATATGGATCGTTGATTTAAAGTCTTAATAGTAACTTGTCCCTTCAATATTACCAAGAGTTAATTGCCCCTCCGCAAATAGTAGTTGTCTCTTCAATATTACCAAGAGTTATTTGCCTCTTCGGTGTTCCAAGGATTAATTGCCTCTTCGCAAATAGTAGTTGTCTCTTCAATATTACCAAGAGTCATTTTGACCCTTCGTTAAGACCAAGAGCCACTCTCAGTTTTTCTATAAATAGAAGCTCATTCCTTCATTATTTCTTACGAATTCAATGAAACTCTAGAGAGAGAAATTATAAAGAGAAAGAAGAAGAGTATTCTGCTACTTCACTACTTCTATATCTAGTTTCTTTTACCGTAAGGGATATTATTTTTTTTACCTGTAAGGGGTGTTATTCTTTCTTATTTATGAAGAGAACTTCTGTTATTCCATTCTTTATTATTTTGTTGGAATAACCTGTATATGCGACATACCCTATACATGGAGAAATCCTTCTGTTATTCCATTCTTTATTATTCTGTTGGAATAACCTATATACGCGGCATACCCTATACATAATCTGTATACGCGGCATACCCTATACTTGTTGAAATCCCTCTGTTATTCCATTCTATATTATTATGTTGGAATAACTTTGTTTTATCTGGCACCTGCGTTAATGTGGTGAAATTCTTCTATTATTCTGTTCTTTATTATTTTGTCAAAATATCCTGTCTGTGCGTTTTACGTCGGATCTGGTTCCATTATTTATTATTTCGCATTTATTATTCTGTTTGAATATCACATCTGCGTGCGTTTACGCCGGACACAGGTTCTATATTTATTATTCTTTTGGAATAACTCACTCTGCTATCTCATCACATATACGGTGATTTCTTTTGTTATTCCATTATTTATTATACTCGGTTGGTTAAAGTTTTAACTTCTATACTCCATGAAATTAGTGGAATATCCTTGATATTTAAGCTTCATCCAAAGATATCTTTTCATGGAAATATTCTTCTGAGCATTCTTGAATTTTACTCTACAAAGAAGTATCATGTTGACAATTTGGACATTATTAGTTCCTGGTTAAATTAATTTGTGAACTTGTTTTATTGAATTCTTATATCATTGTCATCATCCTCGTGTATATATTTTTGAAAGTCATCTGTGGCCTGTAGTGCATAGATGGACTTGGTATGATTATGACCAGAGATTATTCGGTATAATCATGACCGTAATGTTACAAATGATGTGATAAAAGTCCTCATTGGCCCGTAGTGCATTGATGGACAGTTGTTGGCATGATCATGACCATTGATGAATACACGAATATCCTTGGCCCGTAGTGCATGGATAATTTGTGGTCGTGACCCTAATGAATATCCTTGGTCGTAGTGCGGGGATGATGTGGATTATTTATTAAGCTGAGTCTCAGCGATAAAAGTGATGAAAAACTTTTTAAATCATAAAAGATAGTAGATTTTATTCTCTACTTGACTCTTTTAATGGATTACTTATTCCACTGCAGTTAAACTTGTTGTCTATTGTATTTTATCAGTTTAACATTGTTGAAGGCTAATGATAATTTATCCTGCATTATCTTAGTCATAATATTTCTTACTGGGCTAGTTGAGCTCACCCTTTCTTTCACTGTTATCTTTAGGAAATGAGAACGTAGCAGGGACGAGTCAAGAAACGGAGTGACAGTCCAGATGATAACATTAGTAGTCCTCACTATTCTTTTAAATAGTGTGATAATAAATGTAATGAGGACTGAATTTGAGTTTGTATAATGTCTAGATGACAATATACGTATTAAAACTCTTAGATTATGTTTTGTCGTATTTTACACGACAGTTGTATTATTAAGTTGTATTTGAATTTTGTACCATGTATTTGGTGACTTAAGATGGGTGATGTATACCTATTTTGGGGGCGTCACAGTTGGTATCAAAGCTTAGAGATATGATCCCTGGCTAAGATGTGAGACAAGAACTAGGAGGGGAGAGATGGGGAATTCTTTCGCTAGTATAACCTACATAAGTTTATTTGGTATTTAATTGGTCGGTCAGAGTATAGGGATAATTTGTGATATGTTAATTAACCCTTGTTTAGTGACAGTGTTTAAAAATGGCATATGAAAATGTTGAGATAAGCAATGGAGCAAAATAATATGACCGTATCGCAGTACGAGGCTAAGTTTGCGGAGTTATCCTGGTTTGCATCCCATTGGGTCGATAATGAGGAGCGAAAGACGTGAATGTTTCTAAGAGGTTTGAAACCCGATACACGTCAATACCTCATTTCTCATAAACTTTATTTATATTCAGATGTTGTGAATAAGGCTCAGTTATTGGAGCGCGATAATGAGTTAGCACAACCAAAAGGTAACGACCAACAACACGATAATAATAATCGTCTTGTGGCAACGACCATCGAACAATGATGACCATCGTGGGGAAATTATCATGCCAAGAATGGTAACCACTTGATGGGAAATCATGCCACCAAGATAATAGAAGTGGAAATTTCAAGAAGAGAAGGTCATTTAGCTCAATTTTGTCGTGCACCAAAGTCAAGTCCAGCTGGGACGGTGGCACCAAAGGTGGATACGGATAAAACAAAGTCGGTGGTTTCAAGAAGAGCATTTTTCGTGACTTCTCAAAAAGCGAGTAACCCGAACAAAGTTAGCACGGGTTAGTTAATTATAAATTCTTGCGAAGTCTATACCTTATAAGATACCGGTTCTACCCATTATTTTATCTCTCTTGCCTATAGACTCGTTTTACCGCCAAATATGTTGCGTGTTCATAACGTTTTTCACGTAGCGATGTTACGTAAATATATGGATGACCCGAATCACATTATTAATTTAGAACCAAACGAGATAGCGGATGATTTAATGTATGAAGATGTACTTGTTAAAATCTTAGATAAGAAGGATCGTATTCAACACTCAGAGGTTATACCTCAAGAGTTAGAATCTGAAATGAAGTCAAGGTATCCTCACCTCTTCGACATACCAGGTACGTACGTACGTAAATTTCGAGGGCAAAATTTCATAAAGAGGGGAGATTGTGAGACCCCGGATTTTATGAATAAAGATTTAAATTTCTCGAAATATTTTTTTTATATTATGGTGTGGATTTGATATAATGTTATAGTTGTGGGTAATACTTATAAATTTTGCAAAGTATGCAAGTTGTTATAAAATATTCGATTGGTCGGGGAATATTCTTTTTGTCGGGGAATATTCGTACGACGGCATAATCATTGGTGGACCCCACGACGAAAGTATTGTCGTATTTAGAAAACGACAGAATTATCTTTTTATAAAATAATGGCGGAAGTGTTGCCGTTAAAACTGTTGAACTACCCGGTAGTAAAAGTACAGTAATACGCGTGGTTGCATAGTAGCACACGGTATTGATGCTTACGTAAGAAGTCACTCAATTATACTCAATTATTGCTATAGTAATTGCTGCATCATATCTCTCATATTATTGATTCGATTATTATCACGGTATCATCTGCATTATATGATATATTATTAAATCAATAATTGAGACGACAAAGTTATTCATATTATTAAATTGCAATATTTACAATTTCTAGAAGTTCTATAAAGGAGAGGTTTGGTCATCTAATTGCGTGCCAATAAGGAGAAATTCTTATTGGAAAGCCCCCTCTTTCCTGGGAACAATCTGGTTGTTAAATATTGTGAGTTATGATATTAATGATGGATAAGTTCGTGTTGATTAAAGATGAATTTGATAGTTTCATTGTGTTGAGATTATTTGTGTTAGTAGAAATTGTCATTTATTTCGATAATAATTGATGTCTGGAGGTTATATTGTTCAATCGGGTATTCGGGGCACTTTTCGTGTCAGAGTATTATTCATGAGTTACTATTCACGGGCTACTATTCATGAGTTACTATTCACAAGTTACTATTCACCCGGTTACTATTCACTCTAGTATTGTGCATTCGGGTATTTGGGTACAATATTATTCCATGAGGAGATGTGCTAATTTTTCTGACCGTTGGTTAAAATTATAATAGTAAATCAATATGGATCGTGTATTTAAAGTCTTAATAGTAACTTGTCCCTTCAATATTACCAAGAGTTAATTGCCCCTTTCGTAAATAGTAGTTGTCTCTTCAATATTACCAAGAGTTATTTGCCTCTTCGGTGTTCCAAGAGTTAATTGCCCATTCGCAAATAGTAGTTGTCTCTTCAATATTACCAAGAGTCATTTTGACCCTTCATTAAGACCAAGAGCCACTCTCCGTTTTTCTATAAATAGAAGCTCATTCCTTCATTATTTCTTACGAATTCACTGAGAAACTCTAGAGAGAGAATTATAGAGAGAAAAGAAGAAGAGTATTCCTACTTCACTACTTCTATATCCAGTTTCTTTTACGGTAAAGAGATATTATTTGTTGTACCTGTAAGGAGTGTTATTCTTTCTTATTCATGAAGAGAACTTCAGTTATTCCATTCTTTATTATTACATTGGAATAACTTTTGTATCTGTGAATACACTATACATGGTGAAATCCTTCTGTGATTCCATTCTTTATTATTACATTGGAATAACTTGTATACGTGACATACCCTATACATAACTTTTATATCGCGGCATACCCTATACTTGGTGAAATCCTCTCATTATTCCATTCTATATTATTATGTTGGAATAACTTTGTTTATCTGATCACCGCATCGTGGTGAAATTCTTCTATTATTCCGTTCTTTATTATTACATTTAATATCCTCGTCTTACGTGTGTTCTGTGGGACTTTAACCGGTTCCATATTTATTATTCTTTTGGAATAACTCATTGTCTTATCTATCACATGCCTGGTGATTTCTTTTATTATTCCATTATTTATTATACTCAGTTGATTAAAGTTTTAACTTCTATACTCTATGAAATTAGTGGAATATCCTTGATATTTGCGCTTCATCCAGTATCTTTTCATGGAAATATTCTTCTGAGCATTCTTGAATTTTACTCTACAAAGAAGTATCATGTTGACAATTTCGACATTATTAGTTCCTGGTTAAATTAATTAAATGAACTTGTTTTATTGAATTCTTATATCATTGTCATCATCCTCGTGTATATATTTTTTGAAAGTCATCTCGTGGCTCAGTAGTGCGTAGATGGACTTGGTATGATTATGACCGGAGATTATTTGGTATAATCATGGCCGTAATGTTACAAATGATGTGATAAAAGTCCTCATTGGCCGTGTAGTGCATTGATGGGCGATTGTTGGCATGATCATGACCATTGATGAATACACGAATATCCTTGGCCCGTAGTGCATGGATAATTTGTGGTCGTGACCACTAATGAATATCCTTGGCGTAGTAGCGGGGATGATGTGGATTATTTATTAAGGCGAGTCTCAAATGATAAAAGTGATGAAAACTTTTAAATCATAAAAGATAGTAGATTTTATTCTCTACTTGACTCTTTTAATGGATTACTTATTCCAATGCAGCTTAAACTTGTTGTCATTGTATTTTATCGGTAACATTGTTGAAGGCTAATGATAATTTATCCTGCATTATCTTAGTCATAATATTTCTTACTGGGCTAGTTGAGCTCACCCTTTCTTTCACTGTTATCTTTAGGAAATGAGAACGTAGCAGGGACGAGTCAAGAAACGGAGTGACAGTCCAGATGATAGCATTAGTAGTCCTCACTATTCTTTTAAATAGTGTGATAATAAATGTAATGAGGACTGAATTTGAGTTTGTATAATGTCTAGATGACAATATACGTATTAAAACTCTTAGATTATGTTTTGTCGTATTTTACACGACAGGAGCAACAAGTTGTCAGAAGTAAAGGAAAAAGTATGTACATCAATGCCTAACCTCAGTATATCAAGTTAAATGACTGTCAAGAAACTGACAATATAAAGGCACGGTTCCTCATCAGTATAAATGTATACATCATATTGCACCACCTTATGCACTATAAAAGTATTCTATCAAGAGACCATACTCTACCTAAAAAGGAGAAGAGAGAAAGTAGACTGAAGTTGGAAACTCAAATGCTAACAAACTTTCTCTCCATCCAAGTTTTAGGTTGAAGATAACACCTTGAAAGAAATCTGAAATAGGTCATAAGCACATCAAGGTTTAATTAATTTTAAGTGGAGAAATCTTTGCTGATGGGTTAGTATGTATGTACAAACCTATGTTCTAAGTTTTTGATAACACATAGAGTATGATCAGTTCTACAAGAGTATCTTGAAGATTCGTAGAAATTGATCACCTCTATGAATCAACCAGATACAAATAAGTGTTAGAGTTGATTCTCACTCTGTGAACATAACCAAGCAAATGATAAAACCATCAAAGAAAAAGAGTGTCTTATTAAAATGGTTAATCTTATACACACTCATCATCATGCATCTTAAAATCTAATGTCTAAATTGGATACATGCATGAATATGATTGGTGGTGATCAATATGATGAAAATTCAAACATATAAGGAACAAGAATTTTGAAGGCTAACCTGGCAGGACCTATTTAACCATGGGTACCAAAAAAAGAAATTTATCTAACCTGCAGGTGCTTGGTCTATATGACCACACTTAGGAATGCTGAAGTAGAAGACTTCAGTCAAAAAGATTCAACCAGCAGAAGGCTTAAGACATTTTAGAAGAATTTCTGACTAAATCTTTATTTGTCAAAGCCTGTCCTTGAAAACTTGCTGAGCTAACATGAATGAAGCTCACATGGTTGTTGGTCTTCATTACGAAAGCAGAACTCCACAAGTACAAACTGACAAGGAAGACTACGTTCGTAGTGCTGTCAAATGATCGTAAAGTGATCCATCCTGAAGATATCCACGTCTATAATATAAGGAGATTTAATTGATAATGATGACTTCAGTCAGAAAGAGATATGCAAGGCTTCCTTCTGATGCACATGAAAAAGAAGAAATCACACCTCACTGAGAAGATAGTATCAACTATGGGGGAGCAGTGATCTGCTAAAGAACAACAACGCTAAAGATATTAGAAATATACTATGAAGCAATGTACCAGTCACATAGTCTCAAAACTTTGTGGTTGATGAACCAAATAAAGATCAATAATCAGCAGGAACATCTCAAAACGTACTACTGATAATCTTGTCAGCCACCCAACTCAAAATTGTGAAACACCTACAATCAAACACCTGATCATAGTATGAGAGCAGAAGGACACCACGATTACAGCCAATGCAAATGTCTAGAGTTGGTTGATGAACTCCCTTGCAGAAAAGATCAAATGAGATATCAGTGCTAATCACTTCTAAAGTCTTTCATCTGGAAAGCGCCTCAGGGACAAACCTGACCCTTAGTTCACTCTAAGAGGTTGGTCCTTCTTGAGCTACCTTAACCCAGAAAGAATGCTTAGTCTAGTTCATCTCAAGGACCAGGACATACAATGATCGTGGAATAGATTCTGAAGTGAACTCGACGATCGTAGTATAACCTCAATGATCGTAGAGTAGACTCGATGATCGCAGTCTTCCCAGAGGATACACTAGCAAGGATCTCTGAAGAACTAAACAAATGCTCAACTATTCTGATCATGAGGAGATAAGTTCGAATACTGGTTGTAAAGATGTCCTGCAAACTCACCTTAGAAGTAGAATGCCCAAACCTTCATAAAGTACATCAGTGGTTAAGCTATGCAGTTTCAAGATGAGGATTAGTGTCAAATCATCCACTGAAGCATCTCTCAGAAGACGATCGTTTAGTCGACAAAGAAAATTATAGAGTCCATAGCTACCTCAATAAGCTACTCTACGTACAGAAATAGTCAACAACAGAAAAGTCAAATCTGAAGAACGGACATGATGGAGGACTTATAGATGATGACTTATCAGCGACTTATAACTGTCCCACTAAGAAACATGGAAGGAACAGTTATAAGAGGGAAATTCAAATAATTAACAGTTTCATATTAGCGGGCTCTTCAAAATCTTCAAACCTGTCAAATCTATACCTAAGGCAAAACCTAGCTATCTCTAAACAGCCAAAATATCTGATCAAGTTATCAAAAGCTATCGAACCTCTCTCTCCCTCTCTTGTCCAAACCCTAAAACTTTCTTCAAAGCCTAAATCTATCAAACCTCAAGCTTTTCCCTAAGTGTATTCAGCTACCTCTCATTAGGCACCTAAAATTAAATATCCACATACTTTGAACTATTCAAATGGCAGATTGGCGAGTAATCACTGGCATCCATCTCGGAACAAAGACTTTTGAGAAATACTGAGAAAAGGTTCAGAGATGTTCTTGAACTCGTGAAGAAGGCAGGATTCTCTGAATGTCTTGAGGTAAACACACAAATATATGGTGACCTGGTCAAGGAGTTTCACTCAAACGCAACCATAAATTCTGGAATCCTCTCCACCAAGGTTAAGGGTCAGATTCTGAAGCTAAATTCTTCTGACATGAATCAATGCTTAGGCCTTCCTGACCAAGATCTGAAAAGCCTGGATGAGATCGACACTAAAAAAGCTAAGAAGATTATGCAGTACAAAAGAAACCCTAGCCTGAAGGACATGAAGGAAAAGGAGTTTCCTGAAGAATTCGAGTTCCTTCCTGAAATAATGGGTAAATGTATCTTATGCAAAGATACTGCACATGATACTGTGATTGGCCAACAGCTGAAGATCATGTCTGCTATAGTCCTGAAGGAACACATCAACTTTGGAGCTATCCTGCTTGATCAAATGTCTAAATGGATGGATAAGGAAGAAAAGAAAAGGTTAACTGAAAAACCACTCACAAAGGTTTTTCATGGAAGGTTTCTAAGTATCATCTTGAAGAAAAAGTTGAAGAATAAAATTAAAGATTATGAGGGTGAAATTCTTAATATTCATAAAGTAATGTCTCCACAGCTATTTATAAACTGGAAGAAAAAATCCCAAGGAAAATAAGAGGCTAATAACAACTGGGAGCAGCAACAAGGTCTTTGTTAAGAAGAGGAAAGCACAAGAGATGGAAAGCTCTCAATCTGATGACTCTGTATCAGTAGCAGCTACACCGGCAAAGAAGAAGTCTAAGAGTGTGAGGAATACAAAGGCTCCATTAATCCATCTCTCCACTGACAAGAAGAGGCATGGAACAGGAGAAGAAAAAGTTTCAACTGCAAAAACACCAAAGAGAAGGAGTAACAAATTACCCCATGAGTCAAAGAAGAAGAAAACAAAGGTGATGAAGAAGTCAGTTCCAGTTCCTCAAAGAAGCCTATCTACTCAAGAAGAAAGGGAAAACGTAGAGTCTGAAAATGAGAAGGGATCTGAAAGCCTCAAGGATAAATCATCGAAGAGCAATTCTAGCAATGAAAAAGAAGCGAAGTCTATGAAAGAAATAGCCAAATTTGGCAATGAAGAAGAATGTGAAAGCCCTACCTATGGCTAACTCTCAGAGCATCCACTCTGATGATGAAGAAATGTTGCAAGTTAACACAACTGCATCTCCTACTGAAAATGCTACAACAAGTTCACATGATGGCTCTAAAGATGTTGAGTCTGAAGAAGAAGGACTTGCCCCTACTGATGCTAAATATCAAGGAAGCTTATTTGATGATTCAGAGGCTTCACATTCTGAAGAAGAAGAAAAGTCTGTCTCTGTTATAGCTGAACCTCCAAAGAGAAGAAAGAGCAACAGACTGCTTGCTAAATCTGTCTCAAAGAAGCAAGGTGAACACTCTACGGCAATCATTGAGGCCAGTGATGATGAGCCTGAATCCAAGGGAGAAGATGCTGAAGAAGGCACTAATGATGAAAACTAGCATGAAGAATTCTCTGATGAATCAGATGAAAGGAGTCAGCATGATACAAACTCAGAAGGTGAAGAAATGAAGAATGATGATAAAATAAAGGAACAAACTGATGAGTTCGATGAGGGAAATCTACAAAGGTTTAACTCCAGTTCAGAATAGAGAGAAGATGGAAGAAACTCTAGTTTTGCAGAACAAGAACCAAAAAATTTTCACATTCCTAATCCTATAAATCACAAGAGAAAGATTGTAGTCAAAATTGACGAATCACTGGATGTGCTCCCCGGCAGATGGATCAATCATGGGAATGAAAGGCTAAATGTTGTAATGATGACTGTAGAAAATGTGCTCAACAATCGTAAGGCTATGAAGCTAGACACCTCAACTATAATATATGAGCCTGAAGTTAAAAACCATGCAATAAGGTGTTAGGAATAAGCATGTGAATGATATTCCTATTTATGTATGATTTAATTATGATATAAATGAATGAATATGCAAGTATGCTTGCATTAAGAAAAGCTATAAAGTCCTTTGATAGATAATAGGAACATATGTACAAGGACTTAGAATGAATTGATCAAATATGTTAGGTTGATCCTACATAAGCAAAACAACTTTATAAAGTCCTTAAAATGAAATGATGTACAAGGACTATAAATATAAAAAGATCAAGCTTGTTAGGTTGATCTTATAATGTAATAGATAGGCTTGTCTGATCATCGAGCAATGCACCAAAAATCGTAGTCTGCCAGGAGAGTCAAGAAAAACTCGAGAGCTATCAAGGCAGAATCATAGTCTGCAAGATAGTAGATCTCGGAGTTCGTAGACTACCAGGAGAGACGAGGAAGGATCGTAGTGTGTCGAGAAGAACATCCTCGGAGCCATAGACTGTTGAGGATGTCATGTTCTGAATCGTAGAGACAGCATGTCTACGAGCCAACCGAGCATCTGACAAAGCCAAGTTAAGAATCGTAGACCACACTCAGAGTCGTAGAGTCTATTGATCACATCAGAGACAGAGATCGTAGTCAAGCTCGATCAGATGAAGACAACAAGCTTCAGGATAGAAATCGTAGAGTGTCGGCATCTGATCTTGGAGTCGTAGTGTCTGTAGAACCAAAGCTAAAATCGTAGAGTGCAGAACTAAGGCTTCAATAGAAGTGCTCACAATGCCAAGGCAGAATTATAGAGCAAATATAATTCTCAACAAATTAGCTCTCCCAGAATATCCAAAGTATGAAGCCTCTAGTCTGAGCTACAAAGATACATCCCACTTGAAGGAAACTAGAGATCACTCAACGAATGGCATGAAAGCTAACAGAAGATCTAAACACCAGCTCATTTAACATCCAGATTGAGTTGAGAAGCCATTCAAGATGAAGGCTTCCACAAGTTGATCAGAAGAAGATTTTAGTAACTGACTAAGGAAAGTCAACAAGTGCAGTAGCTGTCAAGTAAACAGAAGACAACAATCTTGGAAGTATCCAGGATTGTAGTGTTTGCCAAAAAAAAGCAAAAATTGATGAAGTGAACATAGAGATACTGGTCAGCTTATGAAGAACAAGGCTAAAGTGATTAAGCATCGTGTCAGTCCATTGATGATAAGTGAACGAGAGATCACAAGGAGAAAGCGAGCTGGACATTCCACAAATTTGAAGTGTCTTGCTATTCAAAAGAGGCCAGAACAAGAAGTTAAGATATTAGTTCCTAAGATCAGTCAAAGCAAACAGAAGTGTTAAAGCACTGGACAAGAGAAGGAAGAGGTATTCTACATTGAAGATCCAATGAACGCTCTTCAGGATCGTAGTGTTGTCTCAACCCGTTAATGAGTAACATTCAACAAGACACACTATGATCAGGTCCAAGAACATCTGCATCAGAATCGTAGAGTTTGGTTATCTAAGGATTGAAGCATTGGCAATGGTTCAATCTGAAGACTGATATTCGAACATTGCTAGTTGAGAACATCGATGCAAAAGGACAGATCCTGACGTTCTAATCAAGAAGTCAGAAAGAAGAAATAAAGAAGACTACCTACCCGAGGCATCAAAGTGACATCTCTGACGGGGTAGGTGAAACAGTAGACTGCAGTGTCAGAAAGATGAAAAAGGGGATGTCATATCATAGTTGCAGTCTGCACCAAATAACTCGAGATCTGCAAAGCAATTGAAATAACTTTCAATGGCTATATCCCAACAGGAAGATTGGGAAGGAGTATAAATAAGCCAGAGCTTCAAGGATCAAGGGTTGCTAAAGTTGCAGAATCGTTGAGTTGTTGGAATGCTATATTATTAACTCTACGGGTTCCACTAGAGCAAAACAGGACAAGTCTCAGTGACAGTGAGACTACAAAGGTGGAAGTGAAGCAACTTTGAATAATGAATCAAATAGACTAAAAGCTTCACTCAACAAATATGAGAATGCCACTGAAGATGGCAGCTAAGCTGAGAGCCGAGAAGGCCAAGAAGATAGCATTCAGAAAAGTGGCAGAGGAGACTCATTTCAGCACCTGTTCTGATAATACCGTCTGGTTTGGATGGATTTGTTATCTACAGCGATGCTTCAGGTAAAGGGTTAGGATGTGTTCTCATGCAACATGGGAAAGTTATAGCATATACCTCGTGATAACTTAAAGAATATGAGAGGAATTATCCTACTCATGATCTAGAGTTGGCAGCAGTCGTTTTCGCGCTAAAGATATAGAGGCACTATCAATATGGGGAGAAAGTGGAGATATATTCAGACCATAAATTTCTCAAATATTTCTTCACCCAAAAGGAACTCAACAATGGGCAAAAATGTTGGCTCGAGCTATTGAAAGATTACGACCAAACCATTCAATACCATCCTGGAAAAGCGAACGTGGTAGCTGACGCATTGAGTAGAAGATCATATACGAGAATGAGTGCGATGTTGTCAACACAAAGGCCCATTTTGTGTGATTTACAAAAGATAAAGATGGAATTCCAGACTCCGGGGACCCATACGATGATGTCAAGTATACGCATAGAACCAACTTTAATCGATGAAGTTAAAGTTGCTCAAGCCACAGACTCGGAGCTGATGCGTATGAAGAAGAAAGTACAAGAAGGTGTTATCCCAGAAGCAAGAATCAATGAAGAAGGAATACTTTGAGTCAACTCCAAACTTTGTGTTCCTAACGACTCTGATTTGAAGTAAAAGATCATGATGGAGGCACACAATACACCATTTGCAATCCATCCTGGAAGTACCAAAATGTATCATGATCTTCGACATACATTTTGGTGGAACAATATGAAGAGAGAGATCGCAAAGTTTATCTCGAGGTGTTTAACTTGTCAACGTGTAAAGGCAGAGCATCAAGTGCCTAATAGTCTATTGCAACCACTTGAGATTCCAAAATGGAAGTTGGAACACATTACCATGGATTTCGTTATGGGTCTTCCCACCGTTTCTCAAGGCATAGATGCGATTTGGGTTATTGTTGATAGATTAACTAAGTCTGCTCATTTCTTGCCAATACGGGATACTTATTCCCTTGAACGTCTTGCTCGTATGTATGTAAATGAGATTGTGAGATTGCACGGCATGCCAGTATCCATAGTTTCGGATCGTGACCCAAGATTCACTTCACAATTTTGGGTTAGCTTGCAGAAAGCTATGGGCGCAGTTATGATTCGATTGGCATACCATCCTCAAACGGACGGACAATCAGAGAGGACTATTCAAACTCTTAAAGATCTATTAAGACTCTGTGTCCTAGACTTCAAAGGGAGTTAGGATAAGTATTTACCATTGGTGGAATTCTCCTACAACAACAGTTATCAGGCAAGTATAGGTGTGGCTTCATTCGAAGCATTGTGTGGACGAAAGTGTTGCTCTCCAGTATGTTGGGATGAGGTGGGTGAAGCAACATTGTTAGGACCAGAGTTGGTACGTATTACTACAAAAAAGATCCAAATGATTCGACAACGTATACAAACGGCACAGGATCGACAAAAGAGTTATGCGGATCTTCATCGAAAGGACGTGGAATTTAGTATTGGGGATCATGTATTGTTGTGTATTACTCCATGGAAGGGAGTTATAAGATTTGGGAAAAGAGGAAAGCTCAATCCACGATTTATTGGTCCATTTCAGATTCTTGACCGAGTAGGAAATGTGGTATATAGACTCGCGTTACCTCCAAGTATGTCTCGTGTTCATAATATTTTTCACATATATGTGCTTTGTAAATATGTGAAAGACGCGAACCATATTATTAAGTTAGAACCAGACGAAATAGCCGAAGATTTAACGTACGAGGAGGTACCTATCAAGATCTTGGATAGGAAGGAGCATGTCCTACGCACAAAGGTCATACCACAAGTCAAAGTTTTGTGGAGGAACCATGCTATATGAGGAAATGACACGGAGTTGGAAAGCGAAATGAAAGCGAGGTATCCTCACCTTTTTTGAAACACCAGGTACGTACGTCAATTTCGAGGACGAAATTTCATAATGAGGGGAGGCTGTAAGACCCCAACTTATTATAAATGAAATTGAATTTCTTCTATTTATTATTTTGAAATAGTAAGGGTTGATTTGATTAATGTGGTTAGTTATGGGTAAAATACACAAATATCTTAAATAAGCAAGTGGTTATAAAATATTCATTATTATCGGGGAATATTCGTTTGGTCGTGGAATATTCTTATTGTTTTGGAATATTAAATGCAACAGTAGCGACCTTAATGTGGGCCCATAATGTAAAATAGATTGGATGAAGAAAACGACAAGTATAAGTTTTTTAATAAATAATGGCGTAGTTGTTACCGTTAACACTGTTGGAATACCCGGTGGTTAAAACATAGTAACACACGGTATTGCACCAATTATTGATTCTTACGTAAGAAAGCACTACTCAATAATTGTTACAGTAATTACTGTTCAATATTTTATTGATTCAATAATTGCTACGTTGATATTTTATGTTATTGTTGTTTCAATAATTGTCACTGCACAGTATTTCCCATTATCAAATCAATAATTCATTCTATTTGAATAATATTATTAGATATCATTATTCGCAATGTCTAAGGAAGTTCCGTCTAAGGAGAGGTTTGGTCACCTAATTGCGCGCCAGTAAGGAGAAATCCTTATTAGAAAGCCCCCTCTTTCTTGGGAATGACCTAGTTGTCATTATTGTATTTCTGTAATATTATTTGTGAATAATTAATTATTGATTTATATGATAAGAAAAATATTCATTTTATGTTAATATAGATGGTGAAAATTTTTAAATTGACAATTGTTGAAAATTGATATTTTATCTTTTTTGATAAAATAATTCATTTAAATATATTATTATATTATAATAATATAATAATGGTGATATTTTACAATGAATGTGTGATATATGAATAAATGAGGAGGAAGAGTAATTTTGTTACAAACAAATATTTAAAACATGTTAAACATGTTGGTGAGCCCCATTTTGTGACTACAATTGAATTATAGCCCGTAAAATCGACTATATGTGAATTTTGGTCAATTTTTGCTTGGAATTTGGAAAAACTTAAACTTATAAAGTTTTAAAGAATTGAATTTCTTATTGAATGAACATAAGATTCAAATTTTTCTGATAAAAGGGCTATTTATTATGAATTATTGAAGTTTCAGAATAATTAATTTTTGAAGTATTAAATATTTTTTTAATAAAAATGTTTTTTCATTTGGTGGGCCCCACATGTATTGTAAACATACTGAAATCAGTTTGTCTAAGGTGGGCATGAAAAAAATTTAATTATATTAATATTTTATTAAATTTTCTGCTTTGGTGTTCTAAGCATTTTCCTATAAATAGGGTGCTTAGGTTAGAATTAAAAATCACACCTGAAACTGAAGTTTGCTCTCTCTATATTATCGAGCATATTCTTGTGAGTATTTTGATACTTTGAGTGTTGTTATACGGTGCAAGTTCCCTTCAGCGTTATATCTGATATTCCAGCTAGAAGTATTATTCTTTTGAGGTAAGGGATGTTATTTTTTTTTATAAATGATATTATTTCTTTCAATATCATTATGCTGAAATATTAGTATAATTTTTCTTGTGAAATTTCTACCTTTTTGTGTTGGGGTTACTATTCACGTATATGGTGCTATTCACGTATACGACACTATTCACGAATACGGCACTATTCATAAAAAAATTAAATTTTCGTTCTTTATCCCAGATGTCTATTTTTGTTACTATCTTTGATTGTATCCATGTTTTGATCATTATTCTTGAATTTTACTCCACCATTGTATATTATGGGGTGTTTTTGAACATGGATTGTTTAAAGTACAAATCCCTTATATTTGTTCTTTTGTCTCACTGGATTTGTTTTCTTTAAAATATTTTTTATCATCCTCAGTCCTAAATGATGATATAACTGAATATCTTTGGCCTGTAGTGCAAAGATGAATGATTTTCTGATGAATATCTTTGGCCCGTAGTGCAAAGATGGACAGGTGTTGAGATGAACATGACCAACTGATGAATATCTTTGACCTGTAGTGCAAAGATGAATATTTGATTCAAGATAAATATTGATTTATGTTACAAGGATAAAATATTGATGATGGACTTTTAAATTCATAAATGTTAGTAGATTTCATTCACTACTTAACTCTTCTAATAAATTATTATTTTCGCTGCAAATATTGATCTGAAATTTATTGTCTATTATATTCTATCAGATTTTTCCTTGTTGAGGACTAACGATAATTTGTTCTATATTATCTTAGTCATAATGTTCTTTACTGGGCTAGTTGAGCTCACCCTTTTCCTTTTTGTTTCATTTTTCTTCTCAGGAGGCGGCGGCCAGTTGATCCGCAATTTCTTGACCTTAGATAGACTTTTGCATCACGTAGACGATGTCAAATTGCTGTAGGATCAACTACCATCTGGACAGCCAACAATTCAGTATAGGCTTACTGAACACGTACTTGAGAGGATCCACGCGGGATATAAGATGGGTTGTGTGACCATGGAGGTAATGTTGTAATCTCATGGAAGCCCATGCTAAAGCACAACAAGTTTACTCAATCAGAGTGCACTTGTGTTCACTGATGTAGAATCTTTTGCTGAGGTAATAGATAGCTCATTCTTGGCCTCTATCATATTTCTGTCCCAGCATGCAGCCCATGGCATTGTCATTAATGTACAGGTACATGAATAGGGGAACACCATCCCTAGGTGGTACCAATACAGGAGCATTAACCAACTACTCTTTGATTATAAGGAAGGCTTTCTGACACTCATCGTTCCATTTCATGGAGGAGTTCTTCCTTAACAGCTTGAATATGGGCTCACAGGTTGTTGTGAGTTGAGAAATAAACCTGCTAATGAAGTTGATTCTTCCCAAAAATGTGACACCCCCAAAATAGGTCCACACGACCCATTCTGAGTCGCCAGATATCATACTATAAAAATCAAATACAAACTTCATTTATACAACTGTTGAACTGTCGTGCAGAATACGACCACAGTTAAACTTTGAGTTTTAATACATATGTATGTAACTCTCATGGTGCCTCAACCACAACCTTACAATGGTACTTTAAATAAAAGTATAGTCAAAAACTGTTTTAGAAATTAAAATCTTTGGGAAGTGCTCAAGGAAACCTTCGTACATGGGAGGCCATGCGTCTAGGTTATGATAGATATCTTATGTCCACAGAATTATCCTTGGTTGACCCAATAAATCCCAAAGAAAAATGAGAAGAATACTATCATGTTCTTTCCAATGGTGAGTCTTTTCTTGATATATAACTATCTCCACTGTCTGCAATTGAAAATTATATTTCAACCAAACTCCAAGATCATATAGGTAGTGTTCGTAGAAATACTCATGAAGTGGATATGCACAACCCTTTCTTATGATAACACGAGGTTGTATGTCATTAGACATCTTGTATGATAGTGGCAAAACACCCTTCCAAAGTTGGGTTCACCTCACCCTATTCGGTTCACCAAAATTAAATATCAAATTATGTATACAATACGACAAACTTATCTAAAGTTCTCAATAAAATTATTTCCATACTATTTAGGAGAACCTCAATGACTATAGACCACCGCTCTATTCTCCTCATACCCCCCGCTCGCTCGGTATACTCTTAATACATTGAAAGGAATTGTGAAGCAAAAGGGTGAGCACAACTAGCCCAATAAAGAATATCATGACTAAAGATAATTTACATCATCAATAGCCTTCATCGAAGAATAAATCGAGATTTAGAACATATGGTAGATGATAAAACTTTTCAACCATAGTTGCGGTGAACGAAGCAATCCATTAGAAGAGTCAAATAGACCATCAGTCTATTATCTTCTCCGTGTTAAAAGTCCACCAATAATGTTTTATCCTCGTAACATCAATCAACAATTCCACATCCCACAATCATATGAATAACTCATAATCATAATTGTGATTCTAAATTCCTCTTCGCACCCGGGACGAAGATAATTTTCATCACCTATCTTCACCTGAAACATCAAAAATCATGGTTATACCAAATCAAAATTCTTGCTCATAATCATACTAATAAATTCATCTTTGCACTACGGACCAAAGATATTCATTAACAATTCATCTTTGCACTACTGGGCGAAGACATGCAACCAGTATTTTAGAAGAGTCAAGTAGAGCATGATATCTACTATCTTTTACGAATTAAAATGTATAATCAATATTTTATCATTTGAGACTCGACAATAAATAATCCACATCATCGAATCATCTTTGCACTACGGCCAAGGATATTCATGTAATCATCAATGGTCATGATTATACCGAATAATCCTCAGTTATAATAATACCAATAATTGTCCATCAATGCACTACGGGCCAATGAGGACTTTTACCACATCATCTATAACATTACGGGTCATGATTATACCGAATGATCCCTAGCCATAATCATACCAATAAATAGTTCAGCTATACACATAAGCCAAAGATACTCATCAATCAATAGTCCATCTTTGCACGTAAGCCAAAGATATACAACTATAAAACCAATAATCAACAGTCCATCTTTGCGTGTAAGCCAAAGATATACAACTGTAAAACCAATAATCAACAGTCCATCTTTGCATGTAAGCCAAAGATGACTTTCATCATAATATAAGCATGAGGATGATGACAATGATATAAGCATTAATCAAACGAATTCAAGGATAGATATTAAAGACTTTAAATTTATCCAGAGTTTAAAAATATCCAAATTGTCAACATGATCTTCGCTTTGTAGAGTAAAATTCAAGAATAATATTCATGTACCAAAAATAATTTGGACGAGAAAAGAAATATATTTTTGAGTAAATAGTACCCCCATGATAGTACCCTATGAATAGTACTTGAGAATAGTACCTAAATGAATAGTACCACGACATGAAAAGTACCCCAAATACCCGAGTGAATAATATTCGGGTGAATAGTAATTTGGGTGAATAGTAACTTAATGAATAGTACTCCGATCTGAAAAGTGCCCACGAATACCCGAGTGAATAATACTAGAGTGAATAGTAATGGGGTGAATAGTAACTCATAAAAAAATACCAAAGAAAATGATATTCCATGACGAGTACAAAAGAAATGACATCTCATACGAGTATAATTGAATATATGAAACTGCAAATAGATTTTCACCTGCCATGCGGTAATCCACGTAGACAGATCATTTCCATAATTTAATAAAGAATGAATACGAAGGATCATTCGCCATGCATCTGATAATCCACATGGCGGTTTATTCAAACGAATAATAAAGAATGGAATAACGAAGAATTCACCGAGCATGCGATAGACTACACGAGATAGGTTATTCAGCGAATAATAAATAATGGAACCGGTGTAATGCGTAATACGCATTACGCACGTGATATTCAATGAATAATAAAGAATGGAACCAGGTCATGCGTAATCCACACGATGCGGGATATTCCAATGAATAATAAATAATGGAACCCGGTAATGCGTAATCACGCATGATGTGATATTCAACGTAATAATAAAGAATGGAACCAGTCATCGCGTAATCCTCATAGGCGATGTGATATTCCAATGTAATAATAAAGAATGGAATAACGAAGAATTTCACCATGTATGCGGTACTTCACATAGACAAGTTATTCCAACATAATAATAAAGAATGGAATAACAAAAAATTTCACCATGTATGCTGCGGTATTGGCATGATGAGTTATTCAACATAATAATAAAGAATGGAATAATAGAAGCTCTCTTCATGAATACAAAAGAAATAATACCCCTTACTATAATAATAATATCTCTTACCTTAGAAAAAAACTGGATACTGGAATAGTGAGGTAGCAAACTTCTCTTCTTCTTTCTCTCTATAATTTCTCTATAATAATTGCTCTATAGATTTAGTGAAATGGTGAAAAATAATGAAGTAATGAGCTTCTATTTATAGGAAAATATAGTTTTCATAATTGCACATTTTGGGGCTCAAAATATTACAGTATAATACCTTCATTTTTAATTTAGTCCTGCAAGTATTATCAAACTTGCACCACCTCCCCTAATAGTAAATCATGTGAATCAATAGTTCTAGACATGTGAAAATATGAATTACAGTATATTACCTCCATCTATACCTCCATTTTTAACTTAGTCATGCAAGTATTATCAATCTTGCACCAACTCCCCTAATAGTAAATCAATGTCAATCAATAGTACACACATGTGAACAAATAGTTATAATTATGTGAATCAATAGCAATTATTTGTTCATTTATCCGGTTAATTACCTGATTGGTCAATATAACCTCCAGACATCAATTATTATCGAAATAAATGTCGATTTTCACTAACACTAATAATTCCAACACAATGGAACTATCAATTTCATCTTTAATCAACACGAACTTATTCATCATTAATATTATAATTCATAATATTTAACAACCAGGTCATTCCCAGGAAAGAGGGGGCTTTCCGATAAGGATTTCTCCTTATTGGCGCGCAATTAGGTGACCAAACCTCTCCTTGACAGAACTTCTAGACATTGTCAATATTGCAAATAATAATATGAATAACTTTGTCGTCTAAATTATTGATTTAATAATATAACATATTATGCAGATGATACTGTGATAATAATTGAATCAATAATATGAGAAATATGATGCAGCAATTACTGTAGCAATAATTGAGTATAACTGAGTGACTTCTCATGTAAGCATCAATAATTAATACCGTGTACTACTATGCAACCACGCGTATTACTATGCTTTTACTACCGGGTAGTTCAACAGTTTTAACGGTAACACTTTCGCCGTTATTTTTATAAAATGATAATTTTGTCGTTTTCTAACTACGACAATACTTCCGTCGTGGGGTGTCCCAATGATTGTGCTGTCGTACGAATATTCCCTTTTAAAATGAATATTCCCCGACCAATCGAATATTCGCCGACACAACGAATATTTTATATCAACTTGCTTATTTTGCAAAATTTTCACATATCACCCTTAACTTTAACCTTTATCAATTTAACCATAATAATTATAAGAAAATTGAATACTTTCATTTCATAAAATTCGGGGTCTTACAAAAAATCCCCGTATTTCCTTCTCTGTCTGAGGAATGGGCATTTTAGTAATGGCCTGGATTTTGGTGGGATCCAGCTCAATCCCTATTTGGCTGACTAGAAATCCTAGCAACTTGCCTGATTTAAAGCCAAAGGCGCATTTGGCTGGATTCAACTTTAAGTTGTACTTACGCAACCTGTTGAAGAGCTTTTTGAGATGGTCTAAGTGGTTTTCTTCCCTTCGAGACTTGACAATGATGTCATCCACGTAGATCTCTATCTCCTTGTGCATGAAATCATGGAAAAGAGCCATCATAGCTCGCTGATAGGTTGCTCCGGCATTGATGAGGCCAAATGACAATCGTCTATAACAAAAAGTTCCGCAAGGCATGATGAAAACTATTTTCTCACGATCCTCCTCAGCGACCATAATCTGATGATACCCCGCAAAGCAATCTGCAAAGGAATACATACCGTATTGAGCAGTATTATCAATAATAATGTGGATAAAGGGCACGGGAAAGCTATCTTAAAGAAAGCATTATTCAAATCCCGGTAATCCACGCAAACTCGCACCTTTCCTCCCGATTTAGGCATGGGAACTATATTGGATATCCATTCAGGATATGTAGACACCATGATAATGCCAGCTTGAAATTATTTCACAATTTCTTTTTTCACCTTTAAACTCCACTCAGGTTTCAATTGCCTGAGCTTCTGCCTGACTGGCTTAAATCCCTCTTTAATAGGAAGGTGATGAAGGACAATGTCAGTGGATAAACCCACCATGTCGTCATGAGACCATGTAAACACATCCTAGAATTGAGTTAGTAATGTAACCATATCATTTCGTTGGTTTGGGGTAAGGTCTGAACCAATCTGGATTAGCTTATGGTTTTATAAGGTTCCAAGATTAAAAGAAGTGGTTTGATCAAGGTTGGGTTTTGGTTTGTCTTCCACCCATTCTTTAATCTCCTGAGGTATCTTAATGTCCTCTTGTATTTCCATCAAGTCTGAGTCAAACTTTTCATCAAAGTTACAGTCCTTGTGGAGAAAAGGCACCTCATCAGCAAGTACAGACACATCTAAATTCAGAGTCCTGAAACAAAATATGCTTTCACTTAATATATGAAACTGTTTAATCATACAAAGTGTCAGCATGTACTAATAAAATAACTCCTAATATTGTACAAAAAAGTAAGCAATTAAAGTTATCTACAAGGCAGAGGGATTTTCTGCCCATTTTACCCTCGTCGACCAATGCATGGAGTGATATTCCAATTGTCGAGGGTAAAGTCCTGATGGACTGTAGTGATGGAGGGGCTATCATCGTCCTCCTTCTCCTGAATGATGACCATAACATCTGGGCAATCATCGTTTAGGGTGTATTTTTTTGAATGTTCATCATGGACAATGATGCGTATGCCTCACATCATCAGGGCGATGTCCTACTTGCATTTTTGTTCCCTCTCTTCCACCGCGGGATCAGGAATCAACACTTCCTTAACTTTAACCGGTATTGGTTTGGGAAATAGCATAGCCATAACATGGGCTGGCACCTTTATCGGAGACTGTATATGCTCAGGAGTGGCAGGTGGAGATAATCGCCGTGTGGCGGAAGCTTGAGGAATCTGCTTTTGCTTATAAGGATTCCTATGACTGGAACTGGCAGAATAACCTAATCCGGTTGTCCCAGTTTAACTGGACATTTGAATTGGGTGCTTAATACCCTGATGATTTTTACCCAGCCCTTGTTCAGGCTGATGACCCAATGACATCATTTCTTGTGTAGCTGCCATCACTTCGGTAGAAATCTTGGGTATGGGAAGTGGCACTCCAATAGGATGGTATTGCGTGTTGCTCACTTCCAAAGTATAAAAATTGGCCGGTTTAACTTCTGAATTGAAGCTGATGAGTGGTATGTCTCCTTATTCAAGATATTCCGGCTGAGCATTGACAGTAACTAGGCTATTATTGATAATGTATTTAAGTTGTTGATGAAGTGTAGAAGGGATGGCTCCAGCCATATGGATCCAAGGTCTCCCCAATAGCAGGTTGTATCTTGAATCTATCTTGAGGACGTGAAAAGATACGCAAAATTTATGAGGACCAATCTCAATTGGCAGCTCAATCTCTCCGACAGAATTTCGTCGGGGTCCATCAAAAGCTTTGATAACCGTATGGCTACTTCGGATCCGCTTGAGATTGACGTTCATCTTTACCAAAGTGGCATAAGGACAGATATTAAGAGATGGACCTCCATCTATCAAAACTCCAGCTAATATATACTCGGAGGACAAAACTGCACTGTGCAATGGCTTACAATAACCGGTCCCTTCGGGTGGTATGTCGTCATCAGTGAAAGATATCACATTATTGTTAAAAATGTGATCAACCAGATGTTGAAACTTTTCCACATCCACTAATTTCGGCAAGTAGGCTTCTTCCAAAACCTTCAATAAGATCTTCCTTTGATTCTCGGAAGAGAAAACCAAGTCTAGTATTGAGATTTGATGTGGAGCTTCTCTTAATCTTAAAACCACCTTGGCTTCATTATGTCCCATAGTGCAGAGGAATTTCTCAATCTTCTCAATGGGAATCTTCCCCTTTGCCTTGATGGCGGGCTTCATTACCCTCTAAGGAAGATATAATGGATTTTCCTTTGACATTGTAGCAGTAATATGAGACGTGGATCCTTCAGCTTCTCCATAATTCCATGGGACTTTTTGTAAGCTAATAACAGGATATTGTGGTCTGAATGGTAAACAAATTGGCTCTGGTGCAGCCACTTTTAAAGGATTATCACTACCTTTGAGTTGAATTACTTGTATAGGAAATGGCCCGACAGTCTCATCAGTCTCATCCCCTTCCACTTAGTAGGATACGTATTCCCACTCTCAAGTAGCATAGTGACATCGTCTGCCAGCTATAGGACATCGCTGTCAATTAGATTCTGAATAACGTGGCAGAGTGCCCAACATTCTTCTGTGATGTGACCGCGAGAATATGAATGATATTGAAATACTACATCAGAGTTGAACCGTCTTGAAAGGGGATTAATTTGAGGTAGAAGGGAGGTGATTCTTCCTTCATTGATTAGCATCTGAAATATATCCTCCACGGGTTGGCCCAGGTATGTGAACTCCCTTCTATTGGCAAAATCCCGACTGGCTTTAACACTTGCTCTCTTCGCAACCTTGTCCTCCAATGCGTCACTTTCTGAAGGTGATGATGGAGCATTCATAACAAAAGGAAGGAGACAGGCATGCTCCTGGCTGACTAACTAGCGTGTGACTTGATGCTAATGGATCACCAATTCTGCCAATTGTTCAACTTGCTTACAAAGAGATTTCATCTTTCATTCAATAACAAATTAGAACTTTACATAATCCCATTCGTCAACACCGTCTTTGATGGTTTGGGATGATTCATCATTAAAATTGGAACTCTGTCCACTGCTTCAACTAATCATATTGACCTCTTCTTCTTTGTGTTGAGGAAGAGGGTTGTCTTTCACATTAGGTTAATCTGGTTTGGTAACCACGATCTCACCACTGTCTATTAAATCTTCGATCTTGTGTTTCAAAGCCCAAAAATCTTTAGTATCATGTCCAGGTGTCCCGGAATGATAAGCACACTTTCGAGTAGCATTGAAACCCCACCCATTAGGGTTGGCTGGTGGAAGAAGATGCGTGATTTTCTTCTGAGTAGTCAGAAGAGCAAGAATATTCTCAAGCGAGTCCCCTAAGGGTGTGAACGTTCGTGGGCGCTTTACTTGCCCAGGTTTAGGGAATGGAGGGTTTGAAGACTGTGCTTGAAAAGGGGAGTAGTTTCTCCTCTGTATAGGCATATTCTGATTGTATTTTTGACCTTGTAGTATTAAGGAAACATCCTCCTCTTTCTTTTTATGGACCCTCCAGGGGTTGTTTCCATAAGTTCCGAATTGGATGTGCTCAGCAACTGCCTTAAGAGCGGCTAGGGCTTGAATCTTTCCTGACTTCAACCCCATCTCAGCCATCTCTCCGTGTTTGATCATTTCAGAAAATGGTTTGCCAATACTAGCTAAGACACTCTCATAGAAAGGAGCTTCTTGTATGCCTATGAAAGTCATGACCATTTCTGATTCCGTCATAGAGGGAATAACTTGAGCAACAAGGCGCCTCCACCTTTGAGCATACTCTCTGAAAGACTCATTGAACTGTTTGTTGACCTTGGTAATCTGATACCGGTCAGAAGCCATCTGAGACTGGAAACTGTACTAAGTAAGGAAGGCGTGATCTAGCTCTTCCCAGCTATGGATCTTTGAGTTGTCTAATCTGGTATACCATGAACGTGCTTCTCTAGTTAGACTCTTTTGAAACAACTGCATTCTGAGCTTCTTGTTTTTTGTAAAAGATCCAAGTTCTCCAATGAGCACCTTTAAATATGTGTAAGAATCCCCTAATCCATCATACTTTTCAAAGTCAGGGGTTTTAAATTTCTCTGGATAATGAACACCAGAGAATATGCAAAGCTCAGCATATGAAACACTTCCATGTGCTCCAATCCCCTTGAAAGAACGGATGGTTTCTTCCATTTGAAGGACCTTCTTCCTGATATCACCTGTGTCTGGATCTCCTTTGAGATGGGTGTTTTTAGGGTCTTTTTTGGTCGTATCCAACTGAGGTTTCGGATTTGTTTTATCCAAACCTTGAATTCCTCCTTGTGTAGAGGATTCTGTATGTGTAGGCATCTTTGAACCATGAGTAGACTGATGTAATTTTTTAAGCAGAACAGCCAAATCTGTAATTTGTTTGCTTAATCCGTCAAATACTTCGCGAGAAACAGGATTAGACTGGTAAGAAGAAGACATGATTGGCTGTAGGCTCGTGGCCTTTTTGGATTTTGAGTGGGTAACATATCCAATTGTTTCCCTACAAAAAACTTATGTAGTTTAGTTTTTAGGGATAATGTAAATGTTTACATGCTATATGATGTATCCGTGTTAGGAATATTATCCTGCAAAACGGATGTTAGATATTTTGTAATACAGAATAGCATGCTAATTTTAAATATGCATGTGCACATATTTCTTCATATTTTCCATTACGATGGATTGATATGAAATGATATTTACAAGTAAATGCTTTTACAAGTAATTAAAAATAGAAGGCATGAAGAGACTTTCCTCCGCGTTAGGTTTATCAGAGACTGACCTATCTTAGGTTTACTCTCGCAGCTTTTTAGCATGAAGGTTCCCAGATCATCGCAATCTACTTGACAGGAAGTTAATCCGGTCTTTCAACTGGAGCAAATCTGGGTGGTGCCTTTCCTGAGCAACATTGGAATTAGTCTCCCTACGAGTCCAGTAATCAAACACCGACAGGATAGCCTCCTGATGGAGGAACCACACAACATACATTCACATACAACGTGTCTCACCATTTATGAAAATGATGACATGTGCGAAGCACTAATATCACAGACAGATATATTGCAGTGCAGTTGATGAGTGGGATTCATACCAGCGAATTAGACCCTTTGTTGCTTAAGTTGATGCATGTTTTTATTCTTTTGGTTAGCTTGTATAGTTATTTTATTGATTTTTCTATTTTAGTTCTCTACTGGCAGGCTTTACAGTTTAATCTAGCTTTTTTGGGTGTTTTTCATGAGCCGGCGCCGTGGCGCCAGTGGTACACTTAGAAGCCAGCCCTTGTGCACGGCTATTATTAAGCTTATCGAAACTTCGCGCCTTGGCGCCATTAATGATCTTGAGGATCATATTTAAATGGCACCGATTATAGTTGTGTTCTTCTCGAAACTTCATGACTGCAGCTTTCGAGATTAAGCGCCCAGCGCCATCAATACGCCTTGGCGCCATCATCTCGCCTCGCCAAGACGCCACTTGTAAAAGCATAGGCTCATGCAGTGCAACATGCAAGCTCCGGTTCCCAGATAGTAAAGTGTCTTTAATGACCTAGAAGAAAGGGGGATGCTATAAATAGAAAGCGAGGTTGTTGCTTTAAAGATCGACGAATATCAGAGATCGCAGATATCAGATAGAATTTATTAGAACTTAGAATAGTATTTTATCTTCAGTCTTTTTATCTTTCTAGAAAAGAAAGAAGGTAGTGAAGGGAAGGATAGTTATTGCTTCTGATACAGAACTCAGAGTTATACACGTGAAGAGAAGATTTTGAGGAAGAACAGTTCAAAACAGGGGTTTTCTTAATCCAAATCTCCCATTTATTTGTATTTGTCTGATAATGTGTAAAGTAGTGAAAGTGCGTGTTAGTACCATAGTTATGAACTAACTCCATTTTTAGGATTACAATGTAACCTGATGATTAGCTTAATTAACTTTCTCTCCTATTTTATATAATGAATCATTTTGGAATGGGTTGTTGTATTTCATATTTAATGTCTGATTGCTTGATAAAGAAATTGGTATTGATAGTGATGGAAATTGATAAATGGATGTTATTATCTATCTTTAAATACAACAGCACAATGTGTGCATAATATGCTAATAGGATAGACATATCCCTATTTGCCTTATGTGGCCTTGAGACTTAGCTTAATGACCTTGACATAATTACTGTCACCAATAGACATATTGTGTTTTAGCTTGTTTAGGATGTGCATTTGATCTTCGACAGAAGCTTATGCGTATTTGGTGTCTCGGTTGACCATTCCTTGATTCGTTTGTAGTATGGAGAGTTAGGAGATTAGGCAACGCATTAGGGGAGTTGTAATCCTATCTTGAATTCCTAGCACAGCTACTTCTCTTTCTTTTATCGTCTTATAGAAATAGCTTAACCAACCATTTGTTTTCACTTGTTTAAATAAGATCAGTAGCGTCTTTGCCTTAGTAATTATTTTCTATTAAGGCTTCGTCCTCGTGGGTTCGACACTCTACTTATATATATTACTTGTGGACCACGTATGTTTGCGGGCAAATTGGCAATAGCTAATTTGACCAACAGCAGTAAATAAATGCATTCATACACATTCATCATAAATGTAAATGCAACATCCACACACAAGCATATAACCATTTTGAATAAGCTTGTAGTATCGGCTTAAGCCCTCTTACTGGTGTCCCCAGCAGAGTTGCCACCTGTCGATGTCTGGATTTTTATTTGTCCCTTTTCTGTTCTTGTTCTTTGGTGTTCTCATGTTATGTGAGATTTATTTGAAAAATCAAGTGAAAAAGGTCCGACATGTATCATGTTGACGATTTGACTGTAAGAGTTGCTAGTTGGTGTTTTTAACTGGTTGCACCAACGCAACCGAGAAAAGGTTTGCACATTGACCCAGTGATGTGACACTGCTAAACAAATTTGTGAAACCGAGATTCATTTGGATTCGGGGGCTTGATTATGCGGAGGGAAGGTGTTAGACATCCGTGTTACCACGGTGACCGCCACTTTTCAAGAAACTGTTATATGAATGTGTGTGTGGGGAATTCAATGTGTTGTTATTTAGAAGTAGTGCGAGGCCTCGTTCGTACCTATATACAAAGGGTTTGAATTTGTATGAAAAATTCAGTTTTAAACAAGATATAGCAGTGAGGTTTTGTAAAAGAGGTTTTTCAAACCCTGTGCTCAATAGTGATTGAGACATTTTCATACTTCCATTTTATTATTAAATGTTCAGCTTGGTTGCTTTTAATTTTCGAGATGTGAAACATCTTCGAGAAAACAATATATAACAATGTCAAACTCCTCATGGGCATGAAAGCCATCCAAGGAAATTCAAAAACCATGAATAATTTGCAAGCTGCTTACAACTGAAAAAATGTCCATCACGGGAACCGAATATAGATTCAGTGAACTGAATCTGTGATCACATGATTCCTAGGCTCACATGATGCCGCAGTTTATATGAAAAGTAGTAAGCAGTTATATATATATATATATATATATATATAAGCTATAAACATATATATATATATATATATATATATATATACAGACATGATTAACCACCACGAAGCACCTCCATAGGGGATCGGAAATGTAAATATATAAAAGCGATAAATATATATATAGAGACATGATCAACCACCACAAAACACCTCCATGGGGGATAAGAAATGTAAATAAAGCAATAAATGCGATCAACCGCCATGAAGTAAACTCCAGGCAGGACTAAATGTAAATAAAGAAATAAAAACGATCAACCGCCACAAAATAAACTCGAGGCAGGACTAAATGTAAATAAAGCAGTAAAAGACCATGAAGTAAACTCCAAGCCTGACAGAAATTTAAATATATATATATATATATATATACTTATATATATGAACTATTGTCGGACTCTGTCCGATGAGCCTGGATTTTACATCCAGAGCGTTTACTGCTTTTATATATATATATATATATATATATATATATATATAAGCAAGTAAACGTTCCAGACATAAGTCTAGGCTCAATCGAGGCATAACTCGACAATGTTAGTCCATATATATAAATATATACATATATAAGTATATATATAGACAGAAATAAAAACCACGGACCGAAGTTCGGGCATACACACACAACACGACTCTCAATGTGAAGAATAATGTGTGAATAGATGAAGAGAAAGGCTTTATAGAGTGTAAGAAGGATTACAATGGGCTGCCAAAGAAGACTTCTATGACTTTAAGTGGATGAACACTCGACTCCCGTCGATAAAAATATAGCTATATGTGAGCTAACAAGTGTTTAAAATGAGAAAGCACTCAATATGGGGTGTGTATAGAGCAAATTTGACAGGGCTTCCTCACCTTTTTCTCTTAAATTATGGCCACCCCAAGCTCTATATTTATAGATCTGGTGGCCGCAAGTGTACCTGGGGCAGCCGCAGATGCACCTACGGCTGCATGGGGTGCCTCGGGCTCCACGGGTCCCATCGTCTCTAAATACGTGCACTCGTGCACTGTGTTGTTCGCTTGAACTTGCAGAACTTAAATCTCAGCATCCGATAGAGGTGTACAAGACCTTTTTCGGACAACCGTTGTCGAGAGTTATGTAATGACATGGGATTAGAGGTTGTACGAAGTCGGGAAGAGGGGACCATGCCCATGGTCTTCAAGCTTCAAATTATATCCAGTGTGCTGCCATGTGTAATAGTCACTCGGGATTGGAACTCCTTGGCTGTTATGGGACATCGTTGTGTAGAAATGTATGTATGAGATGTTGAGACGGCACGATGTGAGGTTGAGGTGGCAAGATGATGATTTTGCCCCTCACCGAGGTTATCTCCAGTTTGGGCTGATAGCAGACGTTGCTCAGGGTTATCTTTGAGATTGGACTGCTGTAAGTGTTTGAATTCCTCAAGGTCATCTTTAAATGTTCCTGTCTTCCCGGTGTTATCTCCGGGTATTTGGAATGAGTGCCTCGGTGGGAGTTCTGAGGTTAAAGCTGATTGCATGCATTTGAAACAAGCATTTCTGGGGTTATTGCTGGAACTACAATGGCATTCCTTGGGGTCACCTCCAAGGATGACACTCGGGGTTATCTCCGAGGTTGGAACTGATACTCCCGGTGTGTTTTCCGGGGTTGAGACTGAACTTCCGGTGGTATCCAGAATGGATATGAGCTGTCTTCCAGGGTTACCTCTGAAATATGAATCTGCCCTCCTGCAATGTTAGTAACAGGTGTGCAGAAAATTTCGAGTGTCTACATGTACCACATTCATGATTATTCTGCATCTAATTGGGTATTTTCTTCAATTAAAGATGTTAGCCGACCGGAGTTGGATGAAACGTAGGATTAAGATTGATGGGAGGGGATTATTTAATGCGTACCATGAAGGGGTGTCCAATTTTATGAACAAAGCAATAGAATATGTTGATGATCCGAACAGAAAGATGAGATGCCTATGTTTCAAGTGTAAGAACATGATATGGAAGACTACCAATGAAGTTAAATTTGACTTATATTCACATGGGTTTGTGGATGGGTATTCAGTATGGATTCATCACGGGGAATCAGCTGAGTTTAGAGAACGGACAGATAGTACTGTAGACCAATCGGTTCATGGGGATTCATAATCAGATGACTATGACGTCGTGCAGATGTTGGTTGATGCGTATGACCCTACCAATATTGATCAATGAAAAGCGAGCATCGTCAAACGATTACTTTCAAAGAAAAGCCAAATGATTAAAGACTACTTTCTACAAGTTGTTATCTGAATTAGGTGTTCCATTGTATCCTAGAAATGACAAACACACCAAGCTTTCTGCAGTTATGAAGCTATTACATTTCAAGAATGAGCATGACTGCAGTGAGAGAGGATTCAATGATTTGCTTGATATTCTCAGCGAGTTCTTACCTAGGAATAATACTCTGCCCGCGAATTACTATGAGGTGAAGAAGATGGTTAAGAGGTTTAATCTTGGGTATGAGAAGATCGATGCATGTGAGTAGGATTGTATGTTATACTATGGGGAGGACAAAGATAAGGTGCAGTGTGATATTTGCAACTCGCCAAAATATAAGATCACAAAACGTGGGGGGAAGGAGAAACATGTTCTAAAGAAGATTTTACGATATTTTCCTCTTGCACCGAGGTTTACGTGTTATTCATGTCTCACTGACACCGCTTTCGATATATGATTTGGCATAAAATTAGGGATGTCGTGCCTGGTCAGCTGACTCACCCAGCAGATGGAGATGAATGGAAGAATTTTGATGCCAATTTTCCATAATTTGCCGAAGAATTTAGGAATGTCAGGCTTGGCATGGCTACAGATGGCTTCTATCTATTTAATAATTTTAGTCAGCCTTACTCTGTTTGGCCAGTGATTATGGTAGCTTACAATCTTCCACGGTCAATGTGCATGAAGGATCCGTATCTTTTCTTGACCTTACTTATACCTGGGGATAAGAGTCCTACAAAAGACATTAACATGTACCTTAGGCTGTTAGTTGATGAACTTAAGATACTGTGAGAAACAGGTGTTCAGACTTTTGATAAATCTGTCGGGCAGAATTTTGTGATGAAGGCAGCCTTGTTGTGGACTATCACTGACTTTCCGGCACTAGGGATGATTAATGGTTGGTCGACTCATGGTAAGTTGTCATGTCCAGTCTGTATGGGGGATGTGCAAGGCACTCAACTACGTCATGGCCGAAAAACTAGTTTCTTTGGAACTTCTCATAGATTCTTTCCTACTGAGCACAGTTATAGAAAAATGTCTACACAGTTTAACAGAAAGATAGAGAAGAAGGGGGTTCTTGGTCGCTTGTCGGGCAGCGACATATTGGGCTGGCTAAATGATCTAACATGTCCACCTCTTAGGAATGAGCATGGTAAGTTGAGAGCTATAAGATATGGGAAAAGTCATAACTGGACACACTCGCTGATTTGGTTTGAGTTTCCATACTGGGTCACACTAGCACTTCGTCATTATATAGATGTTATGCATACATAAAAGAATGTATTCGAGAAATTGTTTTACACCATACTAGATACGAGTGGTAAAACAAAAGATAATGATAAAGCACGTAAAGACTTGGAGGAAATGAATATCAAGAGAGAATTGTGGCTCCGACCAAACAACACAAAACCAAAAGCTTCATTTTGTCTTACCAAGCAACAGGTTGAAAACATTTGCAAGTGGCTTAGTGCATTGATGCTCCCAAATGGATATGCTTCTAACATATCTCATTGTACTAAGGTTGAAAAGTTGAAAATTATTGGGTTCTGTAGACACTCGAAATTTTCTGCACACCTGTTATTGACATTGCACAGGGCACATTCATCTGTTGGACATAACCCTGGAAGACAGCTCACATCCATTCCAGATACTACCGAAAGTTCAGTCTCAACCCCAGAACACACATCGAGAATCTCAATCCCAACCTCGGATATAACCCCATGTTTCGTCCTTGGAGATAACCCCAAGGAGTGTTGTTGCAGTTCCAGCGATAACTCCGGAAATGCTTGTTTCAAATGCATGCAATCAGCTTCAATCTCAGACCTCCCGTCGAGGCACTCATACCAAAGACCCGGAGTTAACACCGGGAAGACAGGCACACTAACAGATGACCTTGTGGAATTCAAACACTTGCAGTAGTCCAATCTCAGATGTAACCCTGAGCAACGTCTGCTATCAGCCCAAACTGGAGATAACCCGGGTGAGGAGAAAAATTGTCATCTTGCCACCTCAACCCCTGTGCACCATCTCAACATTTCATACATACATTTCTACACAACAATGTCCCACAAGAGCCAAGGAATTCCAATACCGAGTGACTATTACGCGTGGCAGTACACCAGATAGAATTTGAAGCTTGAAGACCATGGGCATGGTCCCCTCTTCTTGACTTCGTACAACCTCTAATCCCATGTCATTGCGTAACTCTCTACAAAAGCGGTCTGAAGAAGGTCTTGCACACCTCATTCGGATGCTCGGATTGAATTTCTGCAAGTTCGAGCGGACATCACAATGCACGAGTGCACGTGCTTGAGATCAGTGAGGACCAATGGAGTCTGGGGCACCGAGAAATTCGCAGTGCATTCATTGCAGTGCACTCATGACTCCCAGCTCTATAAATATAGAGCTTTGGGTGGCCATTTGTAAGAGAAAAAGAGGCGAGGAAGCCCTATCAAATTTACTCTATACACACCCCATATTGAGTGCTTTCTCATTTTAAACACGTGTTAGCTCTCATATAGCTATATTTAACTGGCGGGAGCTGAGTGTTTATCCATCTAGAGTCATAAAAGCCTGTCTTGGCAGCCCATTGTAAGCCTTCTCACACTCTATAAAGCATTTCTCTTCATCTTTGTACACAATATTCTTCACGTTGAGAGTCGCATTCCGTGTGTATGCCCGGACTTCGATTCGTGGTTTTCATTTTTATCTGTATATATATATACTTATATATGTATATATTTTATATATGGACTAACATTATCGAGTTATGCCTCGATTGAGCCTAGACTTATGTCTGGATCGTTTACTTGCTTTTATATATATATATACTTATATATATAAACTGTTGTCAGACTCTGTCTGATGAGCTTGGATTTTACATCTGGAGTGTTTACTGCTTTTATACACACATACACACACACACACACACATATATATATACATATATATATATATATATATATATATATATATAGCGACAAATCGCTAAAATGATAAACCGAGTCGGGATTGAGAAACATCTTGTGCGTTTACCGCTTTTATATATATATATATATATATTTACATTTCTGTCAGGCCTGGAGTTTACTTCGAGGCCTTTTACTGCTTTATTTACATTTAGTCCCGCTTGGAGTTTACTTCGTGGCGGTTGATCGTCTTTTACAGCTTTATTTACTTTTCAGATCCCCCATGGAGGTGTTTTGTGCTGGTTGATCATGTCTTTGTATATATATTTATCGTTTTTATATATTTACATTTCCGATCCCCCATGGAGGTGCTTCGTGGTGGTTGATCATGTCTATATATATATATATATATATATTTACAGCTTATATATATATATATATAACTGCTTACTGCTTTTCATATAAACTGCAGCATCATGTGAGCCTAGGAATCATGTGATCACAGATTCAACCTACTGAATCTAGATTCGGTTCCCGTGATGGACATTTTCAGCTGTAAGCAGCTTGTACATTATTCACAGTGTTTGAATTTCCTCAGATGGGTGTCATGCCCATGAGGAGTTCGGCACTGCTGTATATTATTTTCTCGAAGATGCTTCGTATCTCAAAAATAAAAGCAAACAAGCCGAACATTTAATAATTAAATGGAAGTATGAAAAGATCTCAATTACTATTGAGCACAAGGTTTGAAAAACCTCTTTTACAAGACCTCATTGCAATATCTTGTTTAAAACTGAATTATTCATACAAATTCAAACCCTTTGTATATAGGTGTGAACGAGGCCTCGCACTACTTCTAAATAAATTGCACATTGATCCACACACACACACACACACATTCATATAACAGTTTCTTGAAAAGTGATGGTCACCGTGGTAACACGGATGTCGGGGGGTGCCTAATACCTTCCCTCTGCATAATCAAGCCCCCAAACCTAAATGAATCTTGGTTTCACAGACCTGTTTAGCAGTGTTACATCACTGGGTTAATGTGCAAACCTTTTCTCGGTTGTGTTGGTGCAACCAGTTAAAAACACCAACTGGCAACTCTTACAGTTAAATCGTCAACATTACACATGTCAGACCTTTTTCACTTATTTTTTCAAACAAATCTCACATAACATGAGAACACCAAAGAACAACTAACGAAAAGGGAGAAATAAAAATCCCGACGTCGACAGGTGGCGAATCTGCTGGGGACTCCAGTAAGAGGGTTTAAGCCGCTAGTATAAGCTTTTCAAAACTGTTATATGCTTGTGTGTGAATGTTGCATTTACATTTATGATGAATGTGTACGAATGCATTTTACTTACTGCACTGCAATATATCTATCTGTGATTTTAGTGCTTCGCACATGTCATCATTTTCATAAACGGTGAGACACATTGTATGTGAATGTATGTTGTGTGGTTCCTCCACCAGGAGGCTATCCTGTCAGTGTTTGATTACTGGACTCGTACGGAGACTAATTCCAAAGAGGCTCAAGAAAGGCACCACCCAGATTCGCTCTACTTGAAAGACCAGATTAACTTCCCATCAAATAGATTGTGATGATCTGGGGACCTTCATGCTAAAAAGCCGCGAGAGTAACCCTAAGATAGGTTAGCCTCTGATAAACCAAACGCAGAGGAAAGTCTTTTCATCCTTTTTTTTATTACTTGTAAAAGCATTTACCTGTAATTTTATTCCATATTCATCTTTATGTAATGGAAAATATAAAGAGATATATGCACATACATATTTAAAATTAGCATGTTATCCTGTATTACAAAAAAACAGCTGACATCCGTTTTGTAGGATAATATTCCTAACACGGGAATATCACATAGCATGTAAACATTTACATTATCCCTAAAACTAAACTACATAAGTCTTTTGTAGGGAAACAATTGGGTCTGTTACCCGCTTAAAATCCAAAAAGGCTACGAGCCTACAGCCAATCATGTCTTCTTCTGACCAGTCTAATCCCATTTCTCGTGAAGAAATTGACAGATAAAGTCAACAAATTATAGATTTGGCTGTTCTGCTTAAAGAATTACATCAGTCTACTCAGGGCTCAAAAATGCCTATACATACAGAATCCTCTACACAAGGAGGAACACAAGGTTTGGATAAAATAAATCCAGAAGCTCAGTTGGATACAACCAACAAAGACCCTGAAAACACCCATCTCAAAGGAGATCCAAACACTGGTGTTATCAGGAAGAAGGTCCTTCAAATGGAAGAAACTATCCTTTTCTCTTAAAGGGATTGGAACACATGGAAGTGTTTCATATGCTGACCTTTGCATATTCCCTGGTGTTCATTATCTAGAGAGATTCAAAACCCCTGACTTTGAAAAGTATGACGGATTAAGGGATCCTTACACACATTTGAAGGTGTTCATTGGAGAACTTGGATCTTACGTGGAAAATGAGAAGCTTAGAATGCAGCTGTTCTAGAAGAGTTTGACTAGAGAAGCCCGTTCATGGTATACCAGATTAGACAACTCAAAGATCCATAGCTGGGAAGAGTTAGCTCACGCCTTCTTCATTCAATACAGTTTTCAATCTCAGATGGTTCCTGACCGGTACCAGATTACCAAGGTCAAGAAACAGTCGAATGAGTCTTTCAAAGAGTACGCTCAAAGGTGGAGGCACCTTGCTGCTCAAGTTATTCCTTCCATGACAGAGTCAGAAATAGTTATGACTTTTATAGACATACAAGAAGCTCCTTTCTATGAGAGAGTTTTAGCTGGTATTGGCAAACCATTTTCTGAAATGATCAAGCACGGAGAGATGGCTGAGATGGGGTTGAAGTCAGGAAAGATTCAAGACCTAGCCGCTCTTAAAGCATTTGTGGAGCACATCCAATCCAGATCCTATGGAAATGACCCCCGGAGGGTCCATAAAAAGAAAGAGGAGGATGTTTCCTTGATACTACAAGGTCAAAAAGACAATCAGAACATGCCTATACAGAGGAGAAACCACTCCCCTTTCCAAGCACAGTCTTCAAAACCTCCATTGCCTAAAGGTGGAAAAGCAAAGCGCCCTAGAATATTCACACCCTTACGGGACTCGCTCGAGAATATTCTCTCTTCTGACTACTCAAAAGAAAATCACGCATCTTCTTCCACCAGCCAACCCTAATGGGAAGGGTTTCAATGCGACTCAAAAGTGTTCTTATCATGCCTTGGCACTTGGACATGATACTCATGATTGTTGGCACTTGAAACACAAGATCCAAGATTTAATAGACAATGGTGAGATTGTTGTTACCAAACTAGATCAACCTCATGTGCAAGACAACCCTCTTCCTCAACACAAAGAAGAAGAGGTCAACATGATTAGTTGGAGCTCTGGACAGAGTTCCAATTTTAATGGTGAATCATCCCAGACCATCAAAGACGGTGTTGACAGATGGGATTATGCAAAGTTCCAATTTACTATGGAACGAAAGATGAAAGCTCTTTGTAAGCAAATTGAACAATTGGCAGAATTGGTGACTCATCAGCATCAAGTCACAAGCCTGTTAAACAGTCAGGAGCATGCATATCTCCTTCCTTTTGTTATGAATGCTCCACCATCACCTTCAGAAAGCGAAGCTATGGAGGACAAGGTTGCGAAGAGAAAAAAATGCTAAAGCCCGTTGGGATTTTGCCAATCAAAGGGAATTTACATACCTGGGCCAACCTATGGAGGAGATACTTCAGATGCTAATCAATGAAGGAAGAATTACCTCCCTTCTACCTCCAATCAATCCCCGTTCAAGACGGTTTAACTCCGATGGAGTATGTCAATATCATTCATATTCTCGCGGTCACAGTACAGAAAAATGCTAGGCACTCCGCCACCTTATTCAGAATCTAATTGATAGTGGTGTCCTACAACTGGCAGACGATGACATTGTGCTACTCGAGAGTGGGAATACATGCCCTACTAAATGGAAAGGATCAGTAGCGGTTATATCCACTGAGGCTGATGAGACTGTCAAACCATTTCCCACACAAGCAATTCAACTCAAAGGAGCTGACAATTTTTTGAAAGTGGCTGCACCAGAGCCAATTTCTTTACCCTTCAGATCTTAGTATCCTATTGTTAGCTTACACAAAGTCCCATGGAATTATGGAGAAGCTAAATGATCCATATCTCATACTACTACTACAGTGTCGAAGGAAAATTCATTGTATCTTCCTCAGAGGGTAATGAAGCCCGCCATAAAAGCAAAGGGGAAGATTCCCATGGAGAAGATTGAAAAATTCCTTCGCACTATGGGTCATAATGAAGCCAAGGTGGTTCTAAGCTTAAGAGAAGCTCCACATCAGATCTCAATACTGGACTTGGTTTTCTCTTCCGAAGATCATAGGAAGATTTTATTAAAAGTTTTGGAAGAAGCCTACTTGCCAAAATCAGTGGATGCGAAAAAATTTCAACATCTGGTTGATCACATTTTTAACAACAATGTGATATCCTTCACTGATGAAGACATACCTCCCGAAGGGACCGGTCATTGCAAACCATTGCAAATTATAGTTTTGTCTTCCGGGTATATGTTAGCTGGAGTTTTGATAGATGGGGGTTCGTCTCTGAATATTTGTCCTTATGCCACCTTGGTGAAGATGAACATTAATCTCAAACGGATCTGAAACTGCCATACGGTTATCAAAGCTTTTGATGGATCCCGACAAAATTCTGTCTGAGAGATTGAGATGCCAATTAAGATTGGTCAAAATACATTCAATGTATCCTTTCACGTCCTCAAGATAGATTTAGGATACAACCTGCTATTAGGGAGACCATGGATCCACATAGCTGTAGTCGTCCCTTCTACATTACATCAACAACACAAATACATTGTCAACAATAGCCTAGTCACTGTCAACGCTGAGCCGGAATGTCCTGAACAAGAAAATCTACCAATCATCAGCTTCAATTCAGAAGCTGAGCCGGCCAATTTTCATACTTTAGAGGTGAGTACCACCATCTGTATCGACACCACTCTGTCGAAGATTTACGCCCACTTCCGTACCCAAAATTTATGTCGAGGTCATCAGCTTGGACAAGGGCTTGGTAAAAATTAGCAGGGTATTAAGCATCTTATTTAAGTAACCAGTCAAATTGGGACATCCGGACTAGGCTATTCTGCCAATACCAGTCACAGGAATCCTAATAATCATAAGGAGATTCCTCAAGCTTCCGTCACATGGCGATTTTCTCCACCTGCACCTCATGAGCTGATACAGTCTCCAGTAAAGGTGTCAGCCCATGTTATAGCTATGCTGTTTCCCAAAACAGTACCATTCAAAGCAAAAGAGGTGCTGATTCCTGATCCCGCAGTGGAAGAAAGGGAAAGGAAACGTAAACATGACATTGCCTTGATGATGTCAGGCATACGCATCATTATCCATAATGAACATACAAACAGATACACCCCAGATGATGATTGCCCAGATGTTATGGTCATCATTCAAGAAAATAAGGACGATGACAACCCTTCCATCAGTGCAGTCCATCAGGACTTTGCCCTCGACAATTGGAGTAGCACTTCATGCATTGGTCGACGAGGGTAAAATGGGCAGAAATCCCTCTGCCCTGTAGATAACTTTAATTGCTTACTTTTCTATACAGTATTAGCGGTTATTTTATCAGTACATGCTAACACTTTTGTATGATTAAACAGTTTCATATATTAAGTGAAAGCATATTTTGTTTCAGGACACTGAATTTAGATGTGCCTGTACTTGCTAATAAGGTGCCTTTTCTCCATAAGGACTATAACTTTGATGAAAAGTTGGATTCAGACTTGATGGAAATCCAAGAGGACATTGAGACACCTCAGGAGATTAAGGAATGGGTCACAGACAAACCTAAACCCAACCTTGATCAAACCACTTCTTTCAATCTTGGAACCTTAGAAAGCCCTAAGTAAATCCAAATTGGTTCAGACCTAACCCCAAACCAACGAAATGACATGGTTGCGCTACTAACCCAATTCCAGGATGTATTTGCATGGTCTCATGAAGACATGGTGGGTTTGTCCACTGACATTGTCCTTCATCGCCTTCCCATTAAGGAGGGGTTTAAGCCAGTCAGGCAGAAGCTCAGGCGATTGAAACCTGAGTGGAGTTAAAAGGTGAAAGAAGAAATTGTGAAACAATTTCAAGCTGGCATTATCACGGTGTCCACATATCCGAAATGGATATCCAACATTGTTCGCGTGCCTAAACAAGGAGGAAAGGTGCGAGTTTGTGTGGATTACCGGGATCTGAACAAAGCTTGCCTTAAAGATAGCTTTCATGTGCCCTTTATCCACATTCTTATTGACAATACTGCTCAATACGGCATGTACTCCTTTGCTGATTACTTTGCAGGGTACCATCAAATTATGGTCGCTGAGGAGGATCGTGAGAAAACTGCTTTCATCATGCCTTGGGGAACCTTTTGTTACAGACGATTGTCATTCAGCCTCATCAATGCTGGGGCAACCTATCAGCGAACCATGATGGCTCTTTTCCATGATTTAATGCATAAAGAGATAGAGATCTACGTGGATGACATCATTGTCAAGTCCCGAAGGGAAGAAGACCACTTAGACCATCTCAAAAAGCTCTTCAATAGGTTGCGTAAGTACAACTTGAAGTTGAATCCAGCCAAGTGCGTCTTTGGCATTAAATCAGGCAAGTTGCTAGGTTTCCTAGTTAGCCACAAATGGATTGAGCTGGATCCCACCAAAATCCAGGCCATAAAGGAAATGCCCATTCCTCAGACAGAGAAAGAAATATGGGGATTTTTTGGAAGAATTAACTTCATTAGTAGGTTTATCTCTCAACTCACAGCAACCTGTAAGCCCATTTTTAAGCTGTTAAGGAAGAACTCCTCCATGAAATGGAACGATGAGTGTCAGAAAGCCTTTCTGACAATCGAATAGCATCTGGTTAACGCTCCTGTTTTGGTACTTCCCAAGGATGATGTTCCCCTGTTCATGTACCTGTCCATTAATGACAATTCCATGGGCTGTATGCTGGGGCAGAAAGACGATAGAGGCCAAGAACGAGCTATCTATTACCTCAGTAAAAGATTCAGTAGCAGTGAACACAAGTACACTCCGATTGAGATGACTTGTTATGCTTTAGCATGGGCTTCCATGAGGTTACACCATTACCTCCATGGTCACACAACCCATCTCATATCCCGCGTGGATCCTCTCAAGTACGTGTTCAGTAAGCCCATACTAAATTGTCGGCTGTCCAGATGGAAGTTGATCCTATAGCAATTTGACATCGTCTACATGACGCAAAAGTCTATCAAAGGTCAAGGAATTGCAGGTCAACTGGCCACTGCACCTGCAGGGGATTTCAAACCCTTGGAAACATACTTCCCCGATGAAGGGGTTATGATAATTCAGCAACACCATCAGTAAGATGCATGTCGTATGTGGAAATTGTATTTTGATGGACCTGTTAACATGGAAGGCTCTGGAGCTGGAGCAGTTCTAGTGTCTAGTATGGAGGAATAGTATCCCGTCACCGTCAAATTGCAGTTTGTCAGCACCAACAACACAGCTGAGTATGAAGGTTGTATCATGGGGCTAAAACTTACCCATTTAATGGGCATCAGGCGGTTAACTATCTTTGGGGATTCAGAGTTGGTAATCAAACAATCCACAGGAATCTATCAAACCAAAGAACTATATTTGCTGCCTTACCATCGGCAGGTTTTACAGATGGCTTGGGAGTTCGAAGAAATCTCCTTTCTACACATTCCTCGTAATAGGAATGATTTTGTGGATGAACTAGCAATGTTGGCCTCCTTGGTTCACATACCTGACAAGGAAAACATGCCAAGCATCACATTTGCCCTGCAAAAGGCCCCAGTTTATAGGAACTATGTTAGAGAAGTATCGGATGAGCTACCTCCCATCCACAACCCTTGGTATCAACACATCAAGGAGTATCTACGAGATGGATCTACACCTGCTGAGGCGAGCCTGACTGAAAAGAGGCGGATCCATCGACTTGATATGAAATTCTACCAGAGCGGAGATGCACTCTACAAAAGAGATGCAAGATTAGGTCTCCTCAGATGTCTAGACAAAGACCAAGCTCAGAGGCTCATGGATGAGATCCATGGTGGAGTATGTGGCCCACACATGAGCGGACCCCTACTTGTTAAGAAGATCCTCAGAACAGGACATTATTGGCTTACGCTCAAAGTTGACTGTGATGATCACGTCAAGAGGTGCTATCAATGCCAAATTCATGGGAATGCTATCCATGCCCCTCCAAGGGAACTCCATAATATGAGTTCACCATGGCCCTTCTCAATGTGGGGAATGGACGTGATCGGGCCCATCGAGCCCAATGCCAGTAATGGACATCGATTCATATTAACCATGATTGACTACTTCACCAAATGGGTAGAAGCAGCCTCCTTCCCCAAGGTTACCAAAGAAGTCATCATTAATTTCATCAGAAATAATATTGTCTATCGATATGGACAACCAGAGGTCATTGTGTCAAACAATGCTAAAAACCTCAACAACAAAATGATGTAGTAGTTATGCCGTAAATTCTACATCAAACACCTTAACTCCATTATCTACCGTCCAAAGATGAATGGTGCTGTTGAAACGGCTAATAAAAATATCAAGAAGATCATACAGAAAATGTCCGCTAATCATAAAAGATGGCCTGACCTCTTGCCTCTGACTTTATTAGCCTACAGAACTTCAATGCGTACTTCCACTGGGGCAACCCACTACTCTAGTGTGGTGAAAACCACGGAGTGCCGTGTATAACTATCCTCAGAGCCAAATCTATCAAACAGAAAATGTTGGGATATCACGTGGCCAGATATGATCTCATCCTGTCCCACACCTCTGGCTCAGTTCAGTTCGAGTTGCAAAGAAGGTCTCACAAGCTGAATATAGGGGATTATTTACGCAAAGCGTTTAGATGTTTATGCATAATACATTGTACGAAGGGCTGATCCCTCTAAGTACGAGAAGTCTCTACAGTCTTATGACTGTTTAGGTTTAAGTTGAAAGAATACTTATAACTTTGGACATAGTTCGTGGTCTTGTGACCCTCAGATACATATATTTCAAATTTTGTTTCCTGGTTATCATTGATAGAGCATATTTTTCAGTTCTATTGAGCCTATTCACTTGGCAGTTGTTATGATTTTTTTATTTCATTGTCACTTCAAGTGAGCATTTGTTTGCTCACTCTTGCTTATATAACCATTACAGCTAAAGTAGAGAAGGTCGATGAACCTACCACCAGTAAAGGAAAAGGAAAGATGAACAAGTGTTTAAGACTTGTAAATCTATTGATTTCTATATTGTCAGACTTTGTTTTAATTGTTGAGATGTAATTATTTTATTTTCCGCACTTAATGTTTGTATTTAAAGGTTAGATAACCTGGGAGATTGTAATGAACTTATTGATGTAATTCTTTAATGGGAAGGTTTATTGTTAATCTTTATTATATTTGGGTAGTTAGAAATGAATATTTAGATAATGAACACCAAATCTTGTGGGAATGAAGTACCCAGATTTGGGGGTGTCACAAGTTGGTATCAAAGCTTTAGGTTATGAACCTTAGGTGTGGAAAAAGCCTTAGAAAGTAACCTTTGAAAAGATCGTGGTGATAAACTCTTATCGAGTTTTAAGAAGGATGTAACAAAACACTTTATGTGCTTATGTGTTTGCAACCTATGTGCTCGTGAGTGTCGAGTAGTAATGATTAGTAATTAAAACTTAAAATTTTATTGTTAGGATGGCTAATGTAGGAGAATTCAGTCAGGCTAGGGAGGAAGGACCCCAGATGCCTAGAGAGGAGGAGCCTCGAGATATTCAGGTGGTTTGGGAACAAGTACTTCCATGGGAATCATCTTTGTTGATTACAGTGGTTGAGCAAGAGGGTTTACCTGATGAGGATGATGATGTAGAGACAGATGAGGAAGACCCCGTTGAGCTGCCATAGTCGGATGGGGATGAGGATGAAGAGGAAGAAGAGTTTCCACCAAACTCGATTTCAGCTCGTATGTACGACGAAGTATATGACCGCAATGTGGAACTTCAGGATAGAGTTGAGGAGTTGGAAGAGATAGTAGCTGGACAACAGACCTCGATGGCACAGAAGGACGATGAGATCCGGGATCTAGATGAATGTTTGAGTAATGTCGAATGGAAGCTGATTCACACTGAAAGAGAGAACGAGCAAATGACAGAGGAGATTGCGGAGCTGAAGAAAAAATTAAAAGAAGAATTTGGCAAAAGAGCAAGAGTCGAAGACGCGTTTGAGAAAGCTTCTCAGCATGCAGGAGTAACAGAGGGGGAAGCACAAGCAAAGAAGATCAAGATGGAGGAGATGAATGGCGTATTCAACACCGTGATTAATCGAGCTCAAGATCGAGTTATGTATTATCCGATTCAGTTCGAGACGCTGCCACCGTACATGTTAGATCATAGAACAATGTTCTGTATTATGGAAGAAGAGCATCGTAAGGCTATGCAGCATTTTAGTAGGTCATCGTAGGGAATCTACTTGATATGTGATTAATGATGTGATAAATAAGATGTAAATCCCAAGTGTTGTGTAACCTATGGGATATGATGATGATGTTATCCTAAAATTTTAGTAGTTTAGGGAAGTAATGTAAATAGCATTGATGTTATTGTTCTTATGTTTTCTAAAGATGATAAATGAATAAAATGTTAATTTTTATTCAAGACGTTATGCGTTATGTGATGATCTTTTATGATGTGCAAGTTAAGTAGAAAATACTTAAAAGAAATTGAGTAATAATCTAATAAGTGTATTTTAATCAGAAAATGCCTCCAAGAAGACATCAACCATGACAACAAACCCCTGAGGGATCTACCAACAATAATAACACTGAAGCTAACCTAGTTCAGCAGTTGGTGACACTTCTGACATGAGCACTGCGGAATTAACCGCAGAATCAAGCTACAACTTTTAAGGATTTCAAGGCGGTTGGACCACCAAAATTTCATGAAACCATGAATCTGATTGACGCACAGACCTGGATCATGGAAATAGAGAAGGTATTTGATGTTGCTAGGGTTGGTGAGAACCAAAAGACTGCTTTTACAACATTCATGTTGAAAGCAGAGACCAGTTATTGGTGGCAAACCAATAAAACTAGAGGAGGTCAGGGAGTGATGACTTGGAAAAGGTTCAAGGAAATATTCTTCGAAACCTGTTTCCCAGAGAGTTCAAAGAATCAGATGGAAGTGCAGTTTTCGGAGCTAAAGCAGAGCATAATGACAGTGTCAGAGTATGCATCAAGGTTCAATGCATTGGCGAGGTTTGCTTCATAACAAGTGAACACGAATGAGCGCAAGGTGAGGAGGTTTGAACATAAACTGAAGCCCTGGGTGTATAGTAGAGTCTCCCTATTCTAGTTAAAGATGTTTGCTGTGGTTCTTAAGAAGGCAATTCTCACTGAGGGTGGAGGCGTGGCTGTGACAAAGTACAATAAAGAACAAAGAAAGAAGAAGAATGAGGGTGAAGGTAAGAATGGTGGTAGTAATGGTGGAAATGGTAGTAGTAACTTGAAGAGGAAGTGGAATGCGAGTGTTGGTGCTGGAAGCCAACAAGGTAGCCAGCAGAAAAAGAAGTTTGAAGCATGTGCTACATACGAAAAGAATCACACTGGCATGTGCTTAAGGGGTAAGCGAGTATGCTTCAACTGTGGCCAGGAAGGTCACATTGCCCCAAATTGCTCACGAGTGCCCTAAGAAGAAAGCTGGAGAGATAACGGGAAGCAAGGGAGGAAGTAGTGGAGGTACATTGACCATTGTTGGACTAACGTTATCGAACAGACCCATAGCTAGAACCTTCAACATGACTGTGCAGGATGTTGTACAATTAAAAGATGTTGTGTCAGGTATTATCCCAATCAATGATATAGATGTTTATGTATTATTTCATTCGGGTGCTAGTTGCTCGTTTATATCTGATGAATTTGCTAAGAGGTTAGGAGAATTGAATTTTCCTTTAAACATATAAATTGCGAATAAAGAGGTGATTCCTATTAGGTTCGTATACAAGAATTGTAGGGTGAATATTAAGGGAAATGTCATGATAGTAGATTTAATCCCGATTAAACTTGGGGAGTTTGATGTTATATTAGGAATGGATTGGCTATTCAATTATAGAGCGATAATTAATTTCCAAAAAAAATGTGTAAACCTTATGACTCCATCAAAGGTAGTTTTCTATGGTAGTAAATCTCCTAGACAAGCGAGATGTCTGGCGATTATGCAGGCCAAGAAGTTGTTGAGTCAAGGCTGTGTAGAATATTTAACTTACATAGTTGATACTCAGAAGAAGGGGGTGAAACTGGAGGAGATACCAGTGGTTAGGGAATTTGTGGACGTATTTCCAGAGGATTTGCCATGACTTCTGCCTGACAAAGAAATCGAGCTCGTTATCGATTTGGCGCCAGGAACTGCTCCGATATCAAAGGCCCCGTACAGGATGGCTCCGGTAGAGATGAAGGAACCGATGGTACAATATCAAGCGCTGTTAGACAAGAAATACATTCAGCTGAGTGTATCACCGTGGGGAGCACTAGTGTTATTCATGAAGAAGAAGGATGGGTCAATGCATCTTTGCATTGATTATAGGGAATTCAACAAAGTCACTATCAAGAATAAATATCCATTGCCAAGGATAGATGACTTATTTGATCAGCTGAAGGGAGCTAAGTACTTCTCAAAGATAGATTTGAGAAGTGTGTATCATCAATTAAAGGTATGGAAGGAGGATGTGCCTAAAACGACATTCAGAACTCGGTATGGACATTACGAGTTTCTGGTGATGTCTTTTGGTTTGACAAATGCCCCTGCAGCATTCATGGATTTGATGAACAGGGTGTTTAAACCATTCTTAGATAAGTTTATGGTGGTATTCATTGATGATATTCTAGTGTAATCCAAATCTCAAGAAGAAAATGTGGAACAAATACATATGACGTTGGAGGTGCTAAGAAAGGAAAAATTATACGCGAAATTCTCTAAGTGTGAATTCTGGCTAGAACGTGTACAATTTCTTGGACATAAGATTGACAAAGATGGGATTTCAGTGGATCCATCAAAAGTCGAAGCCGTAATCAATTGGGAACAACCAAGGACACCGTCGGAGGTGAGGAGTTTCTTGGGACTGGGAGGTTACTATAGATGATTCATTCAAAACTTTTCCAAGATTGCCACCCCATTAACAAATTTGACAAGGAAAGCTATAAAATTTATTTGGACAGAGAAGTGTGAAGAGAGCTTTCAAGACTTGAAAAAAAAGTTTAAGTGTGGCACCTGTGTTGTCATTACCAGATAATACAGGAAACTTTGTGGTGTATAGTGATGCCTCACATAAAGGATTAGGTTCTGTCCTTATGTAGAATGGTAAAGTCATTGCATATGCATCAAGGCAATTGAAAGATTACGAAAAGGGGTATCCGACTCATGATTTAGAGTTGGCTGTGGTGGTATTTGCTCTGAAAATATGGAGACATTATCTTTATGGAGAGAAATGTGAGATCTATACAGACCATAAGAGTCTGAAGTATATTTTCACACAGAAGGATCTCAACATGCGTCAAAGGATCTGGTTGGAATTAATAAAAGATTACGATTGTGAGATCTTTTATCATCCGGGTAAAGCAAATGTAGTTGCTGACGCCCTAAGTAGAAAAGGTCGTGAGAAATTGATGTCGTTAACGGCACAGGAAGAACTTATCTCAGCAATGGCAAGGCTAGAGTTGAAAATAAAATTTCCAAAAGAATTCGATGAAAGATTCTTCTAGATGGAAGCTAGTCCAACTTTAGTGGACAAAGTAATGAACGCTCAACTACAAGATGAAGAATATGGAAAAATTAAAGGAGTGATTGAGGGTAGTGAAGTGAAATACAGGATCGATACCGAATGAGTGCTAAGATTCTAGGGATGAATTTGGGTTCTAGCAGTATATGATATTAAAGAAGAAATCTTGACATAAGCTCATAACTCAAGATATTCGATTCATCTGGGAAGTACGAAAATGTATCAAGATTTACAGCGACATTTTTGGTGGCCAAATATGAAAAGAGATGTTGCAGAATGTGTCGCGAAATGTTTGACATGTCAAAGAGTCAAGGCCGAGCATCAAAGACCAAGCGGATTACTTCAACCGTTAGAAATACAGGAATAGAAATGGGAACACGTCACAATGGATTTTATTGTAGGTCTTCCAACTACTCAGAGAGGATACAATGTGATTTGGGTGACAGTAGACAGGCTGACAAAATCAGCACACTTTTTGCCAATAAAGATTAGATTCAATCTTGATTAGTTGGCAAAGTTGTACGTTAAAGATATCATTTCGAGACATAGAGTTCCAGTGTCAATTGTGTTAGATAGAGATCCGCGATTCATGTCAAACTTCTTGAAGAGACTACAAGAATGCAAGGGAACACAATTGAGAATGAGTGCGGCATAAACAAACGGCCAAATCTTACGAACAATCCAGACGTTGGAAGATATGCTCAAAGCATGCATTATGGATTTCAAAGGGAATTAGGATGAACATTAACCATTGACAGAATTCGCCTACAACAACAGTTACCACATAAGCATCGGCATGCCACCTTACGAAGCAATGTACGACAAAAAGTGCAGAACTCCACTATACTAGGATGAAGTCGGTGAACGTCAACTATTAGGACTAAAATTGGTACAGCAAACTTCTGAGGTTGTCAAACTCATTAGGACAATATTGGTAGATGCTCAAGACAGACAGAAGAAGTATGCTGATCAACATAGACAAGGTCGTGAGTTCGATGTAGAAAATTTAGTGTTCTTAAAAGTTTCTCCTTGGAAGGGGAAGATCCATTTTGGTAAACAGGGAAAGCTAAGCCCGAGGTTTATTAGACCCTTCGAGGTGCTACGAAGAGTAGGAGAAGTGGCTTACGAGGTAGCTCTACCTCCAGAGTTGGAACATGTTCACAATGTTTTTCATGTTTCGATGTTACGACCGTATAAACCTGATTACAAGCTTGTAATCGAGTACGAACCATTACAGTTCGATAGGGAGTTTTCTTATGAGGAAATTCCTATCCAGATAGTTGACAGGAAACAACAAGTGCATAGGAATAAAGTAATACCTTTCGTGAAGGTGATATGGAGGAACCACAACGCTGAAGAAGCTACGTGGGAACTCGAAGATAAAATGATGAAGAACTACCTTGAGTTATTTGTTTAATCTGTGTCTTCAATTCTGGGGACAGAATCCTTGTAAGAAGGGAAGAATGTGACAAATAAATTGTTTGAGTTGTGATTCTGGGGACAAAATCCTTGTAAGGAGGGAAGGATATAACAATCCAGAATTTTAAATTGTAATTCCAAATATTTATTGAATTACATAAATATTTTAATTGATGTGTTTATTGCTGAATAAATATTTATTTAATGTGATTTGATTTGATTATTTATTTGTTAAATAAACAATCTATGAGTTAAGAAAATTAATTATTAAAAGATAATATTCTAATTTAAATTAATAATTAATTAGAGAGTTTATAATGATTAAATGAATTATTATCTTGTCATTCTAATTTGATTTTATAATTAAAGTGATGTGTTAATTTATTAAATAAAATTATAATTTTGTTGTAATGGTTTTTATGTGGTAAATTAATTTAATAATTGTTATTAGATTTGATTAAATTGAATATTAGAATTTAATTAAATAAAGTGTGACTATAAACTATACTACAAATGAGTTATTAAAATAAATTAAAGGAGTTTAATTCAGTTTTGCCAAACAAGGCTTAATGAATGTTAAAGTCTTTTATTTAAATAGGTTTTACCAAACAAGGCATAAGGATTTTAAATTATTAATTTTTAAAGTGGTTTAGCCAAACAAGCCTTATGACTTTTGATTTTCAAAAAGATATAACTAACATTAGTTACACATATATTTAAATTATATATTAATACGTATTATATTATACGTTATATTTTCTAAGTTACGTAAGTTGGAAAAGAATGAAAGAACAAAGAAGAAGAGAAAGAAGAGAAAAGAAAAAAGAAGAAAGAAAGAAAGAAGAGTGAGAAGGAAGAAGTGAAAATTCTCTGTGAGTTAAGAATTTAGAAGAAGTAGTAGTTGTAATCATCTTCTAGCAAAGGTATAACCCTACTTTTCTTATTTCTAATTTTCTTCTAAAGTTCTAATTTTCTATTGTATGAAAAGTTCTCTGTAATTATATAATTTGTATATATAATAATTGTTGATAAACTGTTTTATATATTAATATATGATTTAGAGTAGTTTACTTCATATAAATATGTTATGTATGGAGAAAGTTATTTAATAGTGAAATATATATTTTGAAATAATTTTCTCCATACATAACATATTTATATGAAGTAAACTACTCTAAATCAACATATTCATATTTTCAACATATTCATATTTTGAATATGCTATCTATCTTGAATTTAGTAAGTCATAGAAGTAGACCTAGAAAGTTATTTTATAGGTCTACTTCTATGACTTATTTTGAAAGTCAAAATTGATGTTTAATTCATAGTATAATGTATAAATTTGCTATTGATTGTGAAAGTATATGAATAAATGAAAACAAAGTATTTGAAACCAACTGTTTTGGTTGTAAAACGAATTCATAGTGATGAATTTCGCTATGAATGTCAAAAGAAAAAGAAATAATAGAAATAATGAAATTAAAGGTTGTAATTTGGATGTATATGTTGTTTATGTGGTTAGAAACATGTTAGAAATATTATTTTATGTTTCTGTAAACATATTACACCTTGGGTAGGTTGGTATGATTGTTAGAAAGGAGTTTTTAGGCCTAATTTGGCTTTCTGTAGTGTTCATGATGTTAATTCGCAAAATTGCAGAAGGTACCCCCGCCCCGGTGGGGGGGGGGTAATCTGTCTTTCAAATTTTGAAAAAATAAAATAAAATTTGACAGGACATGTTTTACTAAAATGAGCATAACGTTTTCATACAAACTCCGATGGATGCAATTCAAGATGATCTAGAACGAGGACGAGTAGACCTATAAATTTTATTCTTTAAGTTTTTCAATTTGATGTCGTTAGTAAGGGTCAAAATGGCCATCTTTTGGACTGTTGTGCATTTGGGGGCCATCGGAGGGCGTCGCGATGCTCGAATGCAAGTGCAGTCCTTTGTGTGTTAGTGTAACCTAATCTAGAGAGAATGATAACATGTTGAACATGTAATAGGATGTTGTATCAAGTTGTTATGTGTATATGGTGCAGTGGCATGATAATTTAATTAGTTGTAATAGATCTAAAATGTGATGCTCATGAAAAGATGTGATGTTGTTTAAATTTAAACTTAGTTAGTGAGCTATACTAAAAGTGGGAAAGAAACTCATGAAGATAATATTAGTGTAAATAATGCGTATTGTCAATACATATGGTATGTGTAGGACTTGTAGTGAACGTGAGTAGTGATTGTTTAACCTACGCACGAGGCAAGTTCTCTAACTCTACTTTTACGATTGTGAAAGTGCTTAAACCTTATTGATGCATTGAAAAAGTTCCTAAACCTACTTATATAGCTATTTTAACTTGATTATGTTTATACAAACTCTTCAGCCTAACTCTTACTTTGAGAAGGGATCCTATCTTTAATTTTGTTTCTTTTTATGCAAGTTCCTAAATTCTGTTATTCTTATGTTGAGCAAGTTTTTTTCCTCAACTTGTTATTAATCATGCATGTTCATTAACTCACTTCTTTTATTGAGTAAGATTAATAGCCTTATCTTATTATTGTTCAAGCAAGGTTTGTTATAATATTCAATGCCTATGTTTTCTAGTTCATTTCTAAATCATTATTTCGATGTACAATGTTGATTCACTTATAATTCATAACCATTTCATATCATATTGTTATCGAGCTCTTGAAGTGATATCAAACTATATTGATTCAACTAATCCTTAGTTGATGTTCGTTGAACTCTAAATTACCTTAAAGCTTATCCAAACCAAACTTCTTTTGGTGCGGACTCGTATATTAAAACTTAGATGAACAACCCTATTATAAGGGATTATTTACACAAAGCATTTAGATGTTTGTGCACAATACACTGTACGAAGGGCTGATCCCCCTATGTACGAGAAGTCCCTACAGTCTTATGACTGTCTAGGTTTAAGTTGAAAGAATACTTATAACTTTGGACATAGTTCGTGGTCTTGTGACCCTCAAATACATATATTTCAAAATATGTTTCCTGATTATCATTGATAGAGCATATTATTCAGTTCTATTGAGCCTATTCACTTGGCAGTTGTTATGATATTTTTATTTCATTGTCACTTCAAGTGAGCATTTGTTTGCTCACTCTTGCTTATATAACCATTATGACTAAAGTTGAGAAGGTCGATGAACCTACCACCAGTAAAAGAAAAGGAAAGTTGAACAAGTGTTAAAGACTTGTAACTATATTGTCAGACTTTATTTTAATTGTTGAGATGTAATTATTTTATTTTCAGCACTTGATGTTTATATTTAAAGGTTAGATAACCTGGGAGATTGTATTAAACTTATTGATGTAATCCTTTAATTGGAAGGTTTATTTTTAATCTTTATTATATTTGGGTAGTTAGAAATGAATGTTTAGACAGTGAACACCAAATCTTGTAAGAATGAAGTACCCAGATTTGGGGGTGTCACAGGCCCTAATTATATGGTGGGCCAATGTCCACGTGGAGATGTTTTAACACATGTAGGATTCTGTTTGGGCAATGGAGAATTTTAAGGAATTAAGGATTCCTAATTATATTTGGTTTCTAATCCCTAAGGAAAGTGTCAGGTTTTAAATCGACTTCCTTTCCTTAAGGGAATTTTATTTGTTCTCATTAAGGTATCTTACCTAATGAGGAGTTCCAATTCTATGTGGGGAATGATTCTATGGAGGTGGTGAGATCACTATAAATACAAGGCTTTACTCTGATTTTAAGGTACACACAAATATTATTATTATTTTCTAGCACTAGAGTTTTAAGCCTCCATTATTAACGTTATTAACCATGTACTTATTCTCACATTGGATCTATCCCCCAGCGGCCTAAGCCGTCAAGCTTTTGGTGTTTACCCGTTTCTACGCAGGATTGGATGCACTTTGGTGAATGGAGCGCGTGGACGGATCTTAGTAGTAACAGTCTTTTTCTTGCCATATACGTGTTCCACAAAGAGTCTAATTTGTAAATTTTTTGTTCCGCAAGAAGTACCTTCTCTTTATTGATAGTAGTACAAAGTAATACCATGTCAGAAATTTGTCATCATAATTTAATTATCATGTTATGTCACTTACTAAACTAATTTTTTTAGTTTTATTAGTTTTAGTGATGAGTTTAGTTTTTGTGTACAAATTATGCACATATTATTGATAAGTTGGAGTCTGTATGATAAATTTGATGATGATATGATTGATGTATATTTGTACAAGTAACTTTTGTAAAATTCTTAATGAGATTGTGATGTACAAGGACTTAGAGTAGAAAAGGTCAAATTTGTTAGGTTGATCTTAAGACTTAAAATATTGTATAGATGATAGGATAAAATTAATCGTACTGTTAAATAATCGTAAGGTTACTCTACTGTTTCAATGTGTAAATGATGATCGCAGAGTAAGCTTTGAGTTCGTAGAGCATATAGCGTTCGATCGTAGAGCTTGTCAATGTTTAAAGAGTAAAGTTAAAATCATAAAGCATGTTATTAGATCGCAGAGTGAAACTAAGTTCGTATTGTAAAGAGAAGTTCACAGAGTATGCTCTAGTATCGTAAAATGATCATCGTAGAGATCATGTTTGTAAAGCAGATCGTATAGAGCACAATCGTAGAGTGTCTCTCTACTCACAGAGTGTTTGGTCGTAGAGCAAAATGTAGAGCTCAGAATTAAAACATAGACTCTACGTTCTTCACCAAACTCTACGATCGACTCACTTAGTACGTAGAGCAAGTCAGAACTGTCAAAAAACTGACAATGAGAGAAATACAGATTAAATATCCCAATGCATTCACCAAACATCATTGGTTGACATTGAAAATCAGAGCATGTTTGTGTCTAACAGCTAGTTTGGCGAAAGCAATAACACCTTTATGGTAGATGAAGTTGTAGTCTAATGTGACAGTTAAAGTCGCAAAACAAGCTGACATAACAACCTAAGAAAACAAGATCAAGAATCTTAGAGTATCTGAGCATTAAATGCACAACGAGAACCTTGCAAAGGGAAGCTCTCAAAGATCAATATAAGAGCAATCAAATTTCAAATCAAACTAACGATCACAAAAAGAATAAAGCTGAAACTCTGCCAAAGCTCTAACTGACTACTTACGAACTGAGAATATCTTGTTCTTCTATTAAGCACCTTAGCAACTGATCTTAAAGCTGCTTAATAGCACCTTAGACAACTAAATTACTCTTAGTGACTCATTATCTTAGTGACAATCTTCTAAGTTTAAGTGATTTGAAGAGATTTTAATTATATGAACTAAGTGTCCCTATACCGAGACTTAGTGGCTCGAAGAAGTCTAAGTGGTTCAGTTGTAACATGATCTTAGTGATCTACATCCTTAGTGGATTTCTTACTAACAAAGTGAAAGAGTGGATTGAGAGTTATTCAGTCTCCGAACCACTTAAAATTTCTTGTGTTGTTTAATTTATGCATTTACTTTCTGTCCATTATTTATCTTAAATATTTGTGATTTACAACCATAAGAACTAAATTCAGAATTGCGATTTTATTACATCTTTAAGGGGGTTTTCCATGGGTTAAATGTTTTTTAGGTCACTCTACTTTAAGTCGACTTACAAATGGGTCACTAAAATTTAACTAGGCACACTTAGAAGGGGGGGTTGAAAAAGTGTGGGAGTAATCTATGACCAATTTTAAACTTTAAAACAAACTATTAGATTCAGGCTACTAGATTGATGAATGCATCTTGCTAAATTAATATGTCCTACTGAATTGACTGATTATTCTTTTAAGAAAATATTCTGCTGAATAAAATACTTGGTGTTAAGGAATTATCTCAAGATAATGCAAGTATTAAAATTTTAATTATTAAGATAATTAAATAGCTTATATGAGTAACTAAAGTAAAGCAATTAATATAATCAACACCAAGATTTTTTATGTGGTTCAGCTATTACCCTTTATAATAATAGCCTAGTCCGCGTCCAATACCAACTACTATTGGAGACTCACTTTATTTATTTCTTTATAAATAAACAATGATTATAATTTTAAATCATTTTTCATTTAAGACATATAAAACAAAATGCCAATGATATGTCCTAGAGCCTTTAAATGAAAAATCAATTATTATGTAATTGACCTTACACTCGGTTTTCCTAGTAACGAAAAATCTTCTTTAACCACTTGAAAATTCCACCAATGTTCTTTATCAACATATACCTGAAATAATAGCTTATATGAGTAACTAAAGTAAAGCAATTAATAAAGTCAACACCAAGATTTTTTATGTGGTTCAGCTATTACCCTTTATAATAATAGCCTAGTCCACGTCCAATACCAACTACTATTGGAGACTCACTTTATTTATTTCTTTATAAATAAACACTGATTATAATTTTAAATCATTTTTCATTTAAGACATATAAAACAAAATGCCAATGATATGTCCTAGAGACATTAAATAAAAAATCAATTATTATGTAATTGACCTTACACTCGGTTTTCCTAGTAACGAAAAATCTTCTTTAACCACTTGAAAATTCCACCAATCTTCTTTATCAACATATACATGAAATGCCATAAAATAATTTAGTATATGAACATTTCATCATCAAAACTTAAGGATGGAATATGATTAAGTCAACATTCTCCCCCTTTTTGATGATGACAACCAAAAAATTTAATTCACATTGACTCCCCTTAAAACCATGCATAAAATATAATTAGCTCCCCCAAAATTCATGTAATTCAATATAATCATTTTAGGAAAACCAACATAATATTAATCTAACTGAAATCCAATTTCAGTGTATCCTAAAATTTTAAACAACCTGCTACCTGCATTCATGTTAGTTCATCAAATATCAAATATCATCAGCTAACATATCAGATATATCAGTTTTAAACCATTGTTAAAATCTCGAAATAATAAGTCTTGTGAAGCACCAAACCAAAAACCAACATAATATCAACATAATAAGTCTTTTAGTCTACGGAAACTCAAAAATAATTAATTAAACTTAAACTTCTCCCCCTTTGTCATCAAACAAAAAGGGAAATAATGCCATCAGTCAAGATGTACCACTGTTGCACACTGAGAAGCCCTTTGTGTGAAGTAAGGACAATGATTGGCATGGTGAATCCTTTTATCATGGGTAAGATCAGCAGCAAATTGAGGAGGACGGGGAATAAAATTTGTAAATGGTAATGGCACGTCAAGGAAATCACCAAGATACTCAGCTAACCAGTTACAATGAACCCATTCCATAATAGTAGATTGCTTACGCTGCTTATGTAACTTAGAGCCTACGTCATTGAAGCGCATAACCATGAACTCAGCCAACTCGCCAACCTGATTGCTAACAAATTTGATCTCTTGACTCAATTGACAAGTATTTCGGTTGAGTCTTTGTTGCATGACCTCTGCTAAAGCAGTGGTTTGTAATTCAAACCCTGCCTGTAAGTCGATAAACTCATCCTCAATGTTTTGATAAAGTTTATTAATTTTAGGCGCAACCAGGGGCATCTTGCCTTTTTCCAACATAGACATACGATTGTTGAGACCAGACATCTCGATTTTCATTTTCTCTTGATTACTCATAATGACTTTCAACATGTCAACAATCTCAGAAAGAGACTGAGTTAGTTGCAGAACAGGGGAAGATGGATTTGAAATGGGAGGAATAGGATTATCAGAAGTGATACGAACAAACTGACCATCAAGTAAAACAATACGAGACATTTTGAAAGTACCAACACTGATGGAATCAATAACAGCAACAGAAATTTCATTTTCAAAGGAAATTTTAAAATGATTGAAAAAAGTGGTGAGACTGGCACTATAAGGCAGACACGTTTTTGTTTTTCGCAAATTGTCATTTGATGTAGCAACATTTAAGACAGATTAAAAGACACACCTTTCACAATCATAGCAACTTTTATCAAATCCTGATAGGTAAAATCTGCACCTCCACCTAAGCGGGGCAAAAGATTGTACCTAACCAGATGATGAAGCACACATGCAAGAGGAGAAACATCTACCATTTTGAGGGTAAAGGCATCATTAATCAGAGGATTGTTCATGACAATCTGTATTTGTTCCAAAGGAGTAAAAAAGGAAAATGGACAGCCCCTTTTCAAGTAAATGGACAAATACTGTGAATGAAATGTTTAGAATGCTACCAAAATCCATGACAGTGAAATATAATGATTTTCCTTTCACAAAAGTGGTATAGAAATCCCCATGACACTCCAGATTAGTATAAAACTGTTGAACTAGTTTAGGATATGCAACTGATGGAGGAAAAATCATGGAAGAAATACCACATGATTCAAATAAATTTTTCAGATGAGATGTCTGATAGCAGATTTGATCAACAGATTTTTCATAAACAAATTATTTTGGGAAAACAACAGTCTTAAATCGTACCTCATAAGCATTACTACGAAAGAAATTTTTAGGAAGATCAGAGGTGAGAATAAGGTTTACCGAATCCGATGGTGGAGTAAACTAAGGCTTACAGGATGGGATTGTTGACTTCTGTCGTCGAGAGGGTCCTGATAATTTTAGCAAGGATGGACTAAAGTTTTATTCGTCAGAAGATGAAGAGTCTAAAGACTCCGTTTCCACAGACACGGCCTTCTTCATTTTTCTTTATTTTCGCGAAGGTCCGACAGACGATTGGGGAGGAACCGGCATCTGATCGTCGTCAGAATCAACCATCCAGCGCTTGTGTGTCCGAGTTCTCATGGTGTTTGAGATTTAAAGATACAGAAGAAGAAGAAAAAGAAGATTAGTATAAAGTAAGAGAGAAAGAGAGTCAAAAAATAAAGAGTTGGAGAAGTGAAGATAATGGAGAGAGAGAGAGATAGAAGGTTAAATAAAAGGGACAGATGCATGTTCGAAGTACACCCCTATACGCTTATGTCTTCCAAGAAACCCCAGTCGTCCTATCTTTTCGATTTTCAAAAACTTATTATGATAGACACTTAGAATACCTCGTCCATGAATTAAAGACTTAATGGGTAGCCAAAAAATCACACTATCAATTATCCCAAATTTTAGCAGTTAGTATGATAAGCATGCAAAATAGGATAAAATAAAGATAATGCAGATTTAAAAAAAAATTATGAGATACACATTCCAAGTTCTCTTCGCAACATACAAAACATGTCTTCACTTAATGGTTTAGTAAAAATATCTGCGATTTGATTTTCAGTAGGAATAAAAATTAATTTAATTAAACCTTTTGACACACTATCTCTTAAAAAATGATGTCTTTCTTCTATGTGTTTTGTACGTAAGTGTAACACAGGATTTTTAAAAATATCTATAGCACTAGAATTATCACAGTATATAGGCACACATTCACATAATATATCAAAATCACATAGGGTTTGCCTCATCCATAAAATTTGAGAACAGCAACTTCCTGCAGCTAGGTATTCACCCTCAGTAGTTGATAGAGCCACTGAGGTTTGCTTTTTACTATGCCATGATACGAGACTTTGTCCCAAGAAAGTGCAAGCACCACTCGTATTTTTCTATCAATTTGACACCCTACATAGTCAACATCTGAATAACCTATTAGTTCAAAGTGATTACAAATTGGATAAAATAACCCTAAGTTAATTGTACCACTTAAATATTTCAAAATTCTTTTAACAGCATTTAAGTGTGATTCTTTGGGTTTAGCCTGAAATCTTGCACACAAACAAATGCTATACATTATATCGAGTCTAGAGGCAGTTAAGTATAATAAACATCCAATCATACCTCAATATTTCGTTATATTAAATACCTTTCTCATCAGTGGTGAGCTTTATTGACGTGTTCATGGGTGTACCTTTCGAGTTAGATTCTTCAAAGCCAAATCTCTTGAGTAATTCTTTTGTGTATTTGGTTTGATGGATATAAATTCCATCCTTCGTTTGTTTGATTTGTAGTCCCAAAAAGTAATTAAGCTCTCCCATTAAGCTCATATCAAATTCTTTATGCATGCACTTGGAAAACCACTCACAAAGATGATCATTAGTAGCACCAAATATTATATCATCTACATATATTTGAACAATAATGATATCTATATTTTTATGCTTAATAAATAATGTTGAATCTATTTTACCTCTAATAAATCCGTTTGACAAAAGATACTTACTTAACCTTTCGTACCAAGCCCTTGGAGCTTGTTTCAAGCCATAAAGTGCTTTCTTTAATTTTTAAAAATGATTAGGATATTTTTTGTGCTCAAATCCAGGAGGCTGTTTTACATATACCTCTTCATTGATGTATCCATTGAGGAAAGCGCTCTTTACGTCCATTTGATAAAGTTTAAACCTTTTGTAGCATGCAAAAGCCAACAAAATCCGAATTGATTCCAACATTGCCACTAGTGCATAGGTTTCTTCATAGTCGATCCCCTCTTGTTGGTTGTATCCTTGAGTTACTAACCTTGCTTTGTTACGAGTGATTGTCACATGCTCATCAAGCTTGTTCTTGAATACCCATTTAGTACCAATGATGGAAGCATCTTTTGGAGGAGGCATAAGTTCCCACACTTGGCATCTCTCAAATTGTTAAAGTTCTTCTTGCATTGCCAATAGCCAGTTTTCATCAAGAACTGCATCATTTGCATTCTTTGACTCAACCTGTGACAAAAATGCAGAGAATGCAGAATGATTTTGTAAACCTCTTCGTGTGGTTACACCTTTGTTGATATCTCCAATAATATTTTTCGGAGGATGATTCTTGATATATCTAGCTGTTCTTGGCATTTGGATATCATGTATAACTTCTTCTTGATCATGAGACTCATCTTCAACATCTTGCAAATTTTCAGGTTAATGTTCATGCTGGTCATCAATTTTAGTTTCCTGAAACGGTTCATTCGGTCTCTTGTTTTGTTCTTTTCGGTTTCCTGAATTCCTGACTATCTCCAAATTTCCTGCATCATCTTCACTTTCTTTTGGAAGATCATTGTTAGTCTCATTGAAAGTAACATAAATAGACTCTTATACACATAATTTTTTAATATTGAAAATACGATAAGCCTTACTATTTTGAGAATAACCATGGAATATTTCTTCATATGACTTAGCATCAAACTTTCCCAAATTATCACTTGTATTTAAAATGAAACATTTAGAACTAAATATTTTGAAATAGCTTATGTTTGGAATTTTATTATTTAAAAGCTCATAAGGTGTTTTCAAAATAATAGGACGAATGAGTACTCTATTTAAAACATAACATGATGTACTTACTGCTTCGGCCTAAAATTTCTTTGGAAGCTTACTTTCTTACAATAGAGTTCTTGTCATCTCTTGAAGAGTCCTATTCTTCCTTTCCACCACCCCATTTTTTTGAGGAGTCCTTGGGGCTAAAAATTCATGGCTAATAACTCTTTGATCACAAAAAGTTATGAAATCTTTTTGAAATTCAGTACCATGATAACTTCTAATTCTAATGAGTTTATAGCTATACTTTGTTTCAAGATTCCTTATTAATTTTTCAAACTCTTTAAATGCTTCATCCTTAGTTCCCAAAAATAATACCCATGTGTATCTAGAAAAATCATCAACTATAACAAAAGCATAAAATTTACCATTAATACTAGAATGCCTTTCTGGTCCAAATAAATCAAGATGAAGTAGTTTCAAAGGAGAGGAGGTTGATACCATATTCTTTGCCGTAAAAGAGGTTCTTACTTGTTTTCCCAGTTGACAAGGAATGCATATTCCTTTCTTTTCAAACCTGATTTTTGGCAATCCTTTGATGAGATTCTTTGAAAATAATTTCTTGATGAGGTCCATGTGAACATGTCCCATCCTCTTATGCCATAGATGAATAGATAAGCTTCATCTTATACCAAAGTAAGACATAGTTCTTCATCATGTTGCTCAAAATCAAGAGTATATATATTTCCTTCTCTTTGTGCAACTAGAGTAGTTTTGTTAGTACCATGAGATATTGTGCATTTATCTTTTTCAAAATTAACTTGATGACCATTATCCATTAATTGACTGATATTAATTAAATTAAATTCTATACCGTTAACAAGGTGAACATTATTTATACTTACCTTGTCGTTACCAATTTTACCTTTTCTGATTATCTCACAGGTTCTATTGTCTCCAAAAGTGACCGTTCCATTCTTCTTCTTGACACATAGTTCCATGAACTTTGATTTATCACCGGTCATGTGATGAGAGCATCCACTATCGAGAATCCATTTTTGAGATCGAACCCTTGCCTTGAGACACACCTATCAAGGAAAAATAATTTATCATTTTGGTACCCTCATCTTTTTGGGTCCTTTAATGTTAGTTGCACGTAAATCATCCTTTTTAACCCATACCTTTTAATCTTATTTTTCTTAAAATAATTTATGTCCAAGTGACCTTTTATACCACAGTTTTTACATGTTGTGAAAGGAGAACTGTAATTTTATTTAAAACAAGATTTTGATTTTAGCATTTTCACATCTCCCTTTTTATACATAGGATTATAACCAATTCCTTGTTTTTCAAAGCTAGGTCTTTGTTTATCCAATATGACATTTAAATTTTCTTCATCTTTAACAAATTTAGCAAGAGATAATTTTAGAGAATCTATTTCTTTTTGAAGGTCATTATTAGGAAGGATTTTATCATGTGATATATCACTAAATGCATCAATACATACATCTCTCATTTTTAGTTCATTTGTTAATTTTTGAACCTCACTATTTAAATAATTTACCTTTTTGAAAAGTATTTTGTTATAATTATCTAGGTAATCAATTTTAGCAATCAAAATCTTTTCATTTTTACATGATGACTCTGTTTCAATTTCCTTCTTTTCATCTATTAGTGAATCTACTTCACTCATTAATGTATTAACTAAACCTTTCAAGCATGCATCCTTTTATTTTAATTTCTTATTTTTTTGTTCTTCCTTTGTAGTAGCCCCTTGAGTCTTCTTGACATCATGGCTATTTCTTCATCTAAGTCATCATCAAGATCCTCCTCATTATCTACAGTAAGAGCTAAGACCTTTCTTCGAGGAGTTTCTTCCTCATCATCATATCTCTTTAACTGATGTTCATATTCTTCTAATTCACCAAACAAAGTTAAAGTATCCACGGAAGAAATAGTAGCAGAATCTTGAAGAGTGGGGATTTTAGAAGCAAACCTTTTGGGCATAGTCCGAAGCAACTTACGGTTGATCTCACTTTGAGGAATAGTCTTGTCCAGCAATTTCAAGGAGTTTATAAGGACTAGAAATCTTGTTTGAGATAGCTTGATGGTTTCATCTTTTTCGAGTTTGAACATTTCATAATCGTGCATAAGCATGCTTAGCTTGACTTCTCGTACTTTGGATGTTCCTTCGTGACTTACTACTAGAGTATCCCAAATTTCCTTAGTTGCGTTGCATGAGGAAACTTTATCAATTTCGAATTGTACCATACCACTGAGAAGTGTGTTCATTGCCCTTGAATCATATGAGACCATGTAGGTTTAGGTTGAATCCATTTCTAACAGAGTCTTTGGTGTCGCATCATCTCTTCGTGGAATAACTGGTCCATTCTCCACAACCCACCATTCCCAAGGATCTCTTTTAAGATAGATCCTCATTCGGAATTTCCAGAAGTTGTAATTCTCTATTCCAAACAGCAAAGGAGGTCTATTGATTGATTGTCCTTCTTGATTATTATTTCCGAACTATGCCATGTCAGAATCTTTCCCTACAGGTCACCTTTAAGACCAAGATAAGTAGAGTCATGCTTTGATACCAAATGAAATTTAACTAGGAACACTTAGAAGGGGGGATGAATATGTGTGGGAGCAATCTATGACCAATTTTTAAACTTTAAAACAAACTATTAGATTCAGGCTACAAGATTGATGAATTCAGCTTGCTGAATTAAAATGTCCTACTGAATTGACTGATTATTCTTTTAAGAAAATATTCTGCTGAACAAAATACTTGGTGTTAAGGAATTATCTTAAGATAATGCAAGTATTCAAATTTTAATTATTAAGATAATTAAATAGCTTATGTGAGTAATTAAAGTAAAGCAATTAATAAAATCAACACCAAGAATTTTTACGTGGTTCAGCTATTACCCTCTATAATAATAGCCTAGTCCACGTCCAATACCAACTAGTATTGGAGACTCACTTTATTTATTTCTTTATAAATAAACACTGATTACAAAACAGATTCTTACAATAATTAATAAAAATTAATTTCTCATGAGCACTCTTGCTCCGTGTGCACCTATGCACTCTTTAAGCACCTTTGCTTCCTTGAACCTATTTGTAAACCTTTTCTCTAATCCATTTGGATTAACACCTTTAGACTACACTTAGTCTAAACAGAAAATTAAATACAAATATAGAGGTCTATAATCAATGAAAGAATAATCAATTTAACAAATAAAGGCTCAACTATATGCAATGATCAATTAGCACGGAAAGATAAACAATTAAATCTTACCAATTACCAGCTAAAATAATATCAGAAGTATATTGCTCAGCTGATCAAAAGTTACACCAATTAAGAACAAGTTGCTCGGTAATATCAATAAATTAGCGCACAATAGTATATTTTTTGTGAATCGTATTATTCCATACATGAAATACTGTTTATATAGCCCATAATAACGTTACCGTTAATACCATATATTACTTCTGTTCCACCTGTCCAAAATAATCGGATTGATAATATCTTGCATATAATGGAGAAATCTCACAACGGTAAAGTAACGGCATAATTAATATATATCCAGAAAACACCTCAATCCTTTTTAGTGTTATACTGTTTGAATAAATTACAAAGACTCTTAAAAAATAATCCACCAAATCTTTGACTTTATCTCTCTTATCTCTTAAAGTGGCGTGTAGCATAAAAAGGTGGCGTGTGACATCAAACTTTTAAACTTCCTTTATCTTTCCAATATTCAAGGTATTAGAGTCCCAAGGCATCTATAATTATTACCTTTGAAAACCGCACACACATATCACAATGCTACCCTCCTTTCTAGCTTCTAGGCATATATTAACATTTATGTACAACAAGCATGATTTAGAATATATATACATATCCCAAGTAACGTTTTAAATCTTTTAAACCCTTCTATACTTGAAAACATATATTAAATCTAATCTAAAATAATTTCAAATAAAAAATTTTTTCATTAGATTTTAAATCATTTTTCATTTAAGACATATAAAACAAAATGCCAATGATATGTCCTAGAGCCTTTAAATGAAAAATTAATTATTATGCAATTGACCTTACACTCGGTTTTCCTAGTAACAAAAAATCTTCTTTAACCACTTGAAAATTCCACCAATGTTCTTTATCAACATATACCTGAAATACTATAAAACAATTTAGTATATGAACATTTCATCATCAAAACTTAAGGATGGAATATGACTAAGTCAACATTCTCCCCCTTTTTGATGATGACAACCAAAAAATTTAATTCCCATTAACTCCCCCTAAAACCATGCATAAAATATAATTAGCTCCCCCTAAATCCATGTAATTCAATATAATCATTTCAGGAAAACCAACATAATATTAATCTAACTGAAATCCAATTTTAGTGTATCCTGAAATTTTAAACAACCTGCTACCTGCATTCATGTTAGTTCATCAAATATCAAATATCATTAGCTTAACATATCAGATATATCAGTTTTAAACCATTGTTAAAATCCCAAAATAATAAGTCTTGGGAAGCACCAAACCAAAAACCAACATAATATCAACATAATAAGTCTTTCAGTCTACCGAAACCCAAAAACAATTAAATAAACTTAAACTTCTCCCCCTTTGTCATCAAACAAAAAGGGAAATAATACCATCAGTCAAGATGTACCACTGTTGCACGCTAAGAAGCCCTTTGTGTGAAGTAAGGACGATGATTGGCATGGTGAATCCTTTCAGCCAGGGTAAGATCAGCAGCAAATTGAGGAGGACGGGGAATAAAAGTTGTAGGTGGTAATTGCACGTCAAGGAAATCACCAAGATACTCGGCTAACTAGTTACAATGAACCCATTCCGTAATAGTAGAGTGCTTACGCTGCATATGTAACTTAGAGCCTACGTCATTGAAGCGCATAGCCATGAACTCAGCCAACTCACCAACCTGATTGTTAACAAATTTGATCTCCTGACTCAATTGACAAGTATTTCGGTTGAGTCTTCGTTGCATGACCTCTGCTAAAGAAGTGGTTTGCAATTCAAACCTTGTCTGTAAGTCGATAAACTCATCCTCAATATTTTGATAAAGTTTATTAATTTCAGGCGCACCCAAAGACATTTTGCCCCAAGACCGATTGCTACAATAGGATTGTTCTACATTTAATTCTATCCATCAGCAGTATGAGCAAAGCAGCCATAAAATAAATTTTTTTTTTTTAAAAGGCTTGGGATTTTTGACCATCCTTCTTAGGAAATAAACAAAACTGAAAATGTAAGGGGAAAATAATGAAAATTAGATGGAATTTAAAATGCTAGTGTTTGTTTTTTTGGAATTTTGGCAAATGAGCTACGTCATTTTCTTCATTCTCTCGAAGTTTTCTTTGATTCTTTGTTCTCTGGACTGTTCATACTCTGAAGTAGCTCCGCCATTATTGCTCTAATTTTTGGATTTTGGGGGACTCGGATTCTCGGCCTGAGAATCGTCATTGTTTCTCTCTCTAAAAACTTGCTCGGAAGGAAAGGGTCGGAGAGAATGACAGAATCTGCGAATGAATTAAATTCTAAACACTCACTAGAATTTAAAATATTTCAAATACTCCCTCACTCCCTTCACACACACACAAAAAAATTCCCATTTACAAATAAAAAATCTATTTTTATTGATCATCATATATAACAAAAAATAATTATATTCTAGTATAATGACATAAATTCATTATTACAACACTATTTCTAAACTACACCTCTCATTATATTTTATGGAATAAATGTGAAAAAAGTATAATATATATATATATATATATATATATATATATATATATATATATATATATATATTATACTAGTTAGAAAAGAAAAAAAATTATCACCAAATTGACTCAATTATAATTTTAATGTCTGAATTTGAAAAGATTTTTAATTTTATAATATTTTTAATTTTATAATTTTATAATTTCCTCAATTATATTTGTTATTAATTATATAAAAACATTTTCTATTAATTACAAAAATAACTAAATAACTCTTTTATTTTTTTTAATTTCTACCATGTATTTTTTACTAAATTTTCTTTCATTTCCCCTAAATATATTTCACATTTCCTTAATTTTAATTAGCATATTTTTGGATTTTTATTTTATAAATGGCTTAATTATAAATAAAATTTTATTTGATATTAATTACAAAAATTATTAAATATATTTTTTTATTTATTTTCTTGTTTTTTGGCACACTTTTTAATTTTATATTATACTTTAAAATATTTTTTTCATAAAAATTTTCCTCCAAATCCACATAATCACTGCCACGTCATACAAGGACGCCACATCAGCTTTTTTTGGACAATTCAACAGTTTAGCTGTCTTTTTCCTTTAAAGTCAAAGTATTTAAAGATTTTTTTAACTTTGTGTTAGAAAAGTCAAGTACAGTGAGTTGATTGTAAGAAAAAAAAGTTCAGTGACCCATTTGTAAGTTGATATAAAGTACAGTGATTTAGAAAGCATTTAATCTGATTTTCCATCTTATATTCCGTTGTGATTAATTAATACTGATGTAATTAATTATTTAGTAATACACTAGTTAATAATCAAGTAAAATTTTAAAGGATCTATTAAAAACCCCCCTTTAGATCTCTTTTTTGCCTCTAAAAATAATAATAAAGTATATTAAATTTTTACGTTATTTAGTTTGGGTACATAAAAATACTTTTTAGTAATAAACATAGAATAAAAACATAATATAAACATAGAGTATTTTTGTGAAATGAAGGGAGAAAGTATTAAAACAATAATAATCCAGCTATAATTAGATTCCAATGCTTGAACAAGTAAAATGTGACGGGATATATCTTGTAAAAAATAATTACATGTAAAATGTACATGTATCAAGAATATAATTTACATTGTATAGATATATCGCTTCTTCCTTTTCTTTGTACAGCTACTTCTAAAAATTAGTTTATAAAATGATGTGTCAAATTTTAATTGGTAGATAATCTACCATATTTGAGTGAGTGAGTCCAATAATTATTGTTAAAAGTTTCAGTATTTCTTCTTGTAGAATGTTACAATAAAGCTCCAATATTTATAGGTACAACTGTGCCAATTTACAGCACTAAATCAGCCTATAAAATCACTTAATTACAACCACAAAATCAGCTTAGGAAATCATATAATTACATCCTAACTTACAGCCTAAATAAACTTTACCAATATAACAGTTCACGCCAACACTCTCCCTCAAATTAGTGCATAGATGTCTCTAAAGCCTAACTTGTCGAGTGAGATGTAGAAATTTTTGTTGTACGACTTTCGTGAGTACATTCGCTAACTGGTCTTCTGACTTGACAAATTGAAACCGAATAATTTTCTCTTCAAGATTATGTTTAATGAAGTGTCGATCGACCTCAACGTGCTTAGTCTGATCATGTTGGATAGGGTTATGAGAGATGTTAATGGCTGCTTTATTATCGCAGAACAAGTTCATTTCTGAACCGGGGGCAATTTAAGACCCCAACTTTTTATAAATAACGATTTAATTTCCTCTATTTATTATTTTAAAATAGTAAGGGGTTGATTTGATTAATGTGGTTAGTTATGGGTAAAATGAGCAAATATTTTAAATAAGCAAGTGGTTATAAAATATTCATTATTGTCGGGAAATATTCGGTTGGTCGTGGAATATTCTTGTTGTTGGGGAATATTAAATGACTGACAAGCCTAGCCTTTATTACGCCCATAACTAAAAAGCGATCGGATGAAGAAAACGATACGTGTATGAGTTTTTTTTTATAAATAGCGGCGTAATTATTACCAATTAACACTATTGGAATACCCGGTTAAAACACGATGTCTGCGGTGTTGCACGGAAGACACTTGCGGTGTTGCACCAATTATTGATTCTTACGTAAAAGTCACCACTCAATAATTATTCTTATAATTACTTGCTCAATATTTTATTTTATTGATTTAATAATTGCTACGTTGATATTTTATATTATTATTGTTTCAATAATTATCACTGCACAGTATTTTTCATTATCAGATCAATAATTCATATTATTTGAATAATATTATTAGATAGCATTATTGACAATGTCTAAGAAAGTTCTGTCTATGAAAGGGGTTTGGTCATCTAATTGTGTGTCAGTAAGGAAAAATCCTTATCGGAAAGCCCCTTCTTTCCTAGGAACGACCTGGTTGTCATTATTGTGATTCTGTAATATTATTTGTGAATAATTAATTATTGATTTATATGATAAAGAAAATATTTATTTATGTGGATATAAATGGAGGAATTTTTAGAAAAGTGACAATTGTTGAAAATAGATATTTTATCTTTTCTGATAAAATAATTCATTCAAATATATTATTATATTACATTATAAATGTATAATGTGATAATATAATAATATAATAATATAATAATTATGATATTTTTACAATGAATGTGTGATATATGAATAAATGAGGAGGAAGAGTATTTTTGTTACAATAAATGCTAAAAACATGTTAAACATATTGGTGAACCCCATTTTTTACTAAAATTTAATTATAGCCTATAAAATCGTCCGTATGTGGATTTCGGTCAATTTCTGTTTAGAATTTGGAAAAACTTAAAGTTACGAAGTTGTAGAGAATTGAATTTCCTATGGAATGGACATAAGATTCGAATTTTTCTGATAAAAGGGCTATTTATTATGAATTATTGAAGTTTCAGAATAATTGATTTTTGGAGTTTTAAATATTTTTTTAAAGAAAAACATTTTTGTTATGATTGGTGAGCCCCACATGTGTTGTAAATGTGCTGAATTTTGATTTTCAAAGTATGTGTATGATTTTTAATAAATAATATTATTTTATTAAATTTTCTACTTTGGCGTTCTAAGCATTTTCCTATAAATAGGATGCTTAAGTTAGAATTAAAAATCACACCAGAATCTGAAGTTTTCTCCCTATATTATCGAGCGTATTTTTGTGAGTATTTCGATACTTTGAGCGTTGTTATACAGTGCAAGTTTCCTTCAGCATTATATCCGACATTCCAGTAAGAAGTATTGTTCTTTTGAGGTAAGGGATGTTATTTTCTTCGTAAATGATATTATTTCTTTCAATATCATTATGCCGAAATATTAGTATAATTTTTCTTGTGAAATTTCTGCCTTTTTGTGTTGGGGTTACTATTCACGTATACGACACTATTCACGAATACGACACTATTCACAGAAAAATTAAATTTTTGTTCTTTGTCCAAGATGTCTATTATGGGTACTATCTTTGATTGTATCCATGTTTTGATCTCCATTCTTGAATTTTACTCCACTATGGTTTATTATGGAATATTTTTGAACTTAGATTTAAAATACGAATCCCTAATCCTTGTCCTTTTATTTCACTGGATTCGTTTCTTTAAAAATATTTTTCATCATCCTTAATCCTAAATGATGATATTACTGAATATATTTGGCATGTAGTGCAAAGATGAATGATTTCCTGATAAATATCTTTGGCCCATAGTGCAAAGATGAACAGGTGTTGAGATGAACATGACCAACTAATGAATATCGTTGGCCTGTAGTGCAAAGATGAATATTTGATTCAAAATGTATATTGATTGATGTTACAGGGATAAAATATTGATGATGAACTTTTAAATCATAGAAGATAGTAGATTTCATTCTCTACTTAACTCTTCTAATGAATTGTTATTTTCGCTGCAAATATTGATCTAAAACTTGTTGTCTATTATATTCTATCAGATTTTTCCCTGTTAAGGACTAACGATAATTTGTTCTATATTATCTTAGTCATAATATTCTTTACTGAGCTAGTTGAGCTCACCATTTTTCTTTTTGTTCTATTTTTCTTCTCAGGAAGCGAGAATATAACGGGAAGTAGTCAGGGTGTGGAGTGATGTTCCAAGGCAGTTGTTATAGTAGTCCTCACTATTTTGTAAAATAGTGTATCAATAATTATAATGAGGACTTATTTGAGTGTGGATATTGTCTAGAAGATAATATTTATATTTAAACTCACAGTTTATGTGTTGTCGTATTTTGCACGACAATTGTATTAATGAAGTTGTAGTTGTTTCTGTACCATGTATTTGGCGACTCAGAATGGGTGATGTATACCTATTTTGGGGGCGTCACAGTTGGTATCAGAGCTTAGGGATATGGTCTCTGGCGGAGATCGGGGAATAGAACTAGGAGGGGAGAGATGAGTAAATCCTTCGCTAGTGTGTCCTACCTAAGCTTATTTGGTAGTTAATGGGTCAATCGGAGCATAGGGTTAATATGTGATATGTTAATTTATTTAATTAATCCTTATTTTGTGACAGTATTTGAGAATGGAAGCTGAAAATGTTAACAATAGAATGAATGAGACCTTGGAGACACCTTTAATCACCAATTAGGAGAACGTGCAATAGGACGTCAATGTTCCTCCTGTAAACAACACCACTGATCAGACGATGAACGATGGGATGTTTAGAAGCTTTTTGCAGTTCATGAAAAATCAGACGAGGGAGACTCGTGTACAAAATACGGGGGGAAATGATAGCAACGCGCGATTTGTCACAGCCAAGCAGTTCAAAGAGTTGGGACCACCAGAATTTTGGGGAAAGCCAGATCCGATTAAGGTGGAAACGTGGGTCAAGCAAATTACAAAGATATTTGATGTCTTGGGATGCATGGAGGAACAGAAGGTTCCATTCGCCACCTTTATCTTCCGTGGTGAGGCAGATTACTGGTGGGAATCTGTGAAGCGTACCCAACCAGCCACACTCAATATGTCTTGGGAAACGTTTCAAAAATTGTTCAATGACAAGTACTTTCCTGAAAGTATTCATCATATGAAGGAGGTAGAGTTTATTAGAATGGAATAGAACAACATGACGGTATCCCAGTACGAGGCAAAGTTCGCAGAGTTATCCAGGTTTAGACCTTATTTAGTAGAGAATGAGGAACGTATGACGTGAATGTTTCTGAGAGGTCTGAAACCCGATATACGTCAATATCTCATTTCTCACTAATTTTCTCTATATTTAGATGTTGTCAATATGGCTCAATTATTTGAGCGAGATAATGAGTATGTTCAACCGAGGGACCACAACCCGGTCATCTGGGTGGCAAATGATCATCGAAGCAATGATAACCAAATGGGGAGGAAAAATCTGAGATAAAATGGTAACCACTCTAGTGGTAATCGTGGCCATGATAATAAGAGAGGTGAGTCAAGTGGAGATTTCAAAAAGAGGAGATTCAACGATGACGGGAAGACGTCGGCAGTAGCACCAGCACCAGCAACAAATTCTAGAGGAGGAGAACAACCGCCAGTTAGATGCTACAGATGTGGAGAAGAGGGGCACATAAGTCTAAACTGTTCACAGCCTTCTAAGGTATGTTTTAGTTATGGAAAAGACGGTCACATAACTCGATTTTGTCCTATAGCAAAATCAAATCTAGCAGAGACGGTGGTACCAAAGGCGGATATAGACAAAACAAAGTCGGTGGTTTCAAGAAGAGTGTTTTTTGTGACTTCTCAAAAAGTGAGTAACCCGAACGAAGTTAGCACGGGTTAGTTAATTATAAATTCTTGCAAAGTCTATACCTTATTAGATACCAGTTCTACCCATTCTTTTATTTCTCCTGTTTGTGCTCAACGTTTGAACTTGACTCTTGAGAAATTAGACTTTGACTTATCTGTTGAAACTCCATTAGGAGAAACTTTCATTACATCCACTGTCTATAAATTTTGCTTGATTCAAGTTGGGACCCTCACATTACCTGTTGATTTCATCTCTTTGAGAATTCTTGCATTTGACGTGATTTTAGAAATTGATTGGTTAACTACTCATCATGCTAAAATTGATTATTTTCATAAGGTTGTTAGTTTTCATATTCCTAACTAACCTATTATATGAATTCAAGCAACCAAACGACTAAAGTCAAACACTTTCATATCAAGCCTTAAAGCCATTCGTTTATTAAAAAATGGACGTCAAGCTTCCTTAGCCCATGTCACGGACTTGAACAAAAATACGTCAGATTTGAATGATATTTCTGTTGTTAGTGATTTTCCTAACGTATTTCCTGAAAAACTTCCTAGCCTACCCCCAAAGCGTGATGTTGAATTTTATGTTGAATTTTATCTCACATCGACTTTGGTACCTGAACCCAAAGACAAAACCCACGAATTTTATGAAATAAAAGTATTCAAATTATTATTTTGGTGAATTTTAAATTGATAAAAGTTTAAAGGAATTAAAGGTGACATTTGAAATTTTTTTGGCAAACGTAAGTGATGATGAAGTTTTTCAATTTTTATTAGTATTATTATATGTAATAAAATTTTTCAAAGAAAAGCTTTTATATAAAATCTTTTTACATAAAATGAGAATACTTTTATAAAGTTATTAGTTTTATTAGGCTAATAGTAAAATCTTTTTATATAAAAGCAGAATACTTTTATAAAGTTATCTATTTTATTAGACAATAATTAGAATATATTATATTTTATTATGCATAGTGTTTGCATAGTGCACTGCATAGTGTTTGTATAGTAAAATCTTTTTATATAAAATAAGAATACTTTTATAAAGTTATTCGTTTTATTAGATTATAAATAGAATATATTATATTTTATTGTAAACCAATACTGACCGTCCCGTTTTAAAAGTAAATCAATCTGAACCAGTTCATGGATTGGTTTCTTATTCGATCCATTCTTCTATAAATAGAAGCTCATTCCTTCATTATTTCTTACAAATTCACTGAAACTCTAGAGAAAGCGTAGAGAGAATTCTTCTTCTATAATCTTGGCGTATTTCTTTAGCGTTTAAGAAAGCTTTGAGCGTAGTGCAAGTTTTCTTCAAGTATATCCCCCACCCGTTATACTCTTCTCAAGGGATACTCTTCTTTATAAGGTAAGGGGTATTATTTCTTTTGTATTCATGAAGAGAACTTACATTGTTCCATTCTTTATTATTACATTGGAATAACTTGTATCTGCGGACTACCTATACTTGGTGAAATTCTTCTTTCCATTCCTTATTATTACATTGGAATAACTTTTGTCTTATCTGATCTGCATGCGTGGTGATTTTGTTGTTATTCCATTCTTTATTATTACATTGGAACATCACATCGGTCTTGAATTTACTTTGACACAGTTCCGTTATTTATTATTACTATTAGAATAACTTTTATCTATCACAAATACTGCATGCGTGGTGATTTTGTTGTTATTCCATTCTTTATTATTACATTGGAACATCACATCGGTCTTGCGATTTACACGACACAGGTTCTATTCTTTATTATTACATCGGAATATCATGTGTGTGCGTGCGTTCTGGGACTGGTTCCATTATTTATTATTACATTGGGAATAACTTTTATGCATGCGATCTATCACACGCATGGTGAATCATTCATTATTCCATTCTTTATTATTACATTTAGAATAACATTTATACATGTGGATTACCACATGCATGGTGAATGATCCTTTATATTCATTCCTTATTAAATTGTGGAAATGATCTGTTCGTTGATTATGATGAGAGTCATAATAAAAGCATTGGAATGATGAAAATCATGGGTATATGAAGTATTAGTAAGTGTTATGATGAGTTATGTTGGTTATTATGTGAAAACATGAAAGTTTCTTAGAAATCACAAAGGGTTGAAAAATCAATTTTGGTGAAAATGGAACATGAAATTGATTGACCATATCTCCTATTATATTTTGAATTTTTAAGTGTGGTCAAGTTCTAGAGTTAGATCTATGAGTTTCCTAACTTATCCAAGTGGAATCACTGAAAAGATGTTATAGATTTTCGTGTGGACTTATTTTAACAAAGCACGACAAAGTGAAAAATGGGAAAATAGATACTACCAGAGATTTTAAAAGGGCATTTTCGGCCACTTAATTTGTGAGAAAAATTCTGGCCTTTTGGGACATGAAAATATATGGTATAAAGTACCTCCTGTCCAAAAATGAGCTCATTCCAACTTAAAATGAGTAAGTTATGACCATTTTAATAATTAGGTTTTTTCGACGAAAAATGATATAACCGGAGTTATATAACTCTGATGACTATGAAATTTAAACTGGAAGATCACGTTAACATGTGTAAGATCCTGCCAAGATTTGGGAATTTCTGGAGTTAAACTTGAGGTAGCTAATTTCTTAAGGAATTAATTAGAAATTAATTTTTGAAAAATAGTAAATGAATTTTAAAAATTAGAAAATATATGTTCATTATGGGACTATATTACGCTAAATCCCGAAAGAAAAGAAATATTTTTTGGGACTGATTTGGTATTTTTAATGAAAATGCACTAGTTATGAGTATATGAGTTAAATATGTTATGTGAAGTTGAAAATTTGTAAAATAGGATTTTATGGCTTGGGAATCTATATAGGGTATATCTGATTTTGATAAGAGATTTGATCATTGGTGATGAAATCTTATGAGTATGGAATTTTTGAATGATTAAATGCATTATTTGGTAAAGTGTAAACAATTAAAATAAATTGTTTATAAGTTTAAGAAATAATTAAAATATTGTTATAATATTAATGATATTAGATTATGAGATTATTAAGTGATTGATAACATTGGGATATTCTTGAACCTGGATAATTTATATTATAAATGTTTAATATTTATCCTTTATCTCATTTGATTGATTCTTTATATCGTTGTCATGATCCTCATGTATATATTATGTTGAAAGTCAATACATGGCTTTAGTGGTGCATAGATGGACTTGGTATGATTATGACCGAGGATTATTCGGTATAATCATGGCCAGTAATGTTACAAATGATGTGGAAAAAGTCCTCGTTGGTAGTAGTGCATTGATGGACAATTTTTGGTATGATTATGGCTATGGATTCTCTTGACCCGGGTGCGAAGATGAATTGTTTTATGGCATGATCGGGAATAGTTGATGAAAATATACGATTATCTTTGGCCGTAGTGCATGGATAATTCATGGTCGTGATCTTAAAAGAATGTCCTTGGCTTTATAGTGCGAGGATGAATTGATGATGTGGATTAATTATTGAAATAAGTCTCAATGATGAAATATTAATTCATGGATGTGATAATAATGAATATCCTTGGTAGTAGTGCATGGATAATTCATGGATGTGATATCAACGAATATCCTTGGCGTAGTAGTGCGGGGGTGATTCGATGATGTGGATTATTTATTAAAATTTTGAGTCTCGGCGATAAAATATTGATAATAAACTTTTAAATTAAATAGAAGATAGTAGATATCATGCTCTACTTGACTCTTAAAAAATACAATTGTATGTCTTTGGCACATAGTGCAAAAGATGAATTGTTAATGAATATCTTTGGTTGTAGTGCAAAGATGAATTTATTAGTATGATTATGGCGAGGATTGTGATTTGGTATAACCATGATTTTTGATGTTTGGGTGAAGATAGGTGATGAAAATTATCTTAGTCACAGGTGCGAAAAGGAATTGAGAATCACAATTATGATTATGAGTTATTCATATGATTGTGGACGAAATTGTTGATTGATGTTACGAGGATAAAACATTATTGGTGGACTTTTAACATGGAAGATAATAGACACGATGGTCTATTTGACTCTTTAATGGATTACTCGTTCATTTGCAACTATATGGTTGAAAAGTTTTATCATCTACCATATGTTCTAAATCTCTATTTATTATTGACAAAAGCTATTGATAATTTAATTATCTTTAGTTATGATATTCTTTCTTTGGGCTAGTTGTGCTCACCCTTTTTTGCTTCACAATTCCTTTTAGGTAATAAGAGTGTAGGCTGGGTTGGCGGGGATAACGAGGGAATAGAGCGATGGTTATATAGGCTGTTGAGGTTCTCCTAAATAGTATGGAAATAATTTTATTGAGAACTTTAGATAAGTATGTCATATTGTATACGTCATTTGATATTTAATTTTGGTGAACCAAATAGGGTGAAAGCGAACCCAACTTTGGAAGGGTGTTTTGTCACTATCATACAAGATGTCTAATGACATACAACCTCGTGTTATCATAAGATAGGGTTGTGCATCCACTTCTTTGAGTATATCTACGAGCACTACCTATATGATCTTGGAGTTTATTTAAAATATAATTTTCACTTGGAGGCAGTGGAGATAGTTATATGTCGAGAAGACTCACCATTGGAAGGAACATGATAGTAATCTTCTCGTTTTTCTTTGGGGTCTTTTAGATTGACCAAGGATAATTCTCTGGACATATGATATCTATCATAACTTAGATTCATGGCCTCCCATATACGAAGGTTTCCTTGAGCACTTCCCAAAGATTTTAATTTCTAAAATAGTTTTTTTAGCGTACTTTTATGTAACGTTACCATTGTAAGGTTGTGGTCGAGGCACCATGAGAGTTACATACATTTGTATTAAAACTCACGAGTATACTTGTCGTCGTATTTTTTTGCGCGACAGTTGTATAAATGAAGTTGTCGATAGTGTATTTTTACGGCGACCCAAGATGGGTGATGTATACCTATTTTGGGGCATCACATTTGGTATCGAGCTTAGGAATATGGTCATTTGGCGGAGATAAGAGTCTAGAACTAAGAGGGAGAGACAGAGTAATATACTTATTTAGTGTGTGACTTACCTAAAATGAAATTGTTTACTTGATAAGTTGACAAATTATGATATGTCGATTAACCTTTGTTTTGAAGGTATATTCTAGAATGATATCTGAAACACGGAGATGAACAATAGGAAAATCATGATCTGAGAGGAAATAATCGGGAAGTACAATCAGAAAAAAAGCAAGGTATTCTCATCTCTTGAAAATACCAGAGTGCGTATATAAATTTTGAGGCGAAATTTCATAAGGAGGAGATTGTGAGACCCGAATTTTATGAAATAAAAGTATTCAATTTTTATTTTGGTGAATAGTTAAATTGATAAAAGTTTAAAGTTAAAGGGTGACATTTGAAAATTTTTTCAAAGTAAGTGATGATGAAGTTTTGTTTTATTATTATTAATGTAATAATAAGCGAAAAACTTTTATATAAAAGCAGAATACTTTTATAAAGTTATTATTTTATTAGGCTAATAGTAAAATCTTTTATATAAAAGCGAATACTTTTATAAAGTTATCTAATTTTATTAGACAATAATTAGAATATATTATATTTTATTATGCATAGTGTTTGCATAGTGCTGCGTAGTGTTTGCATAGTAAAATCTTTTTATATAAAAGCGAATACTTTTATAAAGTTATTCATTTTATTAGATTATAAATAGAATATATTATATTTTATTGTAAACTAATACGGATAATCTCGTTTAAAAGTAAATCAATCAATGAAGAACCATTCATGGATTGGTTCTTATTCAGATCCATTCTTACATAAATAGAAGCTCATTCCTTCATTATTTCTTACGAATTCACTAAAAACTCTAGAGAAAAACGTAGAGAGAATTCTTCTTCTATAATCTTGAGCGTATTTCTTTAGCGTTTAAGAAAAGCTTTGAGCGTAGTGCAAGTTTCTTCAAGTATATCCCCCCTACCCGTCGGATATACTCTTCTTTATAAGGTAAGGGGTATTATTTCTTTTGTATTCATGAAGAGAACTTACATTGTTTCATTCTTTATTATTACTATTGGAATAACTTTGAATAACTATCATGTGGAACTACCCAATACTTGGTGAAATTCTTCTATTCCATTCCTTATTATTACATTGGAATAACACATGTCATCTATGTGAAGCATCTGCATGCATGGTGATTTTGTTGTTATTCCATTCTTTATTATTACATTGGAACATCACAGTCGGTGCAATTTTACTTTGACTTTGGTTCCATTATTTATTATTATGTTAGAATAACATGTCTACATCAAAATACCGCATGCATGGTGATTTTGTTGTTATTCCATTCTTTATTATTCTATTGGAACATCACAGCCGGTGCAAATTTTGCGACGACTGGTTCCGTTCTTTATTATTACATCGAATATATCACATACGTGCGTTTATGCCGGACACAGTTCCATTATTTATTATTTTGTTGGGAATAACACATATGCATGCATGCGATCTATCACACGCGCATGGTGAATCCTTACATTATTCCATTCTTTATTATTACATTGGAATAACTTTGTACATGTGGATTACCACATGCGTGGTGAATGATCCTTTATATTCATTCTTATTAAATTGTGGAAATGATGCAGTTCGTTGATTATGATGAGAGTCATAATAAAAGTATTGGACTGATGAAAATCATGGGTATATGAAGTATTAGTAAGTGTTATGATGAGTTATGTTGGTTATTATGTGAAAACATGAAAGTTTCTTAGAAATCACAAAGGGTTGAAAAATCAGATTTTGGTGAAAATGGAACATGAAATTCAATTGACCATATCTCCTATTATATTTTGAATTTTTAAGTGTGGTCAAGTTCTAGAGTTAGATCTATGAGTTTCCTAACTTATCCAAGTGGAATCACTGGAAAAGGTGTTGTAGATTTTTGTGTGGACTGATTTTAGCAAAGCACGAAAAAGTGAAAAATGGGAAAATAGCTACTGCCAGAAATTTTAAAAGGGCATTTTCGGCCACTTAATTTGTGAGAAAAATTCCGGCCTTTTGGGACATGAAAATATATGGTATAAAGTACCTCCTGTCCAAAAATGAGCTCATTCCGACTTAAAATGAGCAAGTTATGACCATTTCAATATTTAGGTTTTTTCGACGAAAAAATGCTATAGCAGGAGTTCTATAACTCAGATGACCATAAAATTTAAACTGGAAGATCACGTTAACATGTGTAAGATCCTGCCAAGATTTGGGAATTTCTGGAGTTAAACTTGAGGTAGCTAATTTCTTAAGGAATTAATTAGAAATTGATTTTTGAAAAATAGTAAATGAATTTTAAAAATTAGAAAAAATATATATTTCATTATGGGACTATATTACGCTAAATCCCAAAAAAGAAATATTTTTGGGACTGATTTGGTATTTTTCATGAAAATGCACTAGTTATGAGTATATGAGTTAAATATGTTATGTGAAGTTGAAAATTTGTAAATAGGATTTTATGGCTTGGGAATCCTATATAGGGTATATCTGATTTTGATAAGAGATTTGATCATTGGTGATGAAATCTTATGAGTATAGCATTTTGAATGATTAAATGCATTATTTGGTAAAGTGTAAATAATTAAAATAAATTGTTTATAAGTTTAAGAAATAATTAAAATATTGTTATAATATTAATGATATTAGATTATGAGATTATTAAGTGATTGATAACATTGGGATATTCTTGAACCTGGATAATTTATATTATAAATATTTAATATTTATCCTTTATCTCATTTGATTGATTCTTTATATCGTTGTCATGATCCTCGTGTATATATTATGTTGAAAGTCATCTATGGCCTGTAGTGCATAGATGGACTTGGTATGATTATGACCGAGGATTATTCGGTATAATCATGGCCAGTAATGTTACAAATGATGTGGAAAAAAGTCCTCGTTGGTAGTAGTGCATTGATGGACAATTTTGGTATGATTATGGCTATGGATTCTCTTGACCCGAGTGTGCAAAATGAATTGTTTTATGGCATGATCGGGATAGTTGATGAAAACACGATTATCTTTGGCCCGTAGTGCATGGATAATTCGTGGTCATGATACTAAAAGAATGTCCTTGGCCTATAGTGCAGGGATGAATTGATGATGTGGATTAATTATTGAGTTAAGTCTCAGCAATGAAATATTAATTCATGGATGTGATAATAATGAATATTCTTGGCCGTAGTGCATGGATAATTCATGGATGTGATATCAACAAATATCCTTGGTCGTAGTGCAGGGGCGATTTGATGATGTGGATTATTATTAAGCTGAGTCTTAGCGATAAAATATTGATAATAAACTTTTAAATTCGTAGAAGATAGTAGATATCATGCTTTACTTGAGTCTTCAAAAATACAGTTGTATGTCTTTGGCCTGTAGTGCAAAGATGAATTGTAAATGAATATCTTTGGCCGTAGTGCAAAGATGAATTTATTAGTATGATTATGAGCAGGGATTGTGATTTGGTATAACCACGATTTTTGATGTTTCAGGTGAAGATAGGTGATGAAAATTATCGTCGTCCTGGGTGCAAAAAGGAATTTAGAATCACAATTATGATTATGAGTTATTCATATGATTGTGGACAGGAATTGTTGATTGATGTTACAGGGATAAAACATTATTGGTGGACTTTTAACATGGAAGATAATAGACACGATGGTCTATTTGACTCTTTAATGGATTACTTGTTCCATTGCAACTATGGTTGAAAAGTTTTATCATCTACCATATGTTCTAAATCTCTAATTTATTATTGACAAAAGCTATTGATAATTTAATTATCTTTAGTTATGATATTCTTTACTGGGATAGTTGTGCTCACCCTTTTGCTTCACAATTCCTTTCAGGTAATAAGAGTGTAGCTGGGTCGAAGCGGGGATAACGAGGGAATAGAATCGATTGATCTATATAATTGTTGAGTTCTCCACTAAATAGTATGGAAATAATTTTATTGAGAACTTTAGATAAGTGTATAAGTATTATTGTATCGTCATTTGATATTTAATTTTGGTGAACCAGAATAGGGTGAGGCGAAACCCTTTTGGAAGGGTGTTTTGTCACTATCATACAAGATGTCTAATGACATACAACCTCGTGTTATCATAAGATAGGGTTGTGCACATCCACTTCTTTGAGTATATCTTGAGCACTACTATATGATCTTGGAGTTTATTTAAAATATAATTTTCACTTGGAGGCAGTGGAGATAGTTATATATCGAAGAAAGACTCACCATTGGAAGGAACATGATAGTAATCTTCTCGTTTTTCTTTGGGGTCTATTAGATTGACCCAAGGATAATTCTCTGGACATATGATATCTATCATAACTTAGATTCATGGCCTCCCATGTACGAAGGTTTCCTTGAGCACTTCCCAAATATTTTAATTTCTAAAATAGTTTTTGGTGTACTTTTATGTAACGTACCATTGTAAGGTTGTGGTCACCATGAGGCACCATGAGAGTTACATATATTTGTATTAAAACTCACGATATACTTGTAAATAAGTATTTTGCATGACAGTTGTATAAATAAAGTTTCGATAGTGTATTTTACGGCGACCCAAGATGGGTGATGTATACCTATTTTGGGGGCGTCACGTCAAGATCTTGGATAGAAAGGAGCATGTCCTACGCTCAAAGATTATACCTAAAGTCAAAGTTTTATGGTTCAAAACATCAGGTACGTACGTCAATTTTGAGGACAAATTCATAAGGAGAGGAGGTTGTAAGACCCCAACTTTTTATAAATAAAGATTTAATTTCCTCTATTTATTATTTTGAAATAGTAAGGGGTTGATTTGATTAATGTGGTTAGTTATGGGTAAAATACGCAAATATTTCAAATAAGCAAGTGGTTATAAAATATTCATTATTGCGAATATATTAGGTTGGTGGTGGAATATTCTTCTTTGTCGAGGAATATTAAATCTGACGGCCTTGCGATCTTTTGTGGGCCCCATAACAAAAACGATTGGATGAAGAAAACGACATGTATGCATTTTTTTTATAAATAACGGCGAAGTTGTTATCGTTAACACTGTTGGAACACCCGTGGTTAAAACACGATGTCTGTTGTGTTGCCGCGATGCTACGATATTGCACCAATTATTGATTCTTACGTAAGAAGTCACAACTCAATAATTGTTACACTAATTACTGTTCAATATTTTATTTTATTGATTTAATAATTACTACGTTGATATTTTATATTATTGTTGTTTCAATAATTGTCACTGCACAGTATTTCCCATTATCTGATCAATAATTCATATTATTTGAATAATATTATTAGATAGCATTATTGGTAATGTCTAAGGAAGTTTGGTCATCTAATTGCGTGCCAGTAAGGAGAATTCCTTATCGGAAAGCCCCCTCTTTCCTGGGAACGACCTGGTTGTCATTATTGTGATTCTATAATATTATTTGTGAACAATTAATTATTGATTTATATGATAAGAAAAATATTTATTTATGTGGATATAAATGGAGGAATTTTTGGAAAAGTGACAATTGTTGAAAATAGATATTTTATCTTTTCTGATAAAATAATTCATTCAAATATATTATTATATTATATTATAAATATATAATGTGATAATATAATAATATAATAATGGTGATATTTTTACAATGAAAGTGTGATATATTCATATGAGCTGCACTAGGATAGTGCATGAATTAGCTCATTACACTTACGGCGTAAGTAATGTCTAGTCTAGTATGTGACAAGTAAATAAGCTTACCAACTATTCTTTGATATCTCTCCTTGTCCGCAGGAACTTGATCAGTATATATCCCAAGTTGGTGATTTTGGACAATAAGAGTAACGGTTGGTTTACATTCTAGCATCCCCACTTCAGATAACAAGTCTAAGACATATTTCCTTTATAAATATATGCCTTGTTTTGATCTAGATACTTCGATTCCCAAGAAGTATTCGAGTCCCCCAAGGTTCTTCATCTCAAATTCTGCCGACAATTTCTCTTGAAGCTTGGATATTTCTTCTTTGTCATCACCCGTAATGATCATGTCGTCTACATAAAAAATTAGAGCTGTCACTTTTCCAGATTGGTGCTTTAGGAAAAGGGTATGGTCTGAGTTACTCTACTGAAACCCACATTTTTTCATAGCTACACTGAATCGACTGAACCATGCACGGGGTGATTGCTTTAAATCGTACAAGGACTTTTATAGTTTGCATACTACTTTATCTCCTGAAGTTGCCGAGTACCTAGGTGGAATGTCCATGAAAACTTCTTCTAAATTACCAGGGAGAATTGTGTTCTTCACATCAAATTGATGTAGCGGCCAATCTAAATTTGTTGCAAGAGATAACAAAACTCTAACAGTGTTTAGCTTTGCTATCGGTGAGAAAGTTTCTTGGTAATCTATACAATACGTCTATGTGTACCCCTTTGCCACGAGCCTCTCTTTGTATCTGTCAATGGATCCATTAGCATTGTATTTAATGGAGAAGTCCCATTTACACCCTACTATTTTTATCAATACGTATATGTGTACCCCTTTTCCACGAGCCTCTCTTTGTATCTGTCAATGGATCCATTAGCATTGTATTTAATGGAGAAGACCCATTTACACCCTAATGTTTTTAACCTTTAGGTAATGAGACTAGCCTCTAAGTCTCATTTTTTTGTAAGACCTTTAATTCTTCTTTTATCGATTGAATCCATTGTGGATCGAGTAACGCCTCTTCTACATTTTGAGAAATGTAATCTAAGGAAAATATATGTGCAAAGTCTTTGAGTGGTTCAGATAACCTGTGAGTGGACACATAGTTGTTTATAGGATATTTGGATCTTCTATCTTCCACTTCCGGAGAGTATCGGCTTAGAGGTTTACCACGGTTTTGTCTAAAAGGCAACACATATTGCATAGTACTATTCTCGTTGTCAGTAAAATGAAATATGGCAGGGGAACTTACCTCAGTGATATTCTCAAGAGAAGGGCCTTCGGGTACTAAAGTGGGGAAACCATCACTTGTTGCATCACTTGAAGCCATATCACCGACAGGTGCAGGTGTTTCATTACATTCCATATTGTAGGATTCTTCAAGTTTTGGTTCTACTATTGGAGAGCATTCCTCAATCGACCTTATCTCAGTATCTCCATCAGTGTTTACATCACCATTCGATTCTAGCCATGTTGTTGTTAGCCAATTCACCTCTTCATTTTGAAGCTCCCCCTAATAAATGATTTGGCGATAGGTGATGGATAAAAAGTCTCTGCTTCAAGAAAGGTGACATCCATGGTGATGTATGTTCATTTAGTGATGGGGTCAAAACATCTATATCCTTTCTGATGCAAAGCATATTCCAAGAAGAGACATTAGACTGCACATGGATCCAACTTGGTTCACTGGTTTTTATGGATATGGACGAAGGCAACGCAACAAAAGATCTGAGGAGGAAGCATTAACACAGTAGGTAGAGATGTATGACTTGAGAGAGTCTGCAATGGAGTCCAAAAATTGAGGACTTTGGAAGGCATTCTGTTGATTAAATAAACGGTTGTGGCAACCGCATCATCCAGTGTCGAGATGGCACATGTGCTCCAATCAATAATTCTCGTGTCGTCTCTAAGATGTGTCAATTTTTCCTCTCGACAATACCATTTTGTTGAGGAGTCTGAACAGAATAGGTTTTATAAATTAGGCCATGACTTTGGAAGTAAGCCTGAAATTTTGTTTTGAAATATTCACGTCCATTATCGGTACGGAGGACCTTAATGTTAGCTAAAAATTGTGTTTGAATCATTACATGAAATGATTGGAATATACCAAAAACTTCATCTTTCTATTTAATCAAGTATAACCATGTCATTCGAGTATAATCATCAACAAAAATAACAAAACATTTATTTCCAGATGGAGTAATAACAAGGGAGGGTCCCCAAACATCCGATTGGATTAAAGAAAAAGGTATGTCTTTTTTCGTGTGGCTCATAGGGTAAGGAACTCTATGACTTTTGGCTGCAATACATGTTTCACATTTAAAAGATAAATGTTGTACTGTAGAGAAAAAAGTTAGAAATAGATGTTGTAAATATCCAAAAGAAGGATGTCCCAAACATTTATGAAGAAGCCAAATTTATGTTTCTTTATCACTGGTTATGTGTCGGACCTGATTATCTTTTCCTGAACTAAAGTCATCCATGTAGTAGAGTCACCCTTTTTTAGTACCATGCCCAATGATCTCCTTAGTGAGAATATCCTGAAGAAGATAAAAAGTAGGATACATTAATACAACACAGTTGAGGTCTTTTGTAACTTAACTGACACAAAGCAATTTACTTGATAAGGATGGAACAAGTAAAGTATGGTTTCAGGAAAGAGAAGAGGATAAGGCCACTGTTCTCACTCTTGTGACTAGATATTGGACTCCATTAGCATTTGCAATACGATTTCTCCCGGGCTTAGTGATGTGTGAGAAATCATAAGAATCAAAATTCATGTGATCAGTAGCCCCTGAATCTATAATCCACATGTTCTCATTGTGATCATGACATGTAACCAAAGTTTGTCTACAGTTACCTTGATCACTAAGGGGTGTGAATAAGTTTGTCGATTCTGGTCGAGCAGTAAGAGATACGTGTGGCTCTGCATTTGCAACAACTTCTCTCCCCGTGCCTTCATTTGTGTCAGTCCACTCACATTTTTTTTAGCTTGAAAATCGTTCCACCACTCAGGATACCCATGTAACTTAAAGCAAGTTTCACAGGTATGTTTCATGTTGCCACAATAGGTGAATTTCACTGCATCAGATTGAGGTTTTGATTTTGGTTTTCCTGGTTTGAAACATTTAGATGCCATAATTGCACCTGGAGTAATATCACTTCCAAATGTCATTACTGCTTTCCTAATATCTTCACGTCAGACATAAGCATACACCTGCTCAACTGTAGGGAAGGGTTGTAATTGAAGAACATCACTTCGAATCTTGTCCAACCGATCATTTAAGCCATCAAGGATGACATAGACATTATCTTCGTGTACCATGGAGTTATATTTCTGAATATCCTCAGCACATTTCATTGGGTTAGGACGACGAAAATCAATTTCACACCATAAACCATGAAGATCAATGTAATATTTTTCAATGGAGCCACCCGCCTACTTCATGCGAGTTACACGATGCCGAAGATCATATACTTGGGATGTATCAATCCCATCAAAAAAAGTTATTACAATTGAGTCCCATACCTGTTTAGCTATTGAATAAAATTACTAATCAAAGAGGGGTCCATCGAGTTGATCAACCATCCTTTGACAATGTCATTTTCAATTCTCTATTTACGGAAAAATAGATCGATTTCAAGAGGTTATGGAGAGTTGCCAGTAATATATCCCAGTTTGTCCTTCCTTGAGAAATACATCTCAAGAAATTGGAACCATATAGCATAGTTAGAACCATCCAACTTAATGCCAATAGGAGCAGTCGAGGAATAAGAGATGAGGTTTAAGAGGAGATCTAAACTTTGGTCAAAACCTCATTTATTTTAGTTGTCCAGACATCGAGAGTGGAGTCTGCCATGGTTTCCGAACTGGAGTCTGTCATGGTTGCTGAAGGTTAGGGATTTTGATCAGTGGGAGCAAAAATCCTAGGAGCCTGGCTCTGATACCATGTTAAAAGTTTTAGAATTTCTTCTTGTAGAATGTTACAGTAAAGCTCCAGTATTTATAGGTATAACAAAGCAGATTTATAACACTAAATTAGCCTATCAAATTCCTTAATTATAGCCACAAAATTAGCTTAGCAAATCAAATAACAACAATGTTACTATCACATAAAAAAGGGTCACATAATGCTCACATACACATACATGCATACTGTGTGTAAGACCCCAACTTTTATGAATAAAGAATAATTTTCTCGAAATATATTTTGAATATTATGGTGTGGATTTGATATAATGTTATAGTTGTGGGTAATATTTACAAATTTTGTAAAGTAAGCAAGTGGTTATATAATATTCGATTAGTCGGGGAATATTCATTTTAAAAGGGAATATTCGTATGACGGCACAATCATTGGTGGACCCCACAACGAAAGTATTGTCGTAGTTAGAAAATGATATAATTATCTTTTTATAAAAATAACGGCGGAAGTTTTACCGTTAAACTGTTAAACTACCTAGTAGTAAAAGTACAGTAACACGCATGGTTACAAAGTAGCACATGGTATTGATTATTGATGCTTACGTGAGAAGTCACTCAGTTATACTCAATTATTGCTACAGTAATAGCTGCATCATATCTCTCATATTATTGATTCAATTATTGTCACGATATCATCTCGCATAATATGATATATTATTAAATCAATAATTAAGGCGACAAAGTTATTCATATTATTAAATTGCAATATTTACAATGTCTAGAAGTTACATCGAGGAGAGGTTTGGTCATCTAATTGCTTGGCACCAATAAGGAGAAATTCTTATCGAAAAGCCCCCTCTTTCCTGGAAACTACCTGGTTGTTAAATATGGTGAGTTATAATATTAATGATGAATAAGTTCGTGTTGATTAAAGATGAAATTGATAGTTCCATTGTGTTGGAATTATTAGTGTTAGTGGAAATCGACATTTATTTCGATATTAATTGATGTCTGGAAGTTATATTAACCAGTCGGGTAATTAACCGGATAAATGAGCAATTAATTGCTATTAATTCACATGATTATAACTATTTGTTCACATGTGTGTACTATTGATTCACATTCTTGTACTATTAGGGGAGTTAGTGCAAGATTGATAATACTTGCATGACTAAGTTAAAAATGGAGGTATAGATGGAGGTACTATACTGTAATTTGTATTTTCACATAATTATAACTATTGATTCACAAGATTGAACTATTGATTCACATTATTTACTATTAGGGGAGGTGGTGCAAGTTTGATAATACTTGCAGGACTAAATTAAAAATTAAATAAAAGTTGAAGGTATTATACTGTAATATTTCGAGCCCCAAAATGTGTAATTATCGAAACTATATTTTCCTATAAATAGAAGCTCATTCTTCCTTTAATTCTCACCAACTCACTAAAGATATAGAGCAATTATTATAGAGAGTAATTATAGAGAGAAAGAAGAAGAGAAGTCTGCTACCTCTCTACTCTAGTATCCAGTTTCTTTCTAAGGTAAGGGGTATTATTTCTTTTGTATTCATGAAGAGAGCTTCTGTTATTCCATTCTTTATTATTATATTGGAATAACTTGTCTATCTGAGAACCGCATACATGGTGAAATTCTTACATTATTCCATTCTTTATTATTACATTTGGAATATCACATGCATGCGGATTACGCTAGACACAGGTTCCATTCTTTATTATTACATTGGAATAACACATGCATGCGATCTATCGCATGCATGGTGAATTCTTCTGTTATTTCGTTCTTTATTATTTTGTTGGAATATCATGTCTGTGCGGATTACGCATGACCTAGTTCCATTCTTTATTATTCTGTTGGAATAACCTGTCTATGTGGATTATCACATGCATGGTGAATGATCCTTAGTATTCATTCCTTATTAAATTATGGAAATGATCTATCTACGTGGATTACCGCATGGCGGGTGAAAATCCATTTGTAGTTTCATATATTCTATGATACTCATTTGGTTAAAGTTTTGGCTTCTATACTCCATGAAATTAGTAGAATATCCTAGATATTTGCGCTTCATCCGGTATCTGTTCATGAAATTATTCTTCTGAACATGCTTGAATTTTACTCCACAAAGGAGTATCATGGTTACAATTTGGACGTAATTAATTTCAAGATAAATTAACTTATAAATCTTTAAAATTTATTCTTGAACTTATTTTATTGAATTATTATGTCATTGTCATCATCCTCATGCTTATATTGTGATGAAAGTCATCTTTGGCTTACATGCATAGATGAACTTGGTATGATTATGACCACAGATTATTCAGTATAATCATGACCTATAATGTTATAAATGATGTGGTAAAAGTCCTCAATGGCCTGTAGTGCGTTAATGGACAGTTTTTGGTATGATTATGACCAGGGATTATTCGGTATAGTCATGACCATTGATGATTTAATGAATATCCTTGGCCCGTAGTGCAGGGATGACTCGATGATATGGTTTATTTATTAAGCTGAGTCTCAGCGATAAAAATTGATCAAAACATTTTAAATCATAGAAGATAGTATCATGCTCTACTTGACTCTTCTAATGGATTGCTTATTCCGCTGCAGTTAAACTTGATGTCTATTGTATTTTATCAGTTTAATATTGTTGAAGACTAATGATAATTTATTCTGCAGTATCTTAGTCATAATATTTCTTACTAGGCTAGTTGAGCTAACCCTTTCTTTCACTATTATCTTCAGAAAATGAGAACGTAGCCGGGACTAGTCGGGAAACGGAGTGACGGTCCAGATGATAGCATTAGTGGTCCTCACTATTCTGTTAAATAGTGTGACAATAATTGTAATGAGGACTCCATTGAGTGTGGATGTTGTCTAGATGACAATATTCTTATTAAAACTCTTAGATTATGTTTTGTTGTATTTTACACGACTGTTGTATAATTAAGTTGTATTTGAATTTTGTACCATGTATTTGGCGACTCAAGATGGGTGATGTATACCTATTTTGGGGGCGTCACAGTTGGTATCAAAGCTTAGGGATATGATCCCTGGCTGAGATGTGAGACAAGAACTAGGAGGGGAGAGACGGAAAATTCCTTTGCTAGTATGACCTACCTAAGTTTATTTGGTATTTAATTGGTCAGTTAGAGTATAGGGATAATATGTGATATGTTAATTAACCCTTATTTTGTGGTAGTATTTGAAAATGGCATCCAAAAATGTTGAGATAAACAATGAAGCACATGAGACCGTTGAGTCACCACAGATTAATGCCCAGGATAATGTGCAACAGGAAGACAATAATCCTCATGTAAACAATAACACTGATGAAATGGTGAACAATGGGATGTTCAGAGGCTTTATGCAATTCATGCAACATCAGGAGAAAGCGGCTCCTGTCCAAAATGCAGGTGGAAACACTGACAACTCTCGGACGGTCACCGCTATGCAGATCAAGGAGCTGGGACCACCGGAGTTTTTTGGAGAGCCAAAACCACTTAAGGCGGAGACATGGATAAAGTAGATCAACAAGATATTTGATGTCTTGGGATGCTCCGAGGAGCAAAAGGTTCCATTTGCCACCTTCATGTTCCGTTATATAAATATTATTTGAGGTGTTTATTGTTAAATAAATATTTGTTGATGTGATGGTTGATGAATATAAATGATTGGAGAATTTTCTAAATTAAATTAATTTATAATTTAGAGGTTTGTATTATAACATGAGGTGTTATGTTGTTGTGTTAATTTAATAATTTAGATGGTATGTTAAATTATTAAATAAAGTTATAATAAAAATTATAATTTGGTGATATTTGCTAAAATGCTATATTTAATTAAAATATAGTATGTGATTATAATTATAAACTAAAGTGTTTATTAAAATAAATTAAAAAGGATTTAAATTGGTTTTTTGTCAAACAAGGCTAAGTATTTTAATTCTTTAAAATTTATATAGGTTGCCAAACAAGCCTTAGGCTTTTGAAATTTCTAGTTTTTGAAATTAAATAAAATAAATAAAATAAATAAAATAATTAAATAATAAATATAATATATATTTACAACTTAGGAGTTAATGGCGATATAGCAATTAATAGTATTAAGGGTTATCGGTTATATTTCTTCGTTGTTTATCGATTGTTTATCGCATTCTTATTTGCAAAGTTGAAATCTTTGAGTTTTGTGAGAGTTGAGAGAGTTTGAGAAAGAAGGATTTCAGAGCATTTTACAGTGTTGTCTAAAAGGATTACAAGCAATTTGAAGGTATTTTTATACAATCTTAATATATATATATATGTATGTATATGTCTGCATATGTAAATTACGACAATAAATTTCATACTCTGTGAATTATGTTTTTCCGAATTGTTGTTAGATAACTAAGTTATGGTGATTATACATGCTTGTAATGATTAGATATTATGTTGAGACAACAATTGCAAGCTAATTTTGGGTTACTGTATAAGAAATTTTTGACAGTATGTGTTCTTCCTATAGCTTGAGTAAGTATCAATTTTGATGGCCAATTCTTATGTTAAATTATAAATTGAGGTTTGTATATGTTAGTTTATTGAGTTACGAGCATAACGTAATTTGAATGGACTGATTTGGCCAACTAATGAATTCACAATGTTGATTTCTAGAATGAATATCAAAAATGGAGTTTTTGGTTTTAAAAATATGTTATTCCAGTATTTAATTTTTCTAGAATTATGGTTTAAGTTGTGTTATGTTAGTATTTGTATGCTTGGTGAAGTTTATGTGTAATTTGCATAAGTTATACATGTTAATTGGTGTTAGAAATTAAGACATAGTAGCTTAGTTTTGTTTCTGGTTATGGGTGTTCTGTAATTCGGAGCCCCAGCGCCAAATTTCGTGCCCCAACGTCACAAATAGGCCAGAAGTTCGCGCCCCAGCACTGGAATTTGCGCCACGGCGCCACTGTCTCGCGCCCGAGCACCGGAAAAGTGGTATGGGTTGGACAATTTTGACCTCCTGTAGTAAAATGGACATAACGTTTTCATACGAACTCCGATTGAGGTGATTCAAGATGATTTGGAAAGAGGACGAATAGACCTATAACTTTTATTCTTTAATGTTTTCAATTTGAAATCGTTATGAAGGGTAAAAATGGCCATCTTTAGGACTGTTGTGTATTTGGAGCCAATCGGAGGCGTGGGATCTTGTGAATGCAAGTACAATCCTTTGTGTATTAGTATAACTTAATGATAACATGTTGGACATGTAATAGGATGTTGTATCAAGTTGTTAATGTGTACGTAGTGTAATGACATGATCACTTAAGTAGTTGTAATAAAGCTAATAAGTAATGTTCATGAAAAGATGCGATGTTATTTAAACTTAAACTTAGTTAGTAGCTATACTAAAAGTAAGAAAGCAACTCATGAAGGTAATGTTAGTGTAACTAATGTGTATTGTCAATACATATGGTATGTGTAGGACTTGGGGTGAATGTGAGTAGTGATTGTTTAACCTACACGACGAGGCAAGTTCCACAACCTTTGCTACTTTATTATTCAGCAAGGTTACTTTTCACTGTTATGTTATACTTATGCAAATTCTCTATTTCTAATCTCTTGTTTAACGATTTATTGTCATGCAAGTTCTTTAACCCTCATTTATTGTTGAGCAAGTTAGTTAATCTTTGTTTATTTATTCCAATCGAGATTACCTTGGTTATTCAAAGTCTGTACTCATTTATTGTTGAGCAAGTTAGTTAATCTTTATCTCTTTATACAAAGTCTATTATTATTGTAAGAAGTGTGTTTATTCAATTTACTAATAAGCATTGTTTGATCTTCATTCTTCAATATCATTATACTATCTTCGTTATTGTCTTAGAACTCTAAGTTGCTTAGCGATTCTTTACCAATTCAACTAATCCTTAGTTGATGAATGTTCTAAACTCTAAATTACCCTTGAAGTCTACCCAAACCAAACTTCCTTTGGTTTGTTTATGTACTCACACAACTTTGAAAGCATGTTGTCAATGATAACATTTGTTCAACTTAGAAATTGTTAATACTCTAGCCCTTATTGATTCATCGATATACCTTGTTCATGAAGATATTATAATCAAACCCTTGAATAGTTATTGGTTCCCATCTCCTTCAACCAATACTTGGTTGATGAGCATTCTAAAAATCTAGACTTTCTTTAAAGTTAATTCCCAACCAAACTTCATTTGGTTCGGAACCTGATAATCTAAGCTGAGATGAACAACCCTATACCAGGGGATTATTTTAGAGCTACGCAATAGCGTTAAAATGTTTGCGTAATACATAGTACAAAAAGTGATCACCTAGAGTGCGGAATGATGGTCCATATAGTCGTTTAGGCATTTAAAGGTTCTGATAGAAACACACGTGAACCTAGGACATAGATGATGATTATAGTCTTTTAGACTGTTAAAGGTTAAAGTAGAAATACTTGAAAACCTAAAATAGAGTTCGTGGTCTTGTGACCCTCAGTGTATTATTTGATGTTGATATCTATTGTTAACTTAAACATTCATTATTCCTTTGAACTCATAGCTATTGAATTAAAGTTTATTGTTCCAGTAAGAATACTTTACCATTGAAAGCTAGGTTAATTGTCATTCATAAAACGTTATTATATATTATCCTTCTTGTGGGCAATTGTTTGCTCACTCTTGCACAAAACAATGCAGACGAAGTTAAGAAGTTTGAAGAGCTTTCTACAAGAAAAGACAAGGACAAAGTGCTTCATTAGAGGACAACGTTAAATTTATATTTTATTTATGAAGCTTATGTAACATGTTTAATTATGATTATGTTTTAGTTTTCCGCTGATGATTGTAATAAAGGTTAGATGACCTGTGATTTATTTGAGATTATGTAACCCTTTGATGGGAGATTTATTGTTTAAGCTTTTGAGTTTAATTATATCTTTTGTTTATGGGTAGTTAGTTATGATTTAATTAAACAGTGAACACTAAATCTATGGGATTGAAGTACCCGGATTTGGGGGTGTCACAGCTACAGTAATTGTTGCATCATATCTCTCATATTATTGATTTGATTATTGTCACAGTATCATCTGCATAATATGATATATTATTAAATCAATAATTAATACGACAAAGTTATTCATATTATTAAATTACAATATTTAAAATGTCTAGAAGTTCTGTCAATGAGAGGTTTGGTCATCTAATTGTGCGCCAATTAGGAGAAATCCTTATCGGAAAGCCCACTCTTTCCTGGGAGCGACCTGGTTGTTAAATATTGTGAGTTGTAATATTAATGATGAATAAGTTCGTGTTGATTAAAGATGAAATTGATAGTTCCATTGTGTTGGAATTATTAGTGTTAGTGGAAATCGACATTTATTTAGATATTAATTGATGTCTGGAAGTTATACTCACTAGTCGGATAATTAACCGGATAAATGAGCAATTAATTGCTATTAATTCACATGATTATAACTATTTGTTCACATGTGTGTACTATTGATTCACATTCTTGTACTATTAGGGGAGTTGGTGCAAGATTGATAATACTTGCATGACTAAGTTAAAAATGGAGGTATAGATGGAGGTACTATATTGTAATTCATATTTTAACATGATTATAACTATCGATTCTCATGATTGAACTATTAATTCACATTATTTACTATTAGGAGAGGTGGTGCAAGTTTGATAATACTTGCAGGACTAAATTAAAAATGAAAGAAAAGTTAAAGGTATTGTACTCTAATATTTCGAGCCCCAAAACGTGCAATTATCGAAATTATATTTTTCTATAAATATAAGATAATTCTTCCTTCAATTCTCACCAATTCACTAAAGCTATAGAGCAATTATTATAGAGAGAAATTATAGAGAGAAAGAAGAAGAGAAGTCTGCTACCTCTCTACTCCAGTATCTAGTTTCTTTCTAAGGTAAGGGGTATTATTTCTTTCGTATTCATGAAGAGAGCTTCTGTTATTCCATTCTTTATTATTATATTGGAATAACCTATCTATGCGAAGTACCACATACATGGTGAAATTCTTCTGTTATTCCATTCTTTATTATTCTATTGGAATATCCTATTTGTCTTGATTCGCTTTAGACACAGTTCCATTCTTTATTATTACATTGGAATAACTTTTATGCATGCTGTACTATCGCATGCATGGTGAATTCTTACATTATTCCATTCTTTATTTTGTTGAAATATCACATGCTGTGCGATTACGCATGACTTTGGTTCCATTCTTTATTATTCTATTGGAATAACACATACATGTGGATTATCACATGCATGGTGAATGATCCTTCGTATTCATTCCTTATTAAATTGTGGAAATGATGCATCTCGTGAGATTACCGCATGGCGGTGAAAATCCATTTGCGGTTTCATATATTCTATGATACTCATTTGGTTAAAGTTTTGGCTTCTATACTCCATGAAATTAGTAGAATATCCTGGATATTTTCGCTTCATCTGGTATCTTTTCATGGAAATATTCTTCTGAGCATACTTGAATTTTACTCCACAAAGAATTATCATGTTGACAATTTGGACATAATTAATTTCAAGATAAATTAACTTATAAATCTTTAAAATTTATTCTTGAACTTATTTTATTGAATTATTATGTCATTGTCATCATCCTCATGCTTATATTGTGATGAAAGTAATCTTTGGCTTACGTGCATAGATTTAATTGGTATGATTATGACCAGGGATTATTCGGTATAATCATGACCTGTAATGTTATAAATGATGTTTTAAAAGTTCTCAGTAGCCTATAGTGCGTTGATGGACAGTTTTTGGTATTTTTATGACAAGGGATTATTCGATATAGTCATGACCATTGATGATTTAATGGATATCCTTGGCCCGTAGTGCAGGGATGACTCGATGATATGGATTATTTATTAAGCTGAGTCTCAGCGATAAAAATTGATGAAAACATTTTAAATCATAGAAGATAGTAGATATCATGCTCTACTTGACTCTTCTAATGGATTGCTTATTCATGACGAGCTTAAACTTGATGTCTATTGTATTTTATCAGTTTAACATTGTTGAAGACTAATGAAAATTTATTATGCATTATCTTTGTCATAATATTTCTTACTGGGCTAGTTGAGCTCACCCTTTCTTTCCTTTATTCTCTTTAGGAAATGAGAACGTGAGTCGAGGACTAGTCGGGGAGCGGAGTGGCGATTCTAGATGATAGCATTAGTAGTCCTCGATGATTACGTTAAATAGTGTGATAATAAATGTAATGAGGACTCCATTGAGTGTGGATATTGTCTAGATGACAATATTCTTATTAAAACTCTTAAATTATGTTTTGTCGTATTTTACCCGACTGTTATATAATTAAGTTGTATTTGAATTTTGTACCATGTATTTGCGACTCAAGATGGGTGATGTATACCTATTTTGGGGGCGTCACACCGTGGGCCCTCGCCTGATATGTGAGCCCGTAATATGCATATGGGTGTATGTGAACAATATGTGACCCTTTTTATGTGATAGTAGCATTATTTATGATATAATTACATCCTAACTTACAACCTAAATTAGCTTTACCAATATGACAACTCACGCCAACAACAATTATATCTAAAATTTTATTTGGCACACTTAGAAGGGGGGGTTGAATAAGTGTAGGAACAAACTATGTCCAACTTTTGATCACATAAAGATACCTTTGGATATTCAATGCAGCAGGCTGGATTCTAAATCCTTATAAATTGAAATGTTAAGGCAAGATGTTGAATTGATGTAAAACTTTCCAAAATGCTTAATTTAGAGACTTAGCCTTTTTCAGGATGTGATTATGTGAAAATAATTTGCTGAATTAGTTTTGTAATTTTATAGATATTGAATGCATGCTACTGGATAATATGCAATCAAATAAACAAAGGAATTTTTTACGTGGTTCAACTACTACCCTCTATAATAGTAGCCTAATCCACGTCCAATACCAACTAGTATTGGAGACTCACTTTTATTAAACAATTTTAATTACAATACAAGTTTCAACCACTTGAGCACCTTTCCTCCTTGTGCACCTATGCACCCACAAACACCTATGCTTTCTTCGAACATAGTATTTGCTACAAGATCACCAACAGTAACTTCTTCAATAGAGTTGCAGTAAATAATAGGAAAAAGACGACCCACAAGCTTACTGTCTTTTAGATATTAACGAGAGCAGTATCTATTTCTTGTTTTTCTTTTTAATAAGTCCGGTTCTTTTATAGGTAAACCCAGTACACTACCATTGCATAGAGATTAGTCTGTAATGTGACCGTTTGAATCATTTTTATATAAATCATACATTTTAGAATAATATCCAGATTATGGGCCAATGACCAAGACTCTTTCTAGTTATATGCTACATTAGTGTGATTGATAAAAAATTAGGTCAGATTTAGTGCTTATCACATGGTGAATATCATATCTCTTACAACATCTCATGATATCATGATATATCAAAGATTGGAGAAAAATTTATGCCTGATTGAGTACTCGTCACATGGTGAGAACATATCTCCTAAATTATGTTCCGTATTACGAAGATATGTAGATTCACTATATATACATTAGTAGCTTAATTACAGGCATATTAATTACCATATTCTGCAGTTTTAAAAAATAATCATCACAACCACTAAGATTATTTCCATAATGAGTTAACATATAATGGGCTAGAAACAATATAATCACCTTCCTTAAATTAAGCAATTATATGAAGCATGATCAATTATTGACATCAGGATACCATAGTTGATTTACCAGAAATTGGTTCGGTGGAAGTGACCAATAGACTCCTTAGATTGTGGAGTAATTGTATGATGCATGTTTCATGGTATTTCCTTAACCAAATAAGATGTCATATTTGATTTACCATATAATGGGTCGGTGGAAATAGCTAATGACTTACCTTAATCACTTGCTTTATGATCTTAGTGTACCAATATTTAGCACCAGATATATGAGCAAAATAATTATATGTATATAATGCACATGTCCTAAAGCCTTATATTGACAAGTAATTAATGCGAAGATCTTACATATATTTCCTAGGACTCAAAATGTCATTTCATCCTTCAATGACTTCAAGTCTTATATTTTCCTCCTCGATGTTCTTTTAATGCCATTTCTTTTTCCTAAAATTTCGTAGAGCATAATTAGAGGAATAATATGGTCATCATCAAAACATTTAGGGTGGATTATGACATAGGTCAACATTCTCCCCCTTTTTGATGATGACAAAAAAATAATTATGACTCCCCCTACATTCATGCATATCTCAAAATTGACAATTATAGAATCAAATGTTTGATTCATACTTTCTGCATATGTGCAGAGTTTAATAACCCTGCAATAAACTGTTAATATAATCCATAATGTACTTTAAGCAGAAGTAACATCATTAAACTATTAAACCATCAAACCATTAACAATCATCATTTAAAATGGCGAAACTAATGATTTAGCGACCGAAGTTAGCACGTTTTATTGAATACCTGATTGAACTTTTAATTTTTCAAATTAACTCATTGAACTAATTTTTATTTTCAAATTGGGTCATTCCGTTAAAAAAAGTTGACATAAGTTAATTTTTTATATACGTGGCACTGACATGGATGAAAAAAAAGAAAACAAAGAAAATGACATGGAAAATAAAAGAAACAAAATTCGATAACGGAATCAACAGCCATCACTATCAATGTGTATACCAACTGATGATCGTCACACAAAATTTGCAACAAAGTTATCTGTATAACCCATACACACCAGCACAAAAGGCAAAAATCTAAACCAGGGAAGAAAGTACTAGTGTTCTTTAAGAGAACCAACTAAAAAATTGAAGAGTTTCATGAGTTGTTAGGGCATTCTCTAGCAAAATGTCCTTCATCCCCACAGCTGAAGCATTTACCTCCACCGCCTCCAAACCTCCCGGAACCACAACCCCTTCCACCGCTTCCACTAGAACCTCCGTCCGGACAATCCCTTGCCATGTGCCCATACTCCCCACAAGTATAACAACCTCCACGTCCACCGCCACTGGTACGAACACTCATGCAATCTCTAGCGATGTGCCCAATCCCTCCACACTTAAAGCATCCAGAACCACCTCCGCACCACCGCCGCGGTTACGACTCCCCTGCCGTTCACAATCCCTGGCCATATGTCCATACTCACTGCAGCTATAACACTCACATGTGCCTCCCCCTCCAGAACGATATCCATTGTACCCACTCTACCTTCCTCCTCCACCACCACCACCACAGCTGCTAAATCCATAGTCGTCGCCGCCACCACCTGATTCGCCGCGTCCACCACTGTTCCGAACCTTATCTAGGGAGATCCATTGATGCCAGTAACATCAATAGTCTTTGTTTTGTTGTTTGCGCCATCGAACTCAATAGCCCTTCTGATTGTTGAACCGAGCCACCACTCCACGAGATCTGATGTTCTCCTCCGCCATTGATAATCGAAACTCATGTATCTTTGTGTCTATAGATCTAGCAAGAGAGAAAATAGAGTGATCTCAAATATATGTTGTCTTTATTTTCCATGTCATTTTCTTTCTTTTTTTCTTTTTTTTACATCCACGTCAGCACCACGTAGATAAAAAATTAAAGTCTGTAAATTTATTTTAACGGAATGACCCAATTTGAAAATATAAATTAGTTCAGTGAGTTAATTTGAAAAATTAAAAGTTCACTCAGGTATTCAATAAAATGTGCCAACTTTGGTGACTAAATTATTAGTTTTTCCATTTAAAAACATAGTCTTTAACCAGAAATCATTAATCATGCATGAAATTTAAAAAACATTATCAGTCTTTAATGGAAAATAGAGGGCAGAATTCATCTCCCCCTTTGGCATCTATCAAAAAGAAGACCAAGAGAGAAAAAGGGGAAAGATGACTTATGCATCTTCTTCATCAATGTGAACATGGTTGGCCTTGCGAGCAGTGAAGTAGGGACGGTGAAGCCTACGATGTTCAATTTCCTCCAAGGATAGTGTGTCAGCGAATCGTGGAGGGCGTGCGATGAAGGTAGGAGGAGGTAAAGGCAGGTCCAGGAAATCCCCTTGGTATTCAGCCATCCAGTTGCATTGTGGCCATTCAGGAATGCGAGAATTGACTTGTTCTACCTATAACTTCACTTAAATCATTCATACGTCTCTCGGTGAATCGGCCGAGTGACCCAATTTGGTTGTAGATAAATTTCAGTTCAGTGCTTAATTGGCATGCATTACGATTCATTTTCCTCTACAGAGCTTCAACCATAGCCAGGGGTATGCAGTTCGAATCTTACCTGAAGATTGATGAATTCATCCTCCATAGTGCGAAAAACAGTGTGTAGTTTAGTTCTACTGATGGGGAGTTTGCCCTTTTTCTAACACTGAGAGGTGGTGTTGGATAACTTTGACATCAGCAGTGAGTGTGGTTTGATTTGTAGCAATAGTATGGAGAAGAGTAAGAATCTCAGGAGAAGGAGGTTGTGGAGTATGAGGAATGGAATTTGGTACTGGAGGAACCGAGGAAAAATCTGGGGCAATGCGCATGAAATTACCATCTACCAGTGTGATATGAGAACTTTTGAGATTTATCGAATCGATTGAATCACTAATTATGACTGAACCTTCATTGTCTATGGGGATTTGGAAGTGAGTGAACATTTTGGTGAGAAAACAACTATAAGGCATACATTTTTTGGAGTGTTTATGCAGTTAACCATATGTTTGAGCATCATAAGAGAAAAATTGAATGGTTTCCCTTTCATTATCATAGCTACTAAGACCAAGTCCTGGTATGTGAATTAAGCCCCACCACCAATACGAGCAAGAAGATTATACCGTAATAATTTGTTAAGAACAATAGCAATAGGGGACACATCAATTGTCTTTGGAAGAATCACTGAAGTCAGAGTGGGGTCAACCATGATGGTTTGAAGTTGGTCAAGAGGGGACAGGGGAGAATAAACTGGTCCTTTAAGGGTAAATGGACAATCACCCGTAAAAGGAATGGACAATATGCTTCCTAAATCCATAGCAGTAAAAAACAATGATTTGCCTTTAACAAATAAAGTATAACAGTCGCCATTATTTTTGAGGTTTGTGTAGAATTGTTGAACCAACTTTGGATAGGCCACAGAGGGAGGAGCACTTAAAGGGGACATACCACAGGATTCAAGAAGATGTTGAAGAGGGGAGTTTTGATAATAAAACATATCAATTGATTTTTAATAAACAAGGGATTTTTGACAGATTGAAGATTTAAAATGAAGTTCGAAATTATGAACTCTAAAGAAATTCTCAAGAACATCATGCAAAGAGACAGATAAAGGGATTACCGTAATTAATGGAGATCCTGGTGTCGACTCTTTGAGTTTATGGCGTTTGGTTCTAGTAGAAGTGCCAATTTGTGGAGGGGATGACAAACTCGCTTCAGACTCTGCATGGGATGAGTCACCGGAGATGGTCATGATGGAAGGTTTCTTTCTTTTCAGTTTACGAGTAGCCACAGGTTGAGAGGGTGGAGATGGACGAGACACCTCGTCGTCAGACTCATCACGAAGACGTCTAGCACGTCTAGTTCGCATTATTTTAGAAAGGGTTTGTGTGAAATTGATGGTTACAGAGACAGTTGATGTAAGACCCCGAATTTTATGAAATAAAAGTCTAATTTAATTTATGATTTTTATAAAATGTTAAATTGATAAATGGTCAAATGGGCAATTAATCGGATAAATAAGTAAATAAAAGATGAGATATTAAACTTATAAAATGTGGACACGAGGGCGGCTAAGGCTGATGAGTGCTGAGATTTAAATTCCAAACCTTTCCCTAAATTATGCACCAAGCCTTTCTTCTATTGGTCCAATTTTTTTGTGGGGCAAGGATGTTAGACAAATTAATTATGCAGCACTTTGCTTCTCTTTCTCTCATGCTTCCTTCCGTAGCCCAAAATATTGATAAGCGAGAGAGAGAAAGAAGAAGAAGAGAAATAAAGAAGAATGAAGAAGTAATGAAAGAAAATCAAGAATGGTATTTTTTTTAAGTCTGGATTATTTGTTTTTATGGATTTATGTGAAGAGTACATACTTATGTATGTATTGGATGATTTAAACTTCCAAAAATATGAATCAAAGGAAGGAAATCAAGAAATCAAAAGAAGAACAAAATATGGAGTTTTTCAGAAAAATTAGTTTACTACTTGATTTAGTAAAATCCATAACTCTTTCTATATAATGAGTTAGAAGATGAGCCATATATCAAAAGAAAGCCTTGGAAGTAAGCTAACCGCAGAAATTTGAATCACCAAAAAATTCTTTGTGGATTTTTCGCGGTGATAGTTTGAGTAAAACTGGTTCGAAGGACTTATAGTCCAAAAAATCAGTGTTCTTTTGCTTTATTGCGTGAGTTATAATTTTTAATCCGACCGTTGGATCGTTGTGATTTTCGGATATGTTATACATATATAAGTTGAGCATATGTCCACAAATTTTGAACCGTTAAAGATTAACATATAATTTGTTGTGAATTTCGTAAGGTGGCTGGTTCGAAAATTATCAAACATAATTTTTCGGTAAGCCTTCTCTCTATGTTAGAGTCAGAATTTGGGAAAATTTTCTTCTACAAAGTTGTAGAGAATTGAATTTTATATGGAAGAACATAAGATCTGTATTTTTCTAATAATAGTGCTAATTATTGTGAATTATTGAAATTTCTGAATATTGGAGTTTATAATTAATTTATCAAAAAAATTATTTGGGTTGAAATATTTTTACAGAATGCTTATAATATCATCTTAGAATTTCTGTGATTTTTTTTATGAATTATTGAAAAGCGAAGTAATTATTGTATTTTAAAACTATTTATAGTTAGTTTGAAAATAGAAGAAATTCATAGAATATTATATGAATGAATAAAAATTTTGAAACATGGTGAAAAATCTTATAATATTATTTTATAATTTACGGGCAGTTTTGGAAAATTTTTGAATAACGAAATATTTATTGAATTTTTAAGCTATTTGTGGTTAGTTTAAAAATAAAAAGAAATTCATAGAAAATTCTATGAATGGTGAAAAATTATAAATTACGCTAAAAAATATTATAATAATGTAAGATTAATATTGATGATATTTTTAAGATGTATAAGTATGTGAAGTTAGTATTTCTATTTTGAAGCTATTAAATGATAGTTTTATAAATAGAAATAATTATTGAAAATTGTTGGATAATCAAAAAATATGAAAATTATTTAGAAAGTTCATAATACTAGTTTTTAATATTTTAGAGGTGTTAGTAAGCTCATGAGGTGTCGGGATGTGAACGCACAAGTAATGAATGATTTATGATAAAAATAAAAATAATATTTTTGTTAAAGTAAAATTGGTGATAATATCATAATAGTGGATTATCATATATGAGGTTATAGATTTCTCAAGTTTTATTATTCACTTCTAAAGTTTTGGAATATGAATAATGATTTTATGCGATAAATAAAGACAACTTTGAATGAATAATGAATCATTAGTTGGTTTATATGTTATTCGAGATAATTATGATTTCAAGTTGATCCTTACTTTTAATAGAATTTAAATTGTTTATAAGTAAGGTATTGATTTGATTTTTACGAAGAATTCACTATGAATTTCATATTATTGATTCTTAATTACGTAAGAAGTCACTCAGTCTTTTATTCAATAATTGTCACAGTAGTTATTGTACAATGACTCATATTATTTGATATGATATAATTAAACCAGTTGGCAGTATTGTGAGTCTATGTTAATAATTATGAATAATTGTTGAAAGATTGAAGATGTGTAAATAATTGATGAATAACAGGTGTTGATTAAAGATAAGTATGATATACAGATGTTTGTTCAATTATTTTCTTTTTACAAAAGTAAGTTTGGCAGGACTTGCCGACACTCTACTTTTCCTAAAGTAGTATGGACCACAACTCTATTATTGAACAAATATTTGTTAAAACGTGTACAAGTTGGTTTAATTTTCTCTCTGGGACCATAAATTCCACTACCATTATTATATACCTGATTTGATTATTTTGTCAAAACAGGTGTGCTAGTTGTTTACTAAATTTTCAGTATAAATAGGTTGCCCGGTTGAGCAACTAAAGAGACACCATCACTACACTAAAAATATAGAATTCTTTTACTACAATATTGTGAGTATTTCTATTGAGTGTAATGTTACTCCAAGTGTAGATAAGGAATGCAAGCATTGTTTAAGTTGATCATTTTCACAGAAAGTAGAATCAAGTCACATGCTAAGGTAAAGGATATCATTATTGTGGTAAGGTGTTATCATTTTTATGGTAAAAAGAATATCATTTTCTTTCATACTCCATATTATGGTAAGATATTATTATTATTCGTTTATTCAGTTTATCATTAAATGGTGAAAAGTCCTAAAAGGATTAGAATATCCTTAATAGTTTGTGCTTCATCTATTATTATGTTATCAATTTAGACTCTGGATAATTAAGTTGAAAATCACTAAGATCTATTTTAGAACATATACAACTCCAACAACTGCAACCATCATAACTTCAGTTGGTCAAATAATCAAGGAAATCAACAAAATCAGTTTCAAATAGAATCACCAATTTCGATCCACGACCAACAGCGACAACAGTTTACTCCAAGACCACCTTTTTCGCCGGGATTTTCTCAACAACAACAACATCACACTCCAGCTACACCTAGGCAAGAAAAGAAATCAGAAATAGAGGAGATGATGATGAAGTACATGGCAAACATAGAGGTAATGATCAAAAGCCAAGCAGTGGCTATTAAAAATTTGGAAACTCAAATGGGGAAAATGGCGAGCATGCTTAATAATAGGCCCCAAGGTTCATTGCCAAGTACTACAGAGGCAAATCCAAGAATAGAAGGGAATGAACAATGTCAGGTAATCACATTAAGGTCTGGGAAATAGTGTGCAGGAAATCCACCAGGCGCGCCCACACCATGTTATACTGGGGAAGCCGGGCGGCCGCGCGAGGAGGAAAATGTATCTGATGAGAAAGAAAACAAGGAAGGTTCTGAGTTATAGCAGGAAGAGGATAACAAAGCAGGTTCAGTTGAAAAGCCCGTGAGTAAAACACCACTAGTTCATCCTCCAGTTCCGTATCCACAAAGATTGAATAAACAGAGGGAAGACAGGAAGTTCAACAAGTTCTTTGAGGTCATTAAAAAGCTGCAAATTAACATACTTTTCACTGAGGCATTGGAACAGATGCCAAGTTATGCAAAGTTTATGAAGGGTATATTGTCAAGGAAGAGGAGATTAGAAGAGTTTGAGACAGTGGCCTTAAAAGAGGAATGCAGCGCAGTGCTTCAACGCAAATTACCTCCAAAGCTGAAGGATCCGAGTAGTTTCACAATTTCGTGCACGATCGGAAAGATGAGCTTCAGTAAATGTCTGTGTGATCTTGGGGAAAGCATAAATTTGATGCCCTTGTTAGTATCCAACCAGTTGGGATTGCCGACTCCAATGCCGATAAATATTTCTTTACAGTTAGCTGACAGATCCATCACGTATCCGTGGAGAATTGTGGAAGATGTATTGGTAAAAGTGGATAAATTTATCTTTCTAACTGATTTCATCATTTTGGATTACGAAGAAGATAAGAGTATACCAGTCATACTGGGGAGACCATTCTTAGCCACAGGAAGGACCTTGATTGACGTTTAGAAAGGGGAACTCACTATGCGTGTTCATGACCAGGAGGTTACCTTTAACGTATTCAAGGCAATGAAGTTCCCAACAGATGAAGAGGGGTGTTTCAGAGTTAATTTGGTGGACCATGTATTAAATGATGAAGTTGAGAGTCTGGTGGATTATGAACCGTTGAGAAGTGTCATTACTGAAAATTCAGAATTGGAGAATGAGGAATTTGAAGAACTTGTGCAATTTCTGGATACTACTCCACAATTCAAAAAATTCAAAACTCCTGTTGAGCCATTGAAGAAAGCCGGAGAGACGTCAAGAAAAATTGAAGCCATCTCTTGAGACACCTCCAGAACTTGAATTAAAACCACTTCCATATCATTTGAGGTACGTATTTTTAAATAAAGATTCAAAGCTACCTGTGATTATTTCTTCTGCACTAACATCTTTTTAGGAAGAAAAACTGCTACGAGTCCTTAGAGAGTTCAAGTCGGCTATTGGGTGGACTATAGCAGACATAAAAGGGATTAGCCCTTCTTTTTGCATGCATAAGATCCTGTTGGAAGATGGTAGTAAGCCATTGGTGGAGTAATAAAGAAGACTTAATCCGATAATGAAAGAAGTGGTCAAGAAAGAAGTTTTGAAATGGCTGGATGCAGGCATAATATATCCGATTTCAGATAGTGCATGGGTGAGTCCAGTGCAATGTGTATCGAAGAAGGGTGGTATGTCCGTGGTGTCAAATGAGAATAATGAGTTGATTCCAACACGAACAGTGACGGGGTGGAGAGTCTGCATGGATTACTGTAGGCTTAACAAAGCTAAAAGGAAAGATCACTTCCCACTGCCATTCATTGATCAAATATTGGATAGACTAGCAGGTTATGAGTATTATTTCCTTCTGAACAGTTATTCAGGCTACAATCAGATTATGATAGCTCTAGAAGACCAGGAAAAGATAACCTTCACATGTCCATACGGCACTTTTGCTTTCAGAAGGATGTCTTTTGGATTGTGCAATGCTCCAGCCACCTTTCAGAGATGCATGATGGCTATTTTTTCGGATATGGTGGAACAGAATGTGGAGGTATTCATGGACGATTTCTCGGTATTTGGGGATTCTTTTGATTTATGCCTTGAGAATTTGGTGATGGTCTTGAAAAGATGTGTTGAAACAAATTTAGTACTGAATTGGGAAAAGTGCCATTTTATGGTACAAGAAGGAATTATATTGGGACACAAAGTTTCGAAGAAGGGACTTGAGGTGGACAGGGCTAAGCTGGAAACTATTGAGAACTTGCCACCACCTACTTCAGTAAAAGGTGTTCGCAGTTTTCTCGGATATGCAGGTTTCTACCGAAGATTTAGCAAGGACTTCTCCAAGATAACTAAACCACTATGCAATTTATTGGAGAAGGATGCATAGTTTAATTTTGATGTGGCTTGCGTGTCGGCGTTTGAGCACTTGAAGGGGAAATTAACCTCAGCACCAGTTATTACTTCTCCAGATTGGGATTTGCCATTTGAGTTAATGTGTGATGCCAGTGATTACGCTGTGGGGGCTATTTTGGGTTAGAGAAAGGAGAAAATTTTTCATGTGATCTATTATGCCAGCAAGACCCTTACAGATGCTTAGTTGAACTACACCACCACAGAGAAAGAGTTATTGGCAGTGGTGTATGCCTTTGATAAATTCCAAGCATATCTAATTGGTACAAAGGTGATAGTGTACATGGATCATGCGGCAATTCGACATTTAGTGGCAAAGAAGGATGCCAAACCCCGTTTGATCATATGGATATTATTATTGCAGGAATTTGATTTGGAGATCAAGGACAAAAAGGGCACTGAAAACCAAGTGGCATACCACTTATCTCAACTAGAGAATCTAAAAAGGGAGGCAGACGATAAAGTTATAATTAATGAATCCTTTCCATATGAGCAATTATTTGTGGTGAAAGGGGAAGTGCCATGGTTTGCAAACTACGCAAACTATTTGGTAAGTAAGATGGTACCTTCTGACTTGGTGGGTCATCAAAAGAATTTTTTTTTGCATGATGTCAAATGGTATATATGGGATGAGTTGTATTTGTTTAAACAGTGTGCTGATCAAATGATAAGAAGGTGTATCCAATATAGTGAGACCGAGGGGATTTTGCAGGATTGTCACGCTTCTTTGTATGGGGGTCACTATGGTGGAGAGCGAACAGCGGCTAGAGTGCTACAAGCAGGATTTTACTGGCCGACAATTTTTAAGGATGCGTACATTTTCGTCCAGAGATGTGATAGATGTCAGAGAGTGGGGAACATTTCGAAAAGAAATGAAATGCCATTGAATACAATCCTCGAAGTAGAAATTTTTGATGTGTGGGGGATTGATTTCATGGGCCCTTTTGTTTCTTCTCGTGTAAATCTTTACATCTTGCTCGCAGTGGATTATGTGTCGAAGTGGGTAGAAGTGGCAGCTCTTCCAACAAATGATGCCAAAGTAGTCCTCAGGTTTTTGCAGAAGAGTATTTTCACGAGGTTTGGGACGCCTAGGGCCATCATTAGTGATGAAGGCAGTCATTTCTACAACAGGCAGTTTACAGCTTTGTTGGCTAAGTATGGGGTGAACCATCGCATCGCTACAACTTATCACCCACAAACGAATGGCTAAGCAGAAGTGTCAAATAGAGAAGTTAAAAGAATTCTAGAAAAAGTGGTGAATCCCACTAGAAAAGATTGGTATTTAAAGCTTCATGATGCTATTTGGGCATATAGGACTGCGTACAAAACTCCATTGGGTATGTCACCTTTTTATCTCGTTTATGACAAAGCCTGTTATCTTCCTATGGAGCTAGAGCATAAGGCATATTGGGCGATTCGGAAGCTCAATTTTGATTTGAAAGCGGTAGGAGAGAAACGCCTACTCCAACTCAATGAGTTGGATGAATTCCGACTACAGGTGTATGACAATTCTAAGCTGTACAAGGAGAAGGTGAAGAAATGGCATGATCAAGTGATCATAGAGAGAAGATTTGAGCCGGGACAGAGAGTTTTGCTTTTCAATTCCAGACTTAAATTTTTTCCCGGGAAGCTAAATTTAAGATGGTCAGGGCCATTTACAGTGAAGACTGTTTTCTCACATTATGTCATAGAAGTGTTTGATAAGTTCCCGGACAAGCAGTTTAAAGTGAATGGACAACGGTTGACAAACAAAAAGTCACCTCAATTCTTTCCTCGACATGAAATTCCGAGACAGTCAAGCTAGTTGACTATAACTTAGTGCTTGATGGGAGGCAACCCATTGTTTCTATCTCTACTGTTTATTTATTCTGTTTAGTTTGCTTTTTCGTTAGTTCAGTTTCATGTGTAGTTGTGATAGGTTGATAACTTTCCATAAATACCTTACTAGTTGAATGTGGATCTGATGGTATTTGTTCATAGCATAGAAATTGTGGTGTTAAGATAGATATTCATGATTATTCAGTAATCCATGTAGTGACAGTGTTTATTGATGTCTGTGTAGGTATATTAGATTGAAGTCACTACTGTATTAAAGTATTGGAAAGGAAATTTGGCGGTCTGCAGGAAAGCAGGGCTACCGCAAGGCAAAGTTGAATGTCAGATGAATAAATACATACGCCACCGCATGCGTTGCGTATATGTGCAGAGAGAAATATCCACTCGCGCACTGCTTACGCACATCTCTTCATGTAAAAACCCAAGCGCACAAAGACGAGACAATTGGTTTTGAAAAAAAAAATTGGGTTTTAAAACAGGTGTTTTGATTCATTTCTTCTATCTTTTGAAATCATCTAAAGGCGTTTTCCCCTATTCTCCCAAAAATGCACACCTTCTCATGTCCAAGCAGTTACCAATTGCTCGACTACCCATGATTCTACCCACGTCAACCTCTACCCACGTCAACGTTATCAATTGATAAATCTAGGGTTTCAGTGGGTTTGTACGAAATCAATTTGGGGGTATTCACTTCATCAACGATCACTCACGATTTTACAAGGCAAGTCATCTTCTTTTCATTCAGTCTCAAATGGGTCCTAAGCGAGCTCACTCTGTTTCTTCTTCATCATCGTCTTCCTTTAGCAGTCAAGGGGAGGATGTGGTGGATCATACAAAATTTCTCAGTCTAGAAGCACAAATAGAGTATTATAGAATCGTGGCCAAGACATTTATGAAGGAACGAGGTTTCAAACCCGAGAAACAGGATGGCCAATTGTGGGATATTATTCGAGAAAGGGGATGGGTTTGATTGACTGCAACTCCTATGGTTGCCCCCATGGGTATTGTTCGAGAATTTTATGCAAATGCAAAAGACACTATGAGTGGATTATCTATGGTTCGAGGAGTTTAAGTAGATTTTTGACCTCCCGTAATCAGAGCAATTTTCAGAATACTCGACACAGCACCGACTGGGTATGATAATTGGGTCGAGGCTGCGCGTTTGGAAACTGATCTGGAAGTAGTCATTACTAAATTATGCGTTCCAGGAACAAAGTAGATTTGTAGGGAAAAAAAGAATCAGCCTAGAACTTTCCCAGCCTCAGCCTTGAATCGGTATGCCAAAGCGTGGAATTTGTTTATATGTGCGAAGCTCATTCCATCGACTCATCAGCACGAAATCACAACTGAGAGGGCTATCATTCTGTGGGGAATAGTCACAGGCAAGTACATTGATGTGGGTCACCTCATTCATCAAAATATGTTACGTTATATGTGGGGGAGCACTACGGGGAGTATTCCACATGCATCGGTTGTTGCTAGCCTGTGTGCCCATCAAGGAGTCTAGTGGGGTAATGAACAACTGTAGAACCCTAGCTAGGATATCACTCATGTGACTATTGCCAAATTCTAGGATTGGGTGGGGGGTATACCGCACCCGAGAGGAAAAGGCTTTATCATTCAAACCACATTCTCAGTGCCTCCACCGCAGCCCACACAGGAAACGGGAGCGGGAATATCGGCTCAAGCAACTGCTGCTACTGGGGATCGACAGCTCCGAAGGTTGGAGCGAAAGGTCGATGCTATGTATGACAACTTTGTAACATTTGTAAAGGGTTTGACGAGGTCACTAACAGAGGCATTTGCACAGCAGGGGACGATGCTTGAGTGGCCACAGTTTGGGACGCCCGTGCCATTTCCACCACCGGATTCACCACCCGAAGAGGGTGGTGCAACTAATGAATAGGGGAGTTTCTCGAACCCTTTACCTTCATTCATTGAGACAAAGAATACTTTAAGTTTGGGGGTATTGGGTATTAGGGTAGTTGCATATGGTATTTGCATGATTAGTTTAAATTTTGCATGTTTACGTGTTAGATTAGATAAAAATTAATTACAGAAATTTTTTTGTTTATTTTAGTCATTATTAATTATGTTAGTATATGTTTAGTTGCAGTTGATGTTTAGTGCATGTCTCACAAATTCTGGCTTTATGGAAGTTATGTTTAGCCTTTGATGAAAGTGAATTTTGAAGGATTGTTGAGTATTTTTGATAACATGAGCTTAGATATATGGTTTTACATGATGTAATCCATGATGCTGTTTAGATGCTTTCAGTTTGCACTGCCTTATTCACAATTGCTTGTAGGCATAAGAATTATGTGTTGCATTACTTGATAGGAAATGTGGTTTTAAAAAGAGAATTATGTGGAAAATGGACTTAAACTATAGAAAAAAATTGATAATCAAACTTTGGGAACACATGGGTATGCTATATATATATAAAAAGAAGCAGTAACATGGCTAGTCTTATTTCTGGGCCTTTGTTACTTGAGTAAAATCTGCATAGTAAAAATGTTTTAACACCTAGCGCCCTAAGGTCTTTTATGGTCTGGGAGTTGTTGGTTGAAATCTCGCTAAGGGGTAGCATTGTTAGCCTAATGGAATGAGGCATTGCACATTCATGTGAAAAAAAAGAAAAGAAAAAGATAAAAAAAATTAATAGTAATAAACACCGCGGGAAAGAGCGAAAATCGCCCTCGTGAGTAGAAATAAAGTAGTTAAACCCATTGTTGAACCTCAGTTTGTTTTGATATGTTGGAACAGTCTTTGTTGCATAAGTATACATGACTCTTGATTTAGACTGTAATTTTTTGTTCTGAGCAGTTTAGCATGTGTATTCTTGCTTTAATCAAGTTTTGGTGAACACAACACACACACACACAACATCTTTATAGCATATATGAATTATCTGAGTGTATGATATTATGCCTATAGTTTGGTTTGAATTTATATTCTCGATTCTGGATAATTTGCTGAAGCGTTTTGGACTGAAATTCTGTTATGGCTGGAAAAATGTTAGACTTGTTTGCATCATAATCTAGTTGCATAGCATGTAGTTGCATTTTTAGTGTTTTATGTTGTATGCATTGCTTGAGGGCAAGAAATAGTTCAAGTTTGGGGATATTTGATAAGTAGGTTTTATACCTACTTATTGGATATCAATTCACGAGAACTATGCCCATCTCAAGTACATTTTAGTGTGTTTTTAGTTGCATTTCGTGTTATTTTGCATTGCATATTCTGAGAACTCCTATGGTGTGAAAGTGCAGGAAAATAGCATAGCTCGGCATTGGTATGTGGCATGAGATCAGTGATGGCATGGCACGAGGGTCAGTTGGACAAAAGAAATGGAGCATCGATGGACAACGAAGCAAAAGCAGCATGTCAAAGGTTCATTAGCAGCATGACAAGAAAGCAGTAATAGCAGAACACAAGAGTACAGATTTCAGGAGCCGCGCGTTCTGCACAACCAAAAGAGCTAGGAAGCGTGCGCATGCGCCACACACCTGCAGAAGCCAAAATTGTTATCTGGCGCCGCCGCTACTGTTTACTAGAGCCTCGGGTGTGCATGGCCGTCATTAATCAAGTTTCTTGACTTTATTTTAATTTTTAAATTTGAAGAGTTTGAGTTGGTATAAACTATTATGGTTGGTACCAGACGTGATCATCTTTAGTTTTTACGAGTTTTCCATAATATAGAACTAGGGTTTTTACGCTTTGAGTGATTTCCAACGAAGATCCAAGCATAGACTTAATATTTTTACTTCTTCTTTGGAATTCAATCATTGTTTATGAACTACGTTTATGTTGCTGGAGATTATTGAGGATTTGAACAACACTTTTGGATTATAATCAACAATTAGGTTTGATTAATTCTATCTTATCTCTCAATTGTTTTCAGTTATTTTTCATATGTTACTCTAATCCTATAATGGCTTTTGGTTCAGACATGAACTAAACACCATTATAGGATTCTAACGGAGTTTGATATGTAGTCTAATTGATGGCTTGATTGTTGGAATGTTTTGTGTATCATTAAGAATTTCTATTATGGTTGATTTGAATGCGTGAATGATTGATCACCATTCATTTTATGTGTTTGTATGGAGTTGAAAAATAACATGCGAGTATGGTTGTAATCCTGATAGCATGCGTATATGGGGCTGATTTGCTTAGCTTTATATTTCGTGAACCAAATAGAAATATATCGTTTCACTGTGTGAGTTATATAAAGGCTTGTGCTTAAATTCAATATGGCTGCAATTTCACATAGAAATATAGTGATCTTGGTTTTATTGAAGATTATACGATGTCTATTGTATGTGGATGTTATGTAAGTAGGTCATGATACATTGAAAAATGGTTATGTCTACGTTCGTGCTCTTGGCTAATTTTCTGTGATACGTAAGTAGTCTTGCATGACAGTGGTAATTAGATGAACTATTAAATGAAGTTAGGATCCCATTATTTCCAGATTTGATTTATTACATTAATATTCTTCTTTTATTTATTATTTGAGTTTTGAGTAATTCACAATCATAAGTATTCGTTTAAGCATATAAAAATAGTGATATAGTTGATGCATAATAGTTTAATTTAGAAACCTTTCTCCGTGGATCGATACTTTACTTACTCTATATTAGTTGTTGACCCATGTATGCTTAATGAGTTAGAGTCCTTTTGTTAGAACTAAAAAGGAGGCAATATGTATAATACCTTTATCTTTTCCTTCATTTTTAATTTAGTGCTGCAAGTATTATAAAACTTGCACCACCTCCCCTAATAGTACATCATGTGAATCAATAGTTCTATACATGTGAAAAAATAGTTACAGTGTAGTACCTCCATCTATACCTCCATTTTTAATCTAGTTATGCAAGTATTATCAATCTTGCACCACCTCCCCTAATAGTACATGCATGTGAAACAATACTACACACATATGAACAAAAAGTTATAAGCATGTGAATTAATAGCAATTAATTGCTCATTTATCTGATTAATTACCCGATTGGTCAATATAACCTCCAAAAATCAATTATTATCGAAATAAATGTTGATTTTCACTAACACTAATAATCCCATCACAATGAAACTATCAATTTCATCTTTAATCAACACGAACTTATTTATCATTAATATTATAACTCAAAATATTTAACAACTAGATCATTCCCAGGAAAGAGGGGGCTTTCCGATAAAGATTTCTCCCTATTGGCGCGCAATTAGGTGACCAAACCTCTCCTCGACAAAACTTTCTAAACATCGTCAATATTACAAATAATAATAAGAATAAATTTGTCGTCTCAATTATTGATTTAATAATATAAAATATTGATACTGTGACAATAATTGAATCAATAATATGAGAGATATTATGCAACAATTACTGTAGCAATAATTGAGTATAACTGAGGGACTTCTCACGTAAGCATCAATAATCAATACCGTGTGCTACTATGCAACCACGCGTATTACTATACTTTTACCACTGGGTAGTTCAACAGTTTAACGGTAAAACTTCCGCTGTTATTTTTATAAAAAGATAGTTATGTCATTTTCTAATTACGACAATACTTCCGTTGTGGGGTCCACCAATGATTGTGCCGTCGTACGAATATTCCCTGTTAAAATGAATATTCCCCGACCAATCGAATATTATATAACCACTTGCTTACTTTAAAAAATTTGTAAATATTACCCACAACTATAACATTATATCAAATCCATACCATAATATTCAAAAATATATTTCGAGAAAAAATAATCTTTATTCATAAAAGTTGGGGTCTTACAACCTCCCCTTCTTATGAAATTTTGTCCTCGAAATTAGGGTGCGTACCTGGTATGTCGAACATGTGAGGATACCTTGAATTCATTTCAGATTCTAACTCCCAGGGCATTTCCTCAACATCGTGGTTTCTCCACAAAACTTTGACTTGAGGTATAACCTTGGAGCGTAGAATATGATCCTTCTTATCCAAGATTTTAACAGGTACCTCTACATACGTTAAATCTTCCGCTATCTCGTTCGGTTCTAATTCAATAATGTGGTTCGGGTCTTTCACATAATTACGTAACATAGATATGTGAAAAACGTTATGAACACGAGACATACTTGGCGGTAAGGTGATTCTATAGGCCATAGTTCCTATTCGATCGAGGATTACAAATGGGCCAATGAATCAAGGATTGAGCTTTCCTCTCTTTCCAAATCTCGTAACTCCTTTCCATGGAGCAACATGTAACAACACATGATCTCCAATATTGAATTCGACGTCCTTTCGATGAAGATCAGCATAACTCTTTTGTCGATCTTGTGAGGTTTTTATACGTTGTCGGATCATTTGAATCTTTTTTGTAGTCATACGTACCAACTCCGTCCCAACAACGTTTCTTCACCCACCTCATCCCAGCATACTGGAGAACGACACTTTCTTCCATACAACGCCTCAAATGGAGTCATGCCAATACTTGCTTGATAACTGTTGTTGTAGGAAAACTCCACTAATGGTAAGAACTTGTCCCAACTTCCTTTAAAGTCAAGGACACAAAGTCTTACTAAATCTTCAAGAGTTTGAATAGTCCTCTCTGAATGCCCGTCCGTTTGAGGATGATATGCCGAACTAAATTGTAAATTCTTGTCCATAGCTTTTTGCAAACTAACCCAAAATCTTGAAGTGGATCTTGGGTCTCGATCAGAAACTATGGATACTGGTATACTATGTAATCTTACAATCTCGTTTATGTACATACGAGCAAGACGTTCAAGTGTATAACTTTCTCGTATCGGTAAGAAATGAGCAGACTTGGTCAATCCATCAACAATGACCCGAATCGCATCTATGCCTTGAGAAACCTTGGGAAGACCAGTAACAAAATCCATGGTAATGTGCTCCCACTTCCATTCTGGAATTTTAAGTGGTTGCAATGGACCTTTTGGCAGTTGATGCTCCGGCTTGACTCGTTGACAAGTTAGACACCTTGAGATAAACCCCGTTATCTCTCTCTTTATATTGCTCCAAGAAAATGTATGTCGAAGATCACGATACATTTTGGTACTCCTAGGATGTATTGCAAATGGTGTGTTGTGCGCCTCCATCATGATTTTATACTTCAAGTCAGAATCGTTAGGAACACCAAGTCTGGAATTGACTCGAAGTATTCCTTCTTCATCGATTCTTGCTTCTAGAATAGCACCTTCTTGCACTTTCTTCCTCATACGCATCAGCTCTAGGTCTGTAGCATGAGTAGCTTTAACTTTATCAATTAAAGTCGGTTCTACTCGTATATTTGACATCATCACATGGGTCCCTGGAGTCTTTAACTCTATGTCCATCCTTTGTAAGTCATACAAAATGGGCCTTTGCGTTGACAATATCGCACTCGTACCCGCATATGATCTTCTACTCAATGTGTCAGCTACTACGTTCGTTTTTCCAGGATGGTATTGAATGGTATAATCGTAATCTTTCAACAACTCAAGTTATCGTCGTTGACGCATGTTGAGTTCTTTTTCAGTGAAGAAATATTTGAGGCTTTTATGATCCGTATAGATCTCCACATTTTCTCCATACAGGTAATGCCTCCAAATCTTAAGCGCAAAAATGACATCTGCCAACTCTAGATCATGAGTAGGATGATTCCTCTCATATTCTTTTAGTTGTCGTGAGGCATAGGCTATGGTTTTTCCATGTTGCATGAGAACACATCCTAAACCTTTGCCTGAAGCATCGCTGTATATGACAAATCCCTCCAAACCAGATGGTATTGTCAAAACAGGTGTTGAAATGAGTCTCCTCTTGAGTTCTTGAAAACTCTTCTCACATTCCTCGCTCCAACCGAATTTTGTATATTTCCGAGTCAGCTGAGTTAATGGAGTAGCGATTTGAGAAAACCCTTCTACGAATCTTCGATAATATCTACCTAAGCCGAGAAAGCTACGTACTTTGGTCACTGACTTAGGTTGCTCCCAGCTTTGAATTGCTTTAATCTTTGCCGGGTCAATAGATATTCCATGATTTGATATCACATGCCCAAGGAATGCTACTTCCTCAAGACAGAACTCGCATTTCTTCAACTTGGCATATAGCTTATTTTTATGAAGCTTTTGAAGTATCAGCCTCAAGTGTTGCTCATGATCTTCACGGCTTTTGGAATAAATGAGGATGTCATTAATAAAGACGATCATAAAGTGATCCAAATATTCCTTGAATACTCGATTCATCATATCCATGAAGGCAGCAGGAGCATTAGTTAATCCAAAAGACATGACTAGGAATTTGTAATGCCCGTACCGAGTTCTGAAAGCAGTCTTTGGAATGTCTTTAATTTTAATCTTTAATTGATGATATCGGATGAAGATTGATCATTGAAAAGAATTTGGCGCCTTGTAACTGGTCAAATAGATCATCAATACGAGGAAACGGGTACCTATTTTTTTATGGTGACATGATTTAAATCCTTATAATCAATACAAAGTCGCATACTTCCATCTTTCTTCTTCACGAATAGAACAGAAGCACCCCAAGGAGACGTACTAGGATGAATGAAACCGATGTCTAACAATTCCTGTAGTTGGGTTTTTAACTCCTGAAGTTTAATAGGAGCCATTCGTTATGGGGATGTGGAAATGGGTTTTGTACCGGATTCAAGGTCGATACAAAATTCAATTTCACGTTCTGGGGGTAAGCCAAGAAGTTCTTCAGGGAATACATCAGGAAATTTATTAATAATAGAAATATCATTCAAATTTGACTTATTTTTATTTAAATCCGTGACATGGGTTAAGAAAGCTTGACATCCATTTTTCAATAAACGAATAGCTTTATGGCTTGATATGACAGTGATTGATTTTAGTGGTTTAGTTGCTTGAATTCACATAATAGGTTGGTTAGGAATATGAAAGCTAACAACCTTACGAAAATAATCAATTTTAGCATGATGAGTGGTCAACCAATCAATCCCTAAAATCACATCAAATGCAAGTATTTTTGAAGAGATAAGATCGACAGGTAACGTGCGGTTGCCGATTTGAATCAAACAAGACTTATAAACAGTGGAGGTAATGAAGTTTTCTCCCAATAAAGTTTCAACAGACAACTCAAAGTCTAATTTCTCAAAAGTCAAGTTCAAACGTTGAACACAACTAGGTAAAATAAAATAGTGGGTAGAACTGGTATCTAACAAGGTATAGGCTTTGCAAGAGTTTATGATTAACTTACCCGTGATAACTTCGTTCGGATTCCTCGATAAACGCTCTCACTTAACCTACCAATTTTGACTTGTCTGGGATATCCTTTGGGGTCACCATCCCAGTCGGACTTGACTTCACTACAAAACAAAATCGAGCTAGGTTACCTTCTTTTCCGTAATTAAAACATGCTTTGGGTTGCTGCGTACAGTTTGGACGGATGTGTCCCTCTTATCCGCATTTGAAACATACGACCGGTGGTCGTTCTCCTTCCTTCGAAATAGGTGTCGGTGCTGCTATTGATGTCTTTCCATCATTGTTGAATCTTCTCTTCTTAAAACTATTCCCACTTAGTTCACCTTTCGTATTATCTTGGCCATGATTACCACCGAAGTGGTTAACATTTCTTGCCTAATAATTTCCTTCACGATGGTTATCGTTATTCCAATAACCATTTCCACCGGTACGATTATTATCATATTGTTGGTCGTTGCCTTTTGACTGGGCTGACTAATTATCGCGCTCCAATAACTGAGCGCTATTAACAACATCTGAATATAAACAAAGTTTGTGAGAAATGAGGTATTGACGTATTTCGAGTTTCAAACCTCGCAGAAACATTCACGTCATTCTCTCCTCATTATCAACCAAATGGGATGAAAACTGGGATAACTCCGCAAATTTAGCCTCGTACTGCAATACAGTCATATTTTTTTGCTCCAGCTTGATGAATTCAACCTCCTTCAAGTAACGAATACTTTTGGGAAAGTACTTGTCGTTGAACAGCTCTTGGAACTTCTCCCAAGACATTTTGAGTGTGGCAGGCTGAGTACGCTTTACTGAGTCCCACCAGTAATATGCCTCTCCTCTCAACATAAAGGTGGCAAAGGTAACCTTTTGTTCCTCGGACCATCCCAAGACATCAAATATTTTGGTGATCTACTTTATCCACATCTCTGCCTTAAGTGGTTTTGGCTCTCCCAAAATCTCCGATGGTCCCAGCTCCTTGAAATGCTTAGCAATGACCATCCGAGAGTTGCCAGTGTTTCCACCTGCATTTTGAACAGGAGTCTCTCTTGTCTGATGTTACATAAATTGCATAAAGCCTCTGAACATCCCATCGTTTATCATCTGGTTGGTGTTGTTATTTTCCTGAGGATTATTGCCTTCCTAATGCACATTATCCTAGGTATTGATCGTTGGTGACTCAACGGTCTCATGTGCGTCATTGCTTATCTCGACATTTTTAGATGCCATTTTCAAACACTACCACAAACAAGGGTTAATTGACATGCCACATATTATCCCTATACTCTGACCGACCAATTAAATAACAAATAATCTTAGGTAGGTCATACTAGCGAAGGAATTACCCGACTCTTCCCTCCTAGTTCTAGTCTCACATCTCAGTCAGGGATCATATCCCTAAGCTTTGATACCAACTGTGACCCACATCCAAAATAGGTATACATCACCCATTCTGAGTCGCCAAATACATGGTACAAAAAAACAAATACAAACTTCTTTTATACAATACGACAACAACGTAGCTGAGAGCTTTTACACGAATATTGTCTTATAGACAGTATTCAAACTCAAATGAAGTCCTCAATACATTTATTATCACATTATTTCATAGAATAGTGAGGACTACTGATGCAAACATTTGGACCGTCACTTCGTTCCCTGACTAGTCCCGACTACGTTCTCATTTCCAGAAGAGACTAATGAAAGCAAAAGGGTGAGCTCAACTAGCCCAGTAAGAAATATTATGACTAAGATAATGCATAATAAATTATCGTTAGCCTTCAACAGTGTTAAACTGATAAAATACAATAACATCAAGTTTAACTGCAGCGGAACAAGCAATCCATTAGAAGAGTCAAGTAGAGCATGGTATCTACTATCTTCTATGATTTAAAAAGTTTTTCATCCACTTTATCGCTAAGACTCAGCTTAATAAATAAATCACATCATCGAATCATCCCTGCACTACGGGCCAAGGATATTCATGTAATCATCAATGGTCATGATTATACCGAATAATCCCTGGTCATAAACATACCAACAACTGTCCATCAATGCACTACGGGACAATGAGGACTTTTACCACATTATTTGTAACATTACGAGTCATGATTATACCGAATGATCCCTAGTCATAATCATACCAACCAATAGTCCATCTATGAATGTAAGCTAAAGATGACTTTCATCACAATATAAGCGTGAGGATGATGACAATGATATAAGCATTAATCAAAAAAAATCAAGGATAAATATTAAAGACTTTAAATTTATCCAGAGTTTAAAAATATCCAAATTGTCAACTTGATACTGCATTGTGGAGTAAAATTCAAGAATAATATTCATGCATCAAAAATAATTTGGACAGAAAAGAAATATATTTTTTGGGTGAATAGTACCCCGTGAATAGTACCCTGTGAATAGTACTTCAGAAATAGTACATCGTGAATAGTACCCTAGCATGAAAATTTCCCCAAATACCCGAGTGAATAATATTCATGTGAATAGTAATTGGGTTAATAGTAACCTATAAATAGTAACTCGTGAATAGTACTCCAGCATGAAAAGTGCCCCGAATACCCGAGTGAATAATATTCAAGTGAATAGTAACTGGGTGAATAGTACCCGTAAATAGTAACGCATGAATGGTATTCCAGCATAAAAAGATCAATAATTATCAAGAAAGCTCATAATAATATTTCCATGAAAAGATATTGGATGAAGCACAAATATCAAAGATATTCTACTAATTTTATGGAGTATAGAAACAATACTTTAACAGAATGAGGGTAGAATTAGGAATACGAAAAAAATAATATTACTCACATACTACAGAGTATGGAAGAAAATATTATTTCTACGAATACTGAAAAAATATTATCCCTTACCTCAAAAGAAGACTGGATACTTGAATAGTGAGGTAGAAGACTTCTCTTCTTCATTCTCTCTATAGCTTATCTCTTTAAAGCTTCTCTCTCTATAATTGCGCTTGTGAGTCTTAGTGAATCGGTGAGAATGAAAGAAGAATGAGCTTCTATTTATAGGAAAATACAGTTTCGATAATTGCACGTTTTGGGGCTCGAAATATTATAGTATAATACTTTCATCTTTTCCTTCATTTTTAATTTAGTCCTGTAAGTATTATCAAACTTGCACCACCTCCCCTAATAGTACATCATGTGAATCAATAGTACATTCATGTGACTCAATAGTTTTATACATTTGAAAAAAATAGTTACAGTGTAGTACCTTCATTTATACCTCCATTTTTAATTTAGTCATGCAAGTATTATCAATCTTGCACCACCTCCCCTAATAGTACATGCATGTTAATCAATAATACACACCTGTGAACAAATAGTTATACGCATGTGAATTAATAGCAATTAATTTCTCATTTATCCGATTAATTACCCGATTGGTCAATATAACCTCCAGAAATCAATTATTATCGAAATAAATGTCGATTTTCACTAACACTAATAATCCCAACACAATGGAACTATCAATTTCATCTTTAATCAACACGAACATATTCATCATTAATATTATAACTCATAATATTTAACAACCGGATCATTCCCAAGAAAGAGGGGCTTTCGATAAGATTTCTCCTATTGGCGCCATGATTAGGTGACCAAACCTCTCCTCGATGAACTTTCTGAGACATCGTCAATATTTCAAATAATAATATGAATAACTTTGTCGTCTCAATTATTGATTTAATAATATAAAATATTGATCTCGTGATAATAATTGAATCAATAATATGAGAGATATTATACGTGAATTCTTAGTAGCAATAATTGATTATAATCGAGTGACTTCTCACGTAAGCATCAATAATAAATACTGTAGTGCTACTATGCAACCACGCGACATCGCTTTTACTTTTACCACCGGGTTGTTCAACAGTTTAACGGTAAAACTTTCGCTGTTATTTTTATAAAAAGATAATTCTGTCATTTTCTAATTACGACAATACTTCTGTTGTGGGGTCCACCAATTATTGTGTCGTCGTACGAATATTTGTTGATCAATTTTGCAATCAATGAATACGTGCAAGTATACACGGTCAACAAGTAATAAAGTGATAAGAAAAGTATCGTTCCCACGAGAAATTATTTAATAAAAATTACCAAGTACTAACTCTTAACCAAATTAATTTTATTTAAACAATTGCAAAGTGTGATTTTTCTAATTAAGAAAACTAAATTAATCAGTTAAAACTAGATTACTCTAAAATTAATTCAAATAAATAAAGATTAAGACTCGACGAATGAATTTAGATAAATAAAGGTGAAGACTAAAATATCCCCAATTTATGTACTACAAACCAATTATCCAACTAATCCAATTATTATGCCTAATGAATTGTTAACAGGAATTCTAAGTGTTAAAAGCCCTTTCCCAAGTGATCAGTTAACTTTTATTCAATTTAATCAATCTTGTGATATTCCTATGCAAAATAATTAAATTAAACCCATTAAGTTCCAATTCCCAATTTGTTACATGTAGTGAACATATATTCCTATTCAATTCACGACCCTAATTATTCGTCTCATGCAAATAATCAAGCATACATGTTATCATGTCTAGTTCTAACCCTAAATTTCATCTTCTGAATCATTCTAGAGTAACACTGTAATTACTGGCCAAATAATTAATTAATACGCACAAGACATAATAAACAATTCACCTTGACATAAATAATTGGAATAAATTAGACAATTAATTCATAGACATAAAAGGTTCAAATTGTAGTCTTAATAAATGAATTAGTTCATAACGAAAAATAAAACCAACAATCTCATGAAAATCATCTTAAAAGAATTACACAATTAAAAATAGGAAGAAGAAGAAACTCTAAAACAAAATCTCCCAAGCTCCAATCTTCAATTGGAATTCTTCTCCACAAAATTCCTATTGATTCCTGATTAGTCTCCAGTTATGAATGAATCTCCCTTATTTTATGTCTTATATCATGTATCTATAGGTTATAAGTCCAATTTTTAGCTTAGGAGGAAACTCAATCCAATTTGGAGTAAAAAAAGTGTTAAAATTCGCCCCAAAATGCGTCTAAGCTTTGACGGGCCCTTTCCCCATCGCCTTGGCCTTAGCCACTCAAGATTTGAACATCGCCTCCTAGTGCCCGAAGACCGAAATGGCCTTGGAATGGGCGCCCCGGTGCTGGCCTCTTTTCCAGAATTTTTCTACTCCAATGTCCTTTGGGAAAATGATCATAACGTCTTCGTCCAAACTCTGATTTTGATGATTCAAGATGTTACGGAAAGAGGAGACGTAGATCTACAACTTTCATTCTTTGAGTGTTTCGAAATAAGGTCCAGAGAAATACTGAAATTGGCTTTGAAGTGGGTGCTATATAAATAACAAGCCAAAAACGCGAATCTAGCCACCCTAAACGTCGATCCAAATAACTTTTGTCCCAATTCCTACAAAACAATATAAAACATGCATGAATAGACATAAACACTTAAAAACATCCAAAAGATTAAGCTTAAACACACTCAATTCATGGGTATAAAACTCACTCATCATATACCCCCAAACTTAAACATTTGTTTGTCCTCAAGCAAAAACTCAATTTAGAAAAAGTCATCCTCTAGCAATGATCCACCCAAACAATGAATCAATATGAATTCGCACAATGGCCTCAAAGGTTACAACAAATGATAACCTGCAGAAAATTTCAAAACAATGTCATGTCTAAAATTTCAACAACTTTCATTAGCTTCACATCTACTCATGATCCTTTAAGTGTGTGTGTTCATCCATATGTTCAAACTAGTCATGATTTAGCTAAGATCAACAAACACTCATAAAAGATTTTCAAAACAAATCTCAAAACTTCTTATCACATCAATCACCGCTAAAATAGACAAAGCATAATTTTTTTTTCTTAAGGATAAACTGGATACTCAACTTTTAAGCACATATGAACCCTTCCCAAGTATTTCAAACATACATATTTTCTTTTCTCTATTCAATGAGTGCATTTTATGCTCCATCTCACTTTCCACTTTTCATTAAACGAGTGCATTTTACGCTCCATCTCGTTTTTCACTTTTCATTGAACGAGTGTGTTTTACGCTCCATCTCGTGCCTATGTTTATGGGGAGTGCATTTTACGCTCCATCTCGACCCACCACATGCTTCAATTATTCAACTCGGGAAGGTTCCAATATTTTTTTTTTCAAAAATACCCCAAGATTTCCCCCAAACGTATCTAAGTACCTAATTTTCACTTCGAATGATGCTCAAATAAGATTTCTCAAGTTGCAATGGTATCTTTCATAAGCATTTTGCCAAAAAAATGTTAATCCCAACTGGCTAAACAAATGGATGTGTAACATTTTTCAAAAATTTCGCAAGTAATGTGAAAACCAATTAATGAGTTAAAATATAGACTAAACATGCTCATCAATTCTCCAAGAGTTAACAATATCAACCACCCACTTATCATCGGCCAAAATCAAATTCCATCAAAACATTGCCCAAGTAAATACTAAACATGATAAATACCCCCAAACTTAAAACAGACATTGCCCTCAATGGCTAAGATAGGAAAAATTAAAAGAGAGGACTTCCTTGACATATAGCAATTTATCTCTTTGTCTGCGAAGTCTGAAGAATAGGTTAGGCAGATTGGAATGAATCGGGTACCACACTTGTGTTGGACTTAACTAACCTGTGAACACAAAAGAAGCAAGATTATTAAATCATAAAAAAATGAAAAAAATCTATCAACTAATATGAAACCTAATAAAAACTAAAAATAAAAATTAAACTTGGGTTGCCTCCCAATAAGCGCTTGTTTTATAGTCTCAGCCTGACTTCTTCAATTCTCTATCCAATTCCCCTACGAAAATTGAGTAACACTTCATCCATCAGTAGCAATGTCTCTTTTAGGAGGTTCCCATTAGTAATGGCCTTTAAATCTAAGTCACCTAGCATGATCTTTTCAGATATGATCCCTATTAAGTACGACAAACCACTAGGTGTTTTCCCCATTATGTTTGTGATCAAATTATGGCATGGAAGCTTGTCAAACACAACAGGGTCTTCTTTTATCTTCCCTTTCTCATCCCACCATTGCTCTAAAGTTGTCCTAGCTCTCATATCACATATAGCTTTGCCTATGACATGACTACTAATTGGACATGGTCTTGAAAAACCGCCTGGATCCTTGAACTTTGGTGGACAAGGTACATGGGACACTATCAAAATCAACTCATCTTCGTTGGTACTCAAAGTTAGATCTTCGCCGATCTCCTTTTCTTGGTCCCCAAGTGTCTCCTCTCTTTCAACATCTATATCATTTGGCACATCCGGTTGTAGATTTGGTTCGGGCTCATCATCAGTCTCAGAATCCATGTCATAGGGCCAAGTGTATTGAGGACAAATGTTTGAGGCATTGATTAGTTGTTCCATTTGGTTCGTAAAATTTTGACTCGATATCTCTTGATTAATCCTCCTGTCCTCACTTGAAGCTATGAACTTGAACAAAATTTCCTCCAAATTTGAATGTTCCTCCTGTTGTAGTGGAGGTGGACACGAGAAATCCGGTGGGTATATTGGACTTGGAGCATAAAATTGATCTTGATGAGTATGGCTTCATGAAAAATCCGGGTGATACCCCTAATCTTGATAATAGTTGTTGGGATAGACATAATTGTTGGGGTAATCACCGTCGTACGGTACCGGCTCAAAACTGGTGGTGCATTGATGACTCGCATGATTTTTAGCACAATAATCACAAGTAACCGCCACACTTTGACGACGTTGTGCTGCAAAAGCATTTAACCTCCTTGAAAGTGTCTCAATTTGTGCTGACAATGCAGAAAGTGCCGCGAGTCCATCAATTTCCGCTCCCTTCATTTGAGTCGTTCTAAGTATCTGACCATTAATAATTACATTCTGCCATGGTACCTGAAAAGAAAGAAAAATAATAGAAAGAGAATTAAATAAGACAAGAATAAATAAAAAAACGTTTAAATTAAAACTAATTTGATAAAAATTAATATTGGCAAATATTATTAAATTAATTCCCCAGCAATGGCGCCAAAAACTTGTTGATCAATTTCGCAATCAATGAATACATGCAAGTATACACGGTCAACAAGTAATAAAGTGATAAGAAAAGTATCGTTCCCACGAGGAATTATTTAATAAAAATTACCAAGTACTAACTCTTAACCAAATCAATTTTATTTAAACAATTGCAAAGTGTGATTTTTCTAATTAAGAAAACTAAATTAATCAGTTAAAACTAGATTACTCTAAAATTAATTCAAATAAATAAAGATTAAGACTCGACGAATGAATTCAGATAAATAAAGGTTAAGACTACAATATCCCCAATTTATGTACTACAAACCAATTATCCAACTAATCCAATTATTATGCCTAATGAATTGTTAACAAGAATTCTAAGTGTTAAAAGCCCTTTCCCAAGTGATCAGTTAACTTTTATTCAATTCAATCAATCTTGCGATATTCCTATGCAAAATAATTAAATTAAACCCATTAAGTTCCAATTCCCAATTTGTTACATGTAGTGAACAGATATTCCTATTCAATTCACGACCCTAATTATTCGTCTCATGCAAATAATCAAGCATACATGTTATCATGTCCAGTTTTAACCCTAAATTTCATCTTTCGAATCCTTCTAGAGTAACACGGTAATTACTGGCCAAATAATTAATCAATACGCATAAGACATAATAAACAATTCAACTTGACATAAACAATTGGAATAAATTAGACAATTAATTCATAGACATAAAAGGTTCAAATTGTAGTCTTAATAAACGAATTAGTTCATAACAAAAAATAAAACCAACAATCTCATGAAAATCATCTTCAAAGAATTACACAATTAAAAATAATAAGAAGAAGAAACTCTAAAAGAAAATCTCCCAAGCTCCAATCTTCAATTGGAATTCTTCTCCACAAAATCCCTATTTATTCCTGATTAGTCTCCAGTTATGAATGAATCTCCCTTATTTTATGTCTTACATCATGTATTTATAGGTTACAAGTCCAATTTTTAGCTTAGGAGGAAACCCAATCCAATTTGGAGTCAAAAAAGTGTCAAAATTCACCCCAAAACGCATCCAAGCTTTGACCAAAGTTATTCCCAATGTTGGCTTCATGCCACAAGAACATCGCTTTCTCCTAGCTCTCGGCTATTGAAATAACTCTTGGAATGGGCGCCCCGACGCTAGCCTCTTTTCCAGAAATTTTTTACTCCGACGTCCTTTGGGAAAATAGCCATAACTTCTTTGTCCAAATTCTGATTTTGATGATTCAAGATGTTCCGAAAAGAGGAGACGTAGATCTACAACTTTCATTCTTTGAGTGTTTCAAAATAAGGTCCGGAGCAATACTAAAATTAGCTCTGAAGTGGGTGCTATGTAAATAACAAACTAAAAACGCGAATCCACCCAAACGTCGATCCAAGTAACTTTTGTCCCAATTCCTACAAAACAACATAAAACATGCATGAATAGATACAAACACTTAAAAACATCCAAAAGATTAAGCTCAAACGCACTCAATTCGTGGGTATAAAATCACTCATCAATATTCCCTGTTAAAATGAATATTCACCGACCAATCGAATATTATATAACCACTTGCTTACTTTTCAAAATTTATAAATATTACCCACAACTATAAAATTATATCAAATCCACACCATAATATTCAAAAATGTATTTCGAGAAAAAATAATCTTTATTCATAAAAGTTGGGGTCTTACATAAAATTCAAGCTCATCAAAAAATAAAGTTCAACAACAGTTTTTATTTATATATATATATATATATATATATAAGCAGTAAATGCTCTGGATGTAAAATCTAGGCTCATCGAACAAAGTTCGACAACATTTCAGTCCGGACTCAATCGAGGCATAACTCGATAATGTTTGTCCATATATATATATATATATATATATATATATATATATATATATATATATACACAAAAGGAATAAAAGTCACGATGACGAAGTCCTGGCATACACACGCAACACGACTCTCAACGTGAAGAACGGTGTGTGCACAGTAGAAGAGAAAGGCTTTAAGAAGTGTATGAAGGCTTATAGTGGATTGCCAAAGAAGACTTCTATAGCTTTAAATGGATGAACACTTGGCTCTCGCCGGTAAAAATATGACTGAATATAAGCTTATAAGTGTTTAAAATGAGAAAGCACTCAGTTTAGGGTGTGTACAGAGAAAATTGGACAGGGCTTCCTCGCCGTTTTCTCTTACAAAATGGCCACCCCAAGCCCTTTATTTATAGAGGGGCAACAAGCAGTGTGTACTGCAGAAGTTACTGATTCACACGTATTCCGCCAGGTGCTCTGGACTCATGTGGTCCAGTCGTCGTCTCAAATCGTGCACGCATACAACGTGATGTCCGCTCGAGCTTTCGAAACTTCAATTCGGGCATCCGATTGAGGTTTATAAGACCTATTTTGGACTACTATTGTCGAGAGCTACGCAATGACATGGGATTAGAGGTTGTACAAAGTCAGGAAGATGGGACCATGCCCTTGGTCTTAAGGCTTCAAATTCTATCCGGTGTGCTGCCTTCCGTAGTAGTCGCTCGGGATTGGAACTCCTTGGTTCTTGTGGGACATTGCTGTGTAGAATGTATGTAGAAATGTATTGAGACGACACACATGTGGGATTGAGGTGGCAAAATGATGATTTTGTCCCTCACCGGGGTTATCTCTGGTTTGGGCTGATAAAGCAGTCGTTGCACAAGGTTATCTCTAAGATTGGGCTGCTGAAAGTGTTGAATGTCTTCAGGTGTGACGCCCCCAAAACAGGTATATATCACCCATTCTAAGTCGCCAAATACATGGTACAAAAAAACAAATATAAACTTTTTTTATATAATACGACAACAGCGTAGCTGAGAGTTTTTACACGAATATTGTCTCATAGACAGTATTCAAACTCAAATAAAGTCCTCAATACATTTATTATCACACTATTTCATAGAATAGTGAGGACTACTAAAACAACCATCTAGACCTTCAATCCGTTCCCTGACCATTCCCAGCTATATTCTCATTTCCTGAAGAGAACAATGAAAGAAAAGGGTGAGCTCAACTAGCCCAGAAAAAAATATTATGACTAAGATAATGCCAGAATAAATTATCCTTAGCCTTCAACAGTATAACAACTGATAGAATACAATAGACAACAAGTTTTAGATCAACAACTGCAGTGGAATAAGCAATCCATTAGAAGAGTCAAGTAGAGCATGATATCTACTATCTTCTATGATTTAAAAAGTTTTTCATCAACTTTATCGCTGAGACTCAGCTTAATAAATAAACCACATCATCGAATCATCCCTGCACTATGGGCCAAGGATATTCATGTAATCATCAATGGTCATGATTATACCGAATAATCCATGGTCATAATCATACCAACAAAAGTCCATCAATGCACTACAGGCCTATGAGGACTTTTACCACATCATTTGTAACATCGGGTCATGATTATACCGAATGATCCCTGGTCATAATCATACCAATCAACAGTCCATCTATGGACGTAAGCCAAAGATATACAACTGTAAAACCAATAATCAACAGTCCATCTTTGTACGTAAGTCAAAGATGACTTTCATCACAATATAAACATGAGGATGATTACAATGATATAAGCATTAATCAAACAAAATAAAGGATAAATATTAAAGACTTTAAATTTATCCAGAGTTTAAAAATATCCAAATTGTCAACATGATACCGCTTTGTGGAGTAAAATTCAAGAATAATATTCATGTATCAAAAATAATTTGGACGGAAAAGAAATAAACTTTTCGGGTGAATAGTACCCCGTGAATAGTACCCTGGGAATAGTACTTCGGGAGTAGTACCTCATGAATAGTACCCCAGCATGAAAAGTGCCCCAAATACCCGAGTGAATAGTAACCGGGTTAATAGTAACCCATAAATAGTAACTCGTGAATAGTACCCCGACATAAAAAGTGCCCAAAATACCCGAGTGAATATTATTTGAGTGAATAGTAATCGGGTGATTAGTAACCCACAAATAGTAACTCGTGAATAGTATTCTGGCATAAAAAGATCAATAATTATCAAGAATGCTCAGAATAATATTTCCATCAAAAGATACTGGATGAAGCGCAAATATCAATGATATACACTAATTTTACGGAGTATAGAAGCAATACTTTAACAGGATGAGTGTAGAATTAGGAATACGAACGAAATAATATTACTCACATACTACAGAGTATAGAAGAAAATATTATTTTTATGAATACTGGAAAAAAAATATCTGTTACCTTAGAAGAAGATAGGATATTGGAATAGTGAGGTAGCAAACTTCTCTTCTTCTTTCTCTCAATAGCTTCTCTCTCTATAATTTCTCTTGTGAGTCTTAGTGAATTGGTGAGAATGAACGAAGAATGAGCTTCTATTTATAGGAAAATATAGTTTCGATAATTGCACATTTTGGGGCTCGAAATATTAAAGTATAATACCTTCATCTTTTCCTTCATTTTTAATTAAGTCCTGCAAGTATTATCAAACTTGCACCACCTCCCCTAATAGTACATCATGTGAATCAATAGTTCTATACATGTGAAAAAATAGTTACAGTATAGTACCTTCATCTATACCTCTATTTTTAATTTAGTCATGCAAGTATTATAAATCTTGCACCACCTCCCCTAATAGTACATGCATGTGAATCAATAGTACACATATGTGAACAAATAGTTATAAGCATGTGAATTAATAGAAATTAATTGCTCATTTATCCGATTAATTACATGATTGGTTAATATAACTTCCAGACATAAATTATTATCGAAATAAATGTCGATTTCCACCAACACTAATAATCCCAACACAATGGAATTATCAATTTGATCTTTAATCAACACGAACTTATTCATCATTAATATTATAAATCACAATATTTAACAACCAGATCATTCCCAGGAAAGAGGGGGCTTTCCGATAAGGATTTCTTTCTATTGGCGCGCAATTAGGTGACCAAACCTCTCATCGATAGAACTTTCTAGACATCGTCAATATTGTAAATAATAATATGAATAACTTTTTCGTCTCAATTATTGATTTAATAATATAAAATATTATGCGATGATAATCTTTAATGACAATAATATATGAGATATTATGCGTAATTATCAGTGCAGCAATACTTGAGTATAACTGAGTGACTTCTCACGTAAGCATCAATAATCAATACCGTGTGCTACTATACAACCACGCGTATTACTGTACTTTTATCACCGATTATTTTATGACAACTTGCTTACTTTGAAAATTTTCAAATATCACCCATAACTTTAATTTGTTATCAATTTAACCATTTACTAAATAGAATAATAATTATAAGAAAATTGAATACTTTCATTTCATAAAATTTGGGATCTCGCAATCTCCCCTCCTTATGAAATTTCACCCTCGATATTTACGTACCTGGTAGTTCAACGATGTGAGAATACCTTTCTTTCTTTTCGGATTGTACCTTCCCGGTTATTTCCTCTCTATCATGATTTTCCCATTTCTCATCTCCTGTATTTCAGATATCATTCTAGAATATAGTTTCAAAATAAGGGTTAATTGACATGACACATATTATCTCTATATTCTGACCGACTAATTAAATAACCAATAAACTTAGGTAGGTCATACTAGAGAAGGAATCACCCGTCTCTCCCCTCCTAGTTCTAGCCTCACATCATAGTCAAGGAACATATCCCTAAGCTTTGATACCAACTGTGATGCCTCCAAAACAGGTATACATCACCCATTCTGAGTCGCCAAATACTTGGTATAAAAAAACAAATATAAACTTCTTTTATACAATACAAAAACAGTGTAGCTGAGAGTTTTTACACGAATATTGTCTCATAGAAAGTATTCAAACTCAAATGAAGTCCTCAATACATTTATTATCACAGTATTTCATAGACTAGTGAGGACTACTAAAATAACCATCTGGACCGTTAATCCGTTCCCTGACCAGTCCCAGCTATATTCTCATTTCTTGAAGAGAACAGTGAAAGAAAAGGGTGGTCTCTACTAGCCCAATAAGAAATATTATGACTAAGATAATGCAGAATAAATTATCCTTAGCCTTCAACAGTATAACAACTGATAAAATACAATAGACAACAAGTTTTAGATCAACAACTGCAACAGAATAAGCAATCCATTAGAAGAGTCAAGTAGAGCATGATATCTATTATCTTCTATGATTTAAAAAGTTTTACATCAACTTTATCACTTAGACTCAGCTTAATAAATAAACCACATCATCGAATCATCCCTGCACTACGGGCCAAGGATATTCATGTAATCATCAATGGTCATGATTATACCGAATAATCCATGGTCATAATCATACCAACAACTGTCCATCAATGCACTACGGGCCAATGAGGACTTTTACCACATCATTTGTAACATTACGGGTCATGATTATATCGAATGATCCCTGGTTATAATAATACCAATCAACAGTCCATCTATGCACGTAAGCCATGGATATACAACTGTAAAACCAATAATCAACTGTCCATCTTTGCACGTAAGCTAAAGATGACTTTCATCACAATATAAGCATGAGGATAATGACAATGATATAAGCATTAATCAAACGAAATAAAGGATAAATATTAAAGATTTTAAATTTATCCAGAGTTTAAAAATATCCAAATTGTCAACATGATACTGCTTTGTGGAGTAAAATTTAAGAATAATATTCATGTATTAAAATAATTTGGACAGAAAAGAAATAAATTTTTTGGGTGAATAGTATCCCATGAATAGTACCCTGTGAATAGTACTTCAGGAGTAGTACCTCGTGAATAGTACCCCAGCATGAAAAGTGCCCCAAATACCCGAGTGAATAATATTCTTGTGAATAGTAACCGGGTGAATAGTAACTCGTGAATAGTACTCCGACATGAAAAGTGCCCCAAATACCTGAGTGAATATTATTTGAGTGAATAGTAATCGGGTGATTAGTAACCCATAAATAGTAACTCGTGAATAGTATTCTGGCATGAAAAGATCAATAATTATCAAGAATGCTCAAAATAATATTTCCATCAAAAGATACTGGATGAAACGCAAATATCAAGGATATTCTACTAATTTTATGGAGTATAGAAGCAATACTTTAACAGAATGAGTGTAGAATTAGGAATACGAACGAAATAATATTACTCACATACTATAGAGTATAGAAGAAAATATTATTTTTATGAATACTGGAAAAAAAATATCTGTTACCTCAGAAGAAGATTGGATATTGGAATAGTGAGGTAGCAGACTTCTCTTCTTCTTTCTCTCGATAGCTTCTCCCTCTATAATTGCTCTTGTGAGTCTTAGTGAATTGGTGAGAATGAACGAAGAATGAGCTTCTATTTATAGGAAAATATAGATTCGATAATTGCACGTTTTGGGGCTCGAAATATTAAAGTATAATACCTTCATCTTTTCCTTCATTTTTAATTTAGTCCTGCAAGTATTATCAAACTTGCACCACCTCCCCTAATAGTACATCATGTGAATCAATAGTACATTCATGTGAATCAATAGTTCTATACATGTGAAAAAAATAGTTACAGTATAGTACCTTCATCTAGACCTCTATTTTTAATTTAGTCATGCAAGTATTATAAATCTTGCACCACCTCCCCTAATAGTACATGCATGTGAATCAATAGTGCACACATGTGAACCAATAGTTATAAGCGTATGAATTAATAGCAATTAATTGCTCATTTATCCGATTAATTACCTGATTGGTCAATATAACTTCCAGACATCAATTATTATCGAAATAAATGTCAATTTCCACTAACACTAATAATCCCAACATAATGAAACTATCAATTTCATCTTTAATCAATACGAACTTATTCATCAATAATATTATAACTCACAATATTTAACAACCAGATCATTCCCAGGAAAGAGGGGGCTTTCCGATAAGGATTTATCCCTATTAGCGCGCAATTAGGTGACCAAACCTCTCCTCGACAGAAATTTCTAGACATCGTCAATATTGCAAATAATAATATGAATAACTTTGTCATCTCAATTATTGATTTAATAATATAAAATATTATGCAGATGATACTGTGACAATAATATGAGAGATATTATGTAGCAATAATTGAGTATTAATGAGTGACTTCTGACGTGAGCATCAATAATCAATACCGTGTGCTACTATGCAACCACGCGTATTACGGTACTTTTATCTTCGATTATTTTATGACAACTTGCTTACTTTGAAAAATTTCAAATATCACCCATAACTTTAATCTTTTATCAATTTAACCATTTACTAAATATAATAATAATTATAAGAAAATTGAATACTTTTATTTCATAAAATTCGGGATTTCACATCAGGGTTGTCTCTGAGGTGTGCCTAACCTCCCGAGGATATCCCCGGGACTGGAGCTGAGTGACTCGGTGTGGTTTCTGAGGTTGAAGCTGACTGCATAGGTTGAAATGAACATCTACGGGGTTATCTCCAAAACTGCAACTGCATTCCTCAGGGTTATCTCCGAGGTTGACACTGTCTTTCCCGTTGTTGTTTTCGGGATTGAGACTGAGTATCTCGTGGTTATCTCCGAGATGGAACGACCTTCTTCGGTGTGATTTTCGGTATTTGAACTGCATTCCTCGGGGTTATCTCCGAGGTTAAAACTGACACTCCCGGTGTTGTTTTCGGGATTGAGCTAAGTTGTCCTCCAGGGTTATCTCTGAAAGATGATTCTTCCCTCCTGCAATGTTAGTAACAGGTATGAAGAAAATTTTGACTGTCTACAATTATTTTCCAATAGAACGCTTTAATAAATTTGTTCTCTTTCTTAGTTTTGAGTCCTTACCAAATCAATTGGTTAAGAACAACTTTTAATACATATTTGATTTATCAAATTTAAACATATTTAATCTAGCTGATACAAATAACATAGATCTATCTCAAAAATAGTTCAAGAATGAAAGAACTTTAACTAATTCACAGTTCAATAATAATAGAACAAGAATTCAATTGCATAATGTGCGATTAACAACAATCATTAAGGATGTGGAGTAATCAAAAATAATTATCCACTATCATGCTTTGAAAATAATAACTCAAGTTCGAGAACTTGCCTCAATCGCGGTCTATTGCTATGCAATTCTACTATCCGCTTAAGCAATTTAAATTATCCTCTTTTGAAAGACCTAACATGGATCCTTCAATTAGCATAGCATATATTTACTTATAACATATTATTTATAATACATTATCTAATATTTAATCATACGATTAAATATTACACATTACATTAAATCTTTAGTAATATTATCACTTCTTGATAATATAAACATCATCTTAATTACTCATTTAATATTATTACTTTTAATAATATTTTATTTACTTCTTAGTATTATTACTCAACTTTACTCACTTACTAATATTATTAATCAATTAATAATATTTTAATCATCTTCTAGTATTATTAATCATTTAATAATATTTTATTTATCATCTAATATTATTAATCTCTTATTATTATTTTAATCCTTATCTAATATTATTAATCTCTTAATAATACTTTAATTAATTTCAAATATTATTAATCCTTTAATAATATTTTAATATAATATTATTAATGTGAGACCCCAAATTTTACGAATAAAGATTTAATTTTCTCGAAATATTTTTTTTCAAAATTATGGTGTGGATTTGAGATAATGTTATAGTTGTGGGTAGTATTTATAAATTTTGTAAAAGTATGCAAGTTGTTCGTTTGGTCAGGGAATATTATTTTTGCCGGGGAATATTCGTATGACGGCACAATCATTGGTGGATCTCACAATGGAATTATTATCGGATTGAGAAAATGACAAAAATATTTTTATGAAAATAACAGCGGAAGTTTTACCGTTAAAACCGTTAAACTACTCGGTAGTAAAAGTACAGTAATACGCATGGTTGCATAGTAGCACACGGTATTGATTATTGATGTTTACCTGAGAAGTCACTCAGTTTTGTTCAATTATTGCTACAGTAATTGTTGCATAGTATCTCACGTTATTTGATTCAATTATTGTCAATATTTTATATATTATTAAATCAATAATTGAGATAACAAAGTTATTAATATTATTATTTGCAATATTAATGATGTCTAGAAGTTCTGCTAAGGAGAGGTTTGGTCACCTAATTGCGCGCCAATAGGGAGAAATCCTTATTGGAAAGCCCCCTCTTTCCTGGGAACGACCTGGTCGATTAATAATATGAATTATAATAATGATGATGAGTTTTGTTTTATTAGTATTATTAATGTAATAAAACAGAAAAGCTTTTTATATAAAATAGAATACTTTTATAAAATTATTTGTTTTATTAGATTATAAATAGAATATATTATATTCTATTATGCGTAGTGTTTTGCATAGTAAATTTTTTTTATATAAAACAGAATACTTTTATAAAGTTATTTGTTTTATTAGATTATAAATAGAATATATTATATTTATTATGCATAGTGTTGCATAGTGCCTGCAAAGTGTTTTGCATAGTAAAATCTTTTTATATAAAACATAATACTTTTATAAAGTAATTTGTTTTATTAGATTTTAAATAAAATATATATTTATATATATATATATATATTATTTTATTGCATAGTATTCTTTCTATTTTTCTATAAATAGGATGCTTAGTTAGAATTAAAATCACACCAGAAGTTTAGAGAATTCTTCTTCTATAATCTTGAGCGTATTTCTTTAGAGTTTAAGAAAGCTTTGAGCATAGTGCAAGTTTTCTTTGAGTATATCCTTGCCCTACTAGTCAGAATACTCTTCTTTCTAAGGTAAGGGGTATTATTCTTTCGTATTCATGAAGAGAATTATTTTCTTTCAATACTCGTAAGAGTTGTTACTCCATTCTTTATTATTATGTTGGAATAACCTGTTTATGCGAAGTACTACATACATGTTGAAATTCTTCTATTATTCCATTCTTTATTATTCTGTCAGAATATCCTGTCTGTGCGTTTGTAAATGACCTGGTTCCATTCTTTATTATTCGTTTAATATCCTCGTCTGCGTTCTTACGTGACACAGTTCCATTATTTATTATTCTCATTGAATAACTCCGTCTCATGCGATCTATCGCATGCATGGTGAATCCTTCTGTTATTCCATTCTTTATTATTCGGTTGAAATAACCTGTCTGTGCGTTTCCGCTTGTTTGCTTTTATTTTCGAGATGCGAAGCATTCTCGTGAAAATAATATACAGCAGTGTCGAACTCCTCATGGGCATCACAGCCATCCAAGGAAATTCAGACACTGTAAAATAGTGTACAGGCTGCTTACAGCTGAAAAATATCCATCATGGGAACCGAATCTAGATTCAGTAAACTGAACCTGTGACCACATGATTCCTAGGCTCACATTATACTGCAATTTGTATGGAAAACAGTAAGCAGTTATATATATAAAAGCTGTAAATATATATATATATATATATATATACGTGTGTGTGTGTGTGTGTGTGTGTGTGCATGATCAACCACCACAAAGCAACTCCATGGGGATCGAAATGTAAATAAAGCAATAATGTTATCAATCGCCACGAAGTAAACTCCAGCGAGTGATAAAATGTAAATAAAGTCAGTAAAAAGTGATTAACTCGCCACGAAGTGAAGTCTAGGCAGACAAAATGTAAAAAGCTATAAAAAGCCACGGAGGGAACTCCGTGCTTGACAGAATGTAAATATATATATATATATATATATATATATATATATATATATATAAGCAATTAAACGCCTCCGGCATCAAGTTCAGGATCAATCGAGGCATAACTCGATAATGTTAGTCCATATATATGAAATATATATATATATTAGTATATATATACGAGATAAAAATGAAAACTACTGAATCAAGTTCGGAAAACGCACACAACACGACTCTCAATGTGTATAATCTGTGTGTATATATGAGAAGAAGGCTTTATAAAATGTAAGAAGGCTTATAATAGAGGCACGCCAAAGTAGACTTTCTATGACTTTAAATGGATAAACACTCGGCTCACGGGATAAAAGATAGCTATATATGAGCTAACTAGTGTTTAAAGAAGAGGAAACACTCAAAAGATGTGTATGCAGAGTAAAATGGGCAGGCTTCCTCGCTTTTTCCTTCTCTCTTTTTTTTCAATGGTCAACCCCCACCCTATATTTATAGATCGATGGTCAGCAGTACACTGCAAGCGATCAGCTTGTACCTACGGGTTGGTCGTGGTGTATCCGAGCCTCGCGGGTCCCGTCGTCTTGTAGTACGTGAACTCATGCACTGTAATGTCCGCTCGAACTTGCAGAACTTCAATCCAAGCATCCGAACGAGGTATATCTGACCTTCTTCGGACTGCTGGTGTCGAGAGTTACGCAATGACATGGATTAGAGGTTGTACGAAGTCAGGAAGAGGGGTTTATGCCCATGGTCTTCAAGTTTCAAATTCTATCCAAAGTACTTTCACACGTAATAGTCACTCGGGATTGTCATTCCTTAGTTCTTGTGGGACATTGTTGGATGTATGTATGAAGTATTGGGAAGACGTGCCATTGTTGAAGGAACTAGATGACGCTTGACTCCTTGCCGAGGTTATCACCAGTTTGAGTTGAAAGTAGACGTTGCTCAGGGTTAAAGCTGAGATTGGACTACTTGTTGGTATGTCGCGATATCATCTTGTTGACGTGGAAAGATGACATTGTGACTCCTCACCGGGGTTATCACCGGTTTAAGCGGAAAGCAAACGTTGCTCAGGGTTACATCTGAGATTGGGCTACTTGTTTGTATGCCTCACTATCATCTGGATTGAAGCTGATCGCACATGTTTGAAATAAGCATTTCCGGGGTTGTTACTCCCAGTGTTGTCTCTAGGATCGAACCGAAAGCGTCATGGTGTTATCGCCGAGACGAATCTGCCCTTCTCGGTGTTGTTCTTGATCTTTTGATCTGCATATCTCGGGGTTATCTCCGAGATTGAAAATGACATTCCCGGTTTGTGTTCTGGGTTGGAACTGAACTTCCAGTGGTATCCGGAATGGATGTAAGCTATCTTTCAGGGTTTTCTCCAAAAGGCGAATCTACCCTCCTGCAATGTTAGTAATAGGAGTGCAAAAAATTTTGAGTGTCTACAGATGCCCCTCTTTATCATATTCATGCAATGCAAGGCATGGATAGGATAAAGAATCCAAGACACTTGAAATGCAAGTAAGATAAACATGATGTTATGTGCAGCAACATGATGCATATGTATGATGCATGAATGATTGTCATGTAATCCTGTTGGGATGATAATCAGTGATGGATTGGACATGCGATCCAATTTTCCAAGGATGTTGACGTTGGGGCTATCACCAAAGTCTTGAATCCTAGACACTGGCTTATATTCCATAGAGGTACCTCTTGCGTGTAAGAGATCTGTAGGGATAAAGCTTTGTCTGTTTGAGGATGTGTATAACATATTCCCTCATACTATCAGAGTTACTGCCAATAGTTTGTTGTTATCATGGTTGCCTGATCTTCCCTGATGTGTGTATCACCGGATAGATCCCTGCTAGGCGTATTGTCAAGGCTGCTTGACCTTCATTGATGTATGTGTCAATGGTAGCATTATGTTGTAACCCTTGCTGGGCAAAGTTGTTTAGATGGGTTTACTTGACATCGGCTGATATGACATCAAGGTTGCTTGACCTCCATTGATGTGTGTATCAATGGTTGCATTGCGTTGTAACCCCTGCCGGGGACACGTAGACATTTGAAAGATATGCATTGTGACCCCCGTCGAGGATACGTAGATGTTTAAAAGATATGCGTTGTGACCCCCACCGGGGATACGTAGATGTTTGAAAGATATGAGTTGTGACCCCCGCCGGGGAGGTTTGATATTTCGTGGTTTTTCGCGTTGTAACCCCCGCCGGGGATTGTTTAGGGTTGTGACCCTGCAAATGACGACATCAGAACTTTGTGGGGTATTGCCGAGCATGGTTTGTAAAAGCTGAGCTCATTAGTATAGTATACCCTGCATTCAAGTGAATACTATTGAGGCGATGGGAGTTTAACTCTGACCGATAAGAAACAAGGATTTCAGGCTAATCCGCTCAATCGCGTAGCGTTTTTATTCCTGATTTGGCCTTTTCAGCTTGTGAGACCTCCTTTGCAACTCTAACTGGAGCGAGCTGGACGTGTAGGACCCATGTAGGGGGGCCGCAGGTGTACCTACAGGAGCCACAGGTTAGCATGCGGCCAGCCGTGCCTATGTATAGGTGGTTGGTTGCTTTCATAAGTCATTTTCAAGTTGCGCAGCGAAGGAAATCCGAGAGTTCTTCTTCAGATCTGCTGAGTTCGGGCAACTTTCTGCATATTCTGTCACTATACAAGCGTTCTTCACTGTCCTAGTAACACATGCATGTATTTTTTCCAATTTCTGTCCGTTGGAAAATGACTTATCGCATGAAATGCATTTAGACACATAGTAGTGAATATGCATGCTGATATGACTTGATAAAAAATATTCAACATAGCAAATGTTAGTATTAAACCATGCTGAATATAATGATGTGAAAAAACTTGACTTTTGAAACAGTCAAATTGGCACCTTTTATTGTCATTTCTTATCCTATATGAGGACAAATGAGTAAAGGTAGACAAGCAAAATAATCTTGGTAATTAGACTACACTTATAGATTTTTTACTGCAATGTATTGATGCATATAGGATGTATATGACTGTGTATAGGTGTGCTACTGAATGGCCACCTAGTCATGCCTATGTGCATGTAGATAGTCCCATTTGCAAAGGGGCTATGGTAAAATTTTCCCAAAATGTAGGTATTGGATAGTCATGTATTTTAACTCTACTGTAGATGTATGTTAAAGCAATGCATACATGCATGTAATAATAGAATGCATTTTGAAAAGACTCCAGGTAAGAAATTACCACACCCTTTCTGAGGTGATTTGGAGACTTGCTATCCAGATATCATGGATCCGGATCAGCCTAGTAGTTCCCGCAGGACCACTTATGGTGTATAGAGAAGGGCTTTCGAAGAGCCTCATTATGATTACATTAGACAAACCTAATGCTAATGGAGGAAGCGGGTACGTCGTCTATTCGGGTTAAAGTGTTGAATGTCATGGACGAGGAGGAGGATACACCGATCGAGGTTCCTGCTCCTGCTGTACGTGTTCCCCGTAGGGAATTGCCAGGTATTCAAGTGGTGAACCCAGATCTTTTGGGTGACTTGAGTAAGCATCCTTCAGTATACCTGCACGCAAACGAGGTGTGAAGTTAGATCTTTAATCTTCCTTATTTCCTATTGATGAGGAGTCAAGGAGTCTGATGTTGATCTGAATTTGATGTAGGTTCCCAGCTTCACACAGCCTCGAGGGAACTAGTTTAGCATCCACTCTATGTATCAGGCTTTGCATGATAACTACAGAGCAATCGTCCATGGCTGGGGATTCGGGAGGTTCTTCTCCATTCTACCCCGTCATTGTCCCTAGGGTTACCTCAGGGCATTGTCTGAGCGGTGGTTTCACCAGACTCAGTCACTCCATTTGCTGGACTGTGAGGTGATGATGACGCCGATGGATTGGCAGTTTATCACAGGTATGGAGTTTGGAGGGGAATCGGTGCCTTGAACGGCGGATATCACCCCTACTGCCGTCAGATCCTTGTTGAGAGTTCCAGCGGAGGCGCTCAAGGGCAAGACTGTTCGTACAGGTCCTTTGAGCATAGATGCTATGAGCGGGCTGTTGAGTGAGCCCATAACCGGTGATGTGAGAGTCAGGGACCGCATTCTTCGGCAATTGTTCCTGATGATCATTAGGGACTTCTTCATAGAAGATAATTCCTCTACGGTGTCTTTCGCTTTGATCAGCGCCACTCGACACATGGATTGTATAGGAGAGTATGATTGGGGTTCCTACACCTTTGCCTATTTCCTCAGGGGAATGCGCATGCGATCGCAGGGCTTGACCGAGGCGTGGTTAGGATTCTACCCATTTCTGTTGGTGAGTGTTTCTCTTGTCTTTTCCCATGTATGGGTTAAGAGTGTTGACTGACAGCAGATGTTTGCCTTTGTGTTGGCAGTTTTGGGCCTATGAGAGGCTTCCTTGTTTGTGTCCTATGAGCGTGTTAGGTTTAGACACCTATCCACAAGGACGGAGATGGCATCATTCCACACTAACGGAGGTCCTTGTTGTTGAGGGTTTCACTCATTGTCGCCTACAGCTGGAGCTATTGACAGCTGATGTCATCATATGGATTCCATACTCTAGAGAGCATTTGGGAGTTGGATTTGAGGCGGGTACCCGACTGGAGTAGAGTACGTCATTTCCACCAGCAGGATTCCTCTCTTTACAGATGGAGGATGGGAACTCTATTTTGGAGAGCGTGCTATCAGGAGCACTACAGGAGAGATCCGTATGCCGATCTTTCCTCCTGCTAGACGTTATTGGCCTGTTTCACAGTCACCCGTCATTGACATCCCATTGATGGGGATTGATGGCTTTACATTGTCAGAGGGCCCCTGTTCTCAGGAGATGTTCCAGCATTGGTGGATCCCTCATACAATTGGAGCTCAGACCCGCGCCACACAATTTATGGGGGATATGGTTCCAAGATCCGTGATAATGACGGATTAGCTAGCCTGTGTCAGAGATCCGACTCATGTGACACAGATTGATAGACTGACTTGGTAGCTGGACCGATCACATCTTTTCATTCGGCATTTGGGCAGAGATCCTGTAGAGGTAGATACTTTTGATCCTTCCAGCTCTGGCGCTGATCCCTCAGGTGACCAATATGGTTTTGCCGGTGCAGATCCTCCTTTGTATCGACCTGACATCCCTGTAGATAGAGATCTAGTGACTCAGGAGGACTTACATCAGGTGGACAGTATCGATGATGTAGACATCGACACTCTTGACCTTTTCTGATGTATTTCTTGCTATCTCTTTTGATAGGCCTCTGTTGTATGTTGGGTAGCTTTGCCCCATTTCCCTGTATTTTAGCTGTACTAAGATATATTAGATGATGATATACTTAGGAATGTATGTACAGTTTTCCATTCCCTATGTTATATTGCCATCTATTGTATCATGCATGTTATTATGTTATGCATATGTATGTATGTCCAGAGATACTCAGCATTGACCCCTAGATGGTTGATGATTGGGTAATATACCCATGAATTGGATGTATTTAGGCTTAATTTATTGTATTCTCAAAGCATTTAAATCTGTTTTACTGTGTTTAGTTGTGTTGTTACAGGACTGTGAGCTGTTGGAACACTTGGGGCAAATGAGCTAAAAATGGGCTTAAGGATCACTTTCTGCTCCCTAGCGCCGTGGCGCTCTATCCTTTGTTAATCCCAGCGCCGGGACGCTGGGCCTCGACCGCAGTTGACCAGGGACGCACATTTGACCTTGCATTTTTACTTGGCTTGGTATATGTCTTCAAAGTTGATTGGGAATTGGAGTGTGGAACAAGATGCAGAGTATATATTAGTTATTTACATTGAATTGGGGGAATCATCTACACAATTTGGGAGATTAATCAAGGGTCAAGAGGAGATTTGGAAGACTTGGACTTGGAGTTCTTCTTCTTCTTCTTCTTTATTCTTTTAATTTGTGTAATTCATTAAGGAAGATTTTTCAATTATTGTTGGTTTTAATTTTTGTTATGAACTAATTTCTTTAATTAAGATTCCAATTGAACCTTTTATGGTTATGAATTGATTATTTGATTTATTCCAATTATTTATGTTGAAGTGAATTGTTCATCTTGCTTTGTGCTGATTGATTAATTATCTGGCCAATAATTACATTGTTACTCTAGAAGGAATTGGAAGAGGAATTCTAGGGTTAGAACTGGGCATGGTGACATGTGACTTAGTTATTTGCACAGTGAATAATTAGGTTTGTGAATAAAATGGGACTATCTGTCTGCCGCATGTAACACATAAGGAATTGGGTTTATAATGAGTTTAATTCAATTGTTTTGCATAGGAATATAGAAAAATTAATTTGGGTTAAATAGAAGGCAAATGATCACTTGGAAAAGGGCTTTTGGCATTTGAGAATTCCTGTTAACAATTTAGTAGGCATAATAATTGGGATAATTGGATAATTGATTTATAATTCATAATTGGGGATATTGGAGTCTTAATCCTTATTTATCTGAATTCAATCAAATCTTAGTTTGTTTATTTGCTTTCTTTTAGAATAATCTCTTTGCATTGTTTAATTTAGTTTTCTTAAATCTAAAAATCACAATTATTGGTTGTTTAAATAAAATTTGATTGATATAGTGCTAGTAGTTGGAGTTTATTAATTAGAATTCTCTGTGGGATCGACACTCTATCTTATCACTATATTACTTGTTGACCGTGTATACTTGCACGTTTGTTTTGATTGTGAAATCAACCAACAAGTTTTTGGCGCCGTTGCCGGGGAATTTTTTTTTAGTATTAATTCCATATTAGTTATAATCAATTCGGTCTTAATTTAAATGTTACTTATTTTTCTTCTTGTCTTTGCAGGAATTCTTTGCAAGTGTATGCACACTAGATCAAGGGCGAGAAAGGAACTTTTTCCTTATATGGACGATATTGAAAGGAAGTTCCGGAAAGTGCAATCGACTAGTGCAGCATCACCTGAGGAAGAAAAACTGGCAGAACAAGAAATTCCAGTGAACATGGCAGGGAACGACTAGAAATCACTTAGGGACTATGCCATGCCAAATGTCACGGATATACAGTCGAGTATTAGGAGGCCGGTGATCAATGCAACCAGTTTTGAGATTAAACCGGCAACAATTCAAATGCTTCAGAATACATGTCTGTTTGGGGGTAGTTCGTTAGATGATCCGAATGAGCATATCTTAAGTTTCTTGGAAGTTTGCGACACCTTCAAATTTAACAATGTATCGGAAGATGCTACAAGGTTGAGGATGTTCCCGTTCACCTTGAAAGACAAAGCGCGAAGTTGGTTACATTCTCAGCCTCCTGGCTCAATCACCACTTGGGACGACTTAGCTCAAAAGTTTTTAGCTAAGTTTTTTCCACCAGCGAAGTCGGCAAAACTACGGAACGATATTCACACTTTCACACAATTTGATTCAGAATCGTTATATGAGGCGTGGGAAGGGTTTAAGGATATGCTCCGTAAGTGTCCACACCATGGAATTCCGCAGATGGATGCGATTAGGGATATTTTGTGATGGTTTGCAAGCGTCCCACGAGGCTAGTATTGATCAAAGACGGGGGGAGCGATCATGTCTAAGAGTTTTGACGAGGCATATCAGCTGTTAGAGACAATGGCCACCGACAACTATCAGTGGCCCGTGACTAGGTCTAATCCTCCAAAAACAACGGGAAAGTATGACGTAGATGTGATGACAGCATTACAAGCACAAATGGCCGCAATGGCTAAGCAAATGGAATTATGGCGTCCATAACCCACAAAGCAGGTAGCGATGGTTTGTGAAATATGTGCTGGGGGTCATACTACAGATCAATGTGCCATAAATGCTAAATCAGCACAATTTGTAGGGAGTTACAGTCGGTCTACCCAGCCTTATCCGAATCAAAATGCATATAATCCGGGTTGGAGAAATCATTTGGGGTTTTCATGGAGTAACAACCAAGCTCAACCTCAAGCGCCGAGACAACAAACACATCCGGGTTTCAAAATCAGACACAACAATCAGAGAAGAAATCAAGTTCGGAAGAAACCATGGAGAGATTTATTAAAGCTTCTGAAAAGAAACACGAGGAACATGAAAAGAAACTTAATCAAACAGAGCTAAATATGAAAAGCTTAAGTACGTCGATCAATAATCTGGAAAATCAAGTGGGGCAAATAGCGCATGCACTTAATAACCGACCACTTGGAACACTTCTGAGCGATACAGAGAAAAACCCGGGCAGAGATGAGCATTGTAAGGGTGTAACTCTACGAAGTGGAAAGGAATTTCAAGAGACAGTAAAGGATGGGGAAAAAAGGGACAAGGAATTAATTGAAATTGAGGCAGTGGTGGACACCAAAAAATGTCAAGATGAGACCTTACAGCAGAAAGATTCGAAACCAACCAGCACAATGCCTCCCATTCCATATCCGCAGAGATTTCAGAAATCTAAGTTAGATAAGCAGTTTTCACGATTTTTGGATATCTTCAAGAAGCTGCATATCAACATCCCTTTTGCCGAAGCCTTGGAACAAATGCCTAGTTACGCTAAGTTTATGAAGGAGGTTTTGTCGAAGAAGAGGAAATTGGGTGAGTTTGAAACAGTGGCATTAACTGAAGAATGCAGCACGATCATTCAGAATAAGTTACCACCGAAGCTCAAGGATCCAAGTAGCTTTAATATACCATGTGAAATTGAAAATTAGTTCTCGGGAAGAGCATTGTGTGATTAGCTTTAATATACCAGTATAAATCTGATGCCTTTATCCGTCTATAGTCAGTTTGGACTTCAGGCTCCACGACGGATAAATATCAGTTTGCAGTTGACGGATAGATCGGTTATATATCCATGAGGTATTGTTGAGGATATTTTAGTTAAAGTGGATAAATTCATCTTCCCCGCGGATTTCTTTATTCTGGATTATGAAGTGGACAGCGAAATCCCAATAATTCTGGGGTGACCATTCTTAGCAACGGGTAGAACTTTGATTGACGTGCAAAAAGGCGAATTGACGATGCGTGTTGAAGATCAACAGGTCACTTTTAATGTTTTCAAGTCAATGTCTTATCCGAAAGAAAAAGGTTAGTGTATACGGGTGGATATCATAGAGAAATTGGTTAATCACAAATTCAGTGGAAATTATTCGGAGGACCCGCTTGAATTCATTTTGCTTGGGACAGACGATTGCTGCATTGAAGAGGACATTGAATATGCTAAATAGTTAGATACACCGTCAGTCTTCCTGAAAAGCAATCAATCATTCGACACCCTTGAGAGGCCCGACACGGAAGGTAAAAAGTTTAAACCCTCAATAGAAGAGCCACCGGTGTTGGAATTAAAGTCACTACCATCTCATTTGCAGTATTCTTTTTTGGGAAAAGACGATACCCTACCAGTTATTGTTTCAACGGAGTTAACTGACACACAAAAGGAGAAACTATTACGGGATCTGCGTGAGTTCAAAACAGCAATTGGGTGGACGATAGCGGACATTCGAGGTATTAGCCCATCATTCTGTATGCACAAGATTCTAATGGAAGAGGGGGGAAAACCAACCATTGAGATACAAAGAAGGCTAAACCCCATTATGAAGGATGTGGTGAAAAAGGAGATTATAAAGTGGTTGGATGCCGGCATTATTTACCCAATCTCAGATAGTTCATGGGTGAGTCCTGTACAATTGGAACCAAAGAAAGGGGGTATAACAGTGGTGAAGAAAGAAGCGAATGAGCTCATCCCTACTCGAACAGTTACAGGATGGAGAGTATGCATGGACTACCGCAAACTGAATAAAGCCACTCGTAAGGATCACTTCCCTTTGTCATTCATTGACCAGATGCTGGATAGGCTAGCTGGACATCAGTTCTACTATCTTTTGGATGGGTATTCTGGGTATAATCAAATTCCATAGCATCGGAGGATCAAGAGAAGACTACATTCACATGCCCATACGGTACGTTTGCATTTCGGCGTATGTCCTTCGGTTTATGTAATGCGCCGGCAACCTTTCAACGGTGTATGATGGCGATCTTCTCCGATATGGTGGAGAAAAATTTGGAGGTATTTATGGACGATTTTTCTGTGTTCGGTGATAGCTTTGATCTATGTTTGAAAAATCTGATTTTAGTGTTGAAACGATGCATGGAGACTAATCTGGTTCTTAACTGGAAAAAATGTCACTTTATGGTGAAAAAAGGGATTATTCTAGGGCATAAGTTTTCTGCAGCACGGTTAGAGGTAGACAAAGCAAAGATTGAGACAATTGAGAAATTACCTCCTCCATCATCTGTGAAGGGAATCCGAAGCTTTTTGGGACATGCGGGTTTCAATAGACACTTCATTAAAGATTTTTCAAAGATTTCAAAACCTTTATGTTCCCTGTTGGAGAAAGACGTGCCTTTCAAGATGGATCAATCATGTATCAAGGCATTTGAGGTATTAAAGAAGAAGTTGATCTCCACTCCAATTATTGTGGCGCCCGATTGTCTTTACCGTTTGAATTAATGTGCGACGCTAGTGATTACGCAGTGAGAGCAGTATTGGGACAACGTCACGGCAAGATTTTTCACACAATCTACTATTCCAGCAAGACGTTGAAAGATGCCCAGTTGAACTACACAACCACCGAAAAAGAATTACTTGCAGTTGTGTTTGCCTTCGACAAATTCAGAGCATATCTGATTGGGACCAAGGTAATTGTCTACATGGATCATTCTGCCATCAAGTATTTGATTGAGAAGAAAGACGCTAAACCGCGGTTAATACGGTGGTTGTTACTGCAGCAAGAGTTTGATTTGGAGATCCGGGATAGAAAAGGTACAGAAAATCAAGTGGCGGATCATCTTTTTCGGTTGGAAAATGTAGAGGTACAGAGGAAAGACAACGCAATGATTAATGAGAAATTTTTGGACGAACAACTTCTCCGAGTAACCACAACACTGCCTTGGTATGCTGATTATGTGAATTACATGGTTGCTAAGGTGTTACCACTGGATTTGAACTCTCATCAACTAAAGAAGTTCCTCCACGATGTTAAGCTATACTATTGGGATGAACCATTTCTATTTAAGGCATGCGCGGATCAAATGATTAGACGTTGTGTGCCACATGAAGAGATGGACAGCATATTGGGTCATTGCCACTCATTTGATTATGGAGGTCATTATTCCGGTGATCGAACAGCGGCCAAAGTGTTACAATCAGGATTTTACTGGCCTTCTTTATTCAAGGATGCTTACCGCTTTGTGCTGAAATGTGATCGATGCCAACGCGTAGGTAATATCTCCAAGCGCAATGAAATTCCACTCAACTCAATTTTGGAGGTAGAACTGTTCGACGTATGGGGAATTTATTTTATGGGACCTTTCACATCCTCATTCAATAATAAGTACATTCTGTTGGCGGTCGATTATGTTTCCAAATGGGTAGAAGCCGCAGCTTTACCCACGAATGATGCCAACGTCGTCCTTCAATTCTTAAAGAAAAGTGTCTTCACACGATTTGGGATGCCGAGAGCGATAATAAGTGATGAGGGGACTCACTTCTGTAATAAACAATTCACAAAGTTACTCACAAAATATGGGGTTTGCCATAAAATTGCAGCTGCGTATCATCCCCAAACCAATGGTCAAGCGGAAGTCTCGAATAGGGAGGTCAAGCGAATTCTGGAAATGGTAAATCCATCATGGAAAGATTGGTCTTTGCGTCTTGACGATGCTCTATGGGCATATCGAACAACATATAAGAATCCGATCGGCATGTCACCTTATCGAATGGTCTACAGAAAAGCGTGTCATCTCCCGGTCAAATTAGAACATAATGCACATTGGGCCATTTGTAAACTTAACTTTGATTTACAAGCAGCGGGTGAGAAAAGGTTACTACAATTGAATGAGATGGATGAATTTGGATTCAACGCCTTTGAAAACGCAAAACTCTACAAGGAAAAAGTCAAAGCTTGGCATGATAAGAAAATTCTTGATAGAACATTTGAACCGGGCCAACAAGTCTTGCTTTTCAACTCGCCACTGCGTTTATTTCCTAGGAAACTGAAATCACGTTAGTCGGGACCTTTCAAGGTTGTATCTGTTGCACCACACGGTAACATCAAAATTGAGGAACTAAATTCAAAGCGTACATTCAAGGTGAATGGTCAACGACTTAAACATTACTAGAGCGGACCCATCGAGCGTCAGTCCACGGTCATGAACCTTTCCGACCAAGTAACCAATTGAACACAGCAAAGTCGGCCTGAAGACTATAAACCAAGCGCTTCAGGGAGGCAACCCCGAGAGTTTTAATTTATTTAGAATTACTTTAGTCCAATTAGTTACACTTCAATTTATTTCATCTTCAATTTCATGATAGATATATTCCCTTCATTGACCTCACAATTGAAATTTGTGTTCCAAGGAAAATGGCAAGAAAAAGGTCAAATGGGCAAGGCCAAGAGAATAATAGCTCCACGGCACTTGACATGAATACAAATATAGTGCCCCGACGTTAGGGGTCATTGCCACATTCTGCTTTATAGCGCCCCGACGCTGTGTTCCCCCTTTACACTAGCGCCCCGGTGTTAGGGGTGGTTGCGAGATACTGCTTTATAGCGCCCCGACGCTAGATTTATATACATGCACAGTGCCCCGGCGCTTAGACGCACAATTAGAACCTGTTTCCTAGCGCCCCGGCACTCTGACTAAGGCACAAACTAGCGCCCCGGCGCTGTGAGTGGTTAAGCAGTCCAACCATCTGTTTTGTACGACTCTTCTTTGCCCACAACTCTTAATCATTTTTAAATTCTACTTGCTCACCAATTTGAAGGCTATCTCTAAACTGACATCTCATATCTCATATACCTTTTGCACGAAATATTTCATCCTCACACAGTAATTTACACACTTCTGATCCATATCTAAGTTTAGTTCAATCTCTCCAAGTAAAAGGTATGTGTACCCCCACTTTCATGTTACATCTTCTTCTATCATGCCATGAATTAAAGGTATCTAGTATGTTAAATTTAATTATTAGATACCCAAATTCTTCTTACTATCAATACAATCTTTTACACTTATGCATGTCAATTGAATTGATCAACTCTTATTGACATTGTTTATTCTAAAGTGGGTGATGTTGATACTAGCAGATTAAATGAGGGTATACATGATATACACTATTTGTGAAATATATAGAGATCTATGCCACGCCTAAAAGGTGTTTGGTGTATTGCCTCAATGAACTTTAATTGAAATTTTACTTCTTGAGCCATGTATATCTCTTTCTGTACGTCTGTGGCAATCTCTGTTTAGTATTTTATAGGCTCATCTATGATTCCGATATCAACGTGTTGCGTTATTCATGTCACGATAGTATGCCTTCGATTGCCATATATTTATTACACGTCAAATTCTTTGTTTTTGGGCATATCATGAATTCCTTGGATCATTATGCTCTGCATTGTGGCTATTTGATTCGATTTCTCCGTGCATATATGGCTCCTTCTACTCCAACATGCACGCACCATGCACTTATGTCTAAGTTTGGGGGTAGTGTCATGGATACATTTATTCAATCTAGAATTATGTCCAATGCTAATACATGTGTATGTCTTTACTTGTAAAATTTTCTACATGGCTTCAAAGAGGCAACGAGGAGAAGGGTCCGGTTCTAGCTCAGCCCCTCCAAAATTTGATAACCGACGATTTGTCTCCCCCGCGGCTCAGGAACGATACAACCGCATGGCTACTCGCTCATTAGTCCCAGAACGTGGTTTGAGACCCGATCAAACAAAGAACACAGAAATGGCAGTTATGATAGCAGAGTAGAACTGGTTCACACTTACCGAGCAGCCCGACGCAGCGGTGATTGTAGTTGTTAAAGAGTTCTACGCTAACGTGCCCGAGCACTACCATTATGGGGTATTTGTTAGGGGCAAAATAGTTGAAATTGGCGAGGAGCACATAAACAGGTGTTATCAACTGCCATTAGAGGGCCTGAATGATGAGTATGCTAGACTCGTGAGTGATGGACCGGACTATGAAAAGATAATTCGTGAGTTGTGTCAACCAGGCACCGCATGGACCGTGCATGAGCGTGGCAGAATGACTTTCCCGTTGTCTCACCTCAGTCTATATGGAAAGGCATGGTACGCCTTTGTGTGTGCCAAACTAATGCCATGCACGCATGTTAGCCACGTCACCAGAGAAAGGGCTGTGGTACTTTATTCAATTATACAAGGCCTAAAGATTGATGTTGGCCACCTTATTCAGCAGTCTATTCTCCTAGCATCCCGAGGAGGGACCACAGGAGGGTTACCACATCCTTCTCTCATCTGCATTTTGTGTGCTAAGTTCGGAGTCAAATGGAAATCTAATGAGATGATTCAAACGCCTATGCCCGTGTTGGACCACAAGTTGATCAGCAGGTATAAAGTGTGGACAGGTGGGACAAATCACCCTAGGGGATTGGGTTTTATAATTCCCCAAGCCGAAACTTCTCAAGCTCCACCACCGCAGGCTCCACCTATTTATGGTCCGTCGTCAACAGCTTATCGTGGTGTGGTTCCAGAAGCAGTCTAGTGCAAAATAAACAGATGGTTTTACAATCTGGAAGCCCAAAATGTTCGACTGTCTGAACGTCAAGATGTGATCTATAAATATTTGGTCGACTAGTTTACAGCTCAGAATGCCATGAACGCCCAGTTGTTTCCGGGTGTTAATCTCAGTCTGTTCCCCTCTGCCCCAGTCCTACCAGTCTTTCCCCCTTCAGATCTAGAGATGAGCGAGGATGATGATGCTCCACCCGAGGCATAGGCTCGTCGGGGAAGTCCTATGTTTTATTTTGATTTATTTTTCGCATGAGGACATTGCTCTAGATAAGTTTGGGGGTAGTTTATTTTCATTTGCATTAGTAGATTGTGATTGTTAATAGTTTGTAGATACTTTGATTGTTATTAATGTTGCATTTAGGATTGCATGTTAATTCCAGCTTTTGATTGAACATATATTTGGGGGTGAATGATGAAATTAGAATTGCAGGAACAAGTCTAGTAAGGACTGTTGAGTCAGTGATATGATTTTCTTGACATGATTTAAATCTTCATCTGTTTGACACTGATATTATAAGGATAGAACATTTTGAAAAATGACCATGTTGCCTATGATAGTTTAAATGGATAGATAATAGAGTTATAAAGGATGAATGCTAGTGAAATGAAGGAACAAGTTAAATAGCTAGTAAAGACTGAATTTAGATATGAACTCAAGTTTGGGTAAAAAATATTTGGAGTATATAAGCTTAAAAAAAGAAAAAAAAAGAATAAACATCGTGGCAGGCTTGTCTAGTTTTGTGGCCTTTGTTACTTGAGTAAGTAAGCCCGAGGGGATTGTCTCTACACCTAGCGCCCTAAGGTCTTAATGGCTTGGTAGTCGTTGGTCGAAAGCTCGTTAAGGTAGCATTGAAAAGCCTAAGGGAATAAGACAATGCATAGTCAAGAGAAAAAAATTTGATGAAAAATATATATATATATATATATATATAATAAAGCGGGAAAAGTGCAAAAAGCCCCCGTAAAAAAAAGAAGCATAACTATTCCATTTTGACCCCTGGATTTTGGTGATTGTTCAATTTTAGTTGAATCAAGTTTATTTGATGAGTTCTCGAGTTGAAACTGTATGATGCCTATTAAGAAATTTATTATCTTTCATATTTTGTTGTTCATTGGTTAGCATGGTTGTTGAACACACACTCACAATATCAGTAATAACAGGTGTAGATTCATTGATTGTTGGGATATTATTGAAGTGCAGTAACATGATGTATTAACATATTTTTGTGATTTTTCTGAGGCCTAATGAATATATTTGTACTATTGGATTGCTAGAATTAAGATCATTTAGATAGTTTGCATGTTGTTTAGTTGTGTTGTGTTGCTTAAGGACAAGCAATGATTTAAGTTTGGGGGTATTTGATGATTGGGTAATATACCCATGAATTGGATGTTTTTGGGCTTAATTTATTGTATTCTCAAAGCATTTAAATCCGTTTTACTGTGTTTAGTTGTGTTGTTGCAGGATTGTGAGCTGTTGGAACACTTGGGGCAAATGAGCTAAAAATGGGCTTAAGGATCACTTTTTGCTCCCTAGCGCCGGGGCACTCTATCCTTTGTTAATCCCAGTGCCGGGGCGCTGGGCCTCGGCTGCAGTTGACTAGGGACGCGCGTTTCACCTTGCATTTTGACTTGGCATGATATATGTCTTCAAAGTTGATTGGGAATTGGAGTATGGAACAAGATGGGGAGTATATATTAGTTATTTACATTGAATTGGGGGAATCATCTACACAATTTGGGAGATTAATCAAGGGTCAAGAGGAGATTTGGAAGACTTGACTTGGAGTTCTTCTTCTTCTTCTTTATTCTTTTAATTTGTGTAATTCATTAAGGATGATTTTTCAATTATTTTTTATTTTAATTTTCGTTATGAACTAATTTCTTTAATTAAGATTCCAATTGAACCTTTTATGGTTATGAATTGATTATTTGATTTATTCCAATTATTTATGTTGAAGTGAATTGTTCATCTTGCTTTGTGCTGATTGATTAATTATCTGGCCAATAATTACATTGTTACTCTAGAAGGAATTGGAAGAGGAATTCTAGGGTTAGAACTGGGCATGGTGACATGTGACTTAGTTATTTGCACAGTATAGAATGGAAATATCTGTTTGCCGCATGTAACACATAAGGAATTGGGTTTGTAATGAGTTTAATTCAATTGTTTTGCATAGGAATATAGCAAAATTAATTTGGGTTAAATAGAAGGCAAATGATCACTTGGAAAAGGGCTTTTGGCATTTGAGAATTCCTGTTAACAATTCAGTAGGCATAATAATTGGAATAATTGGATAATTGATTTATAATTCATAATTGGGGATATTGGAGTCTTAATCCTTATTTATCTGAATTTAATCAAATCGTAGTTTGTTTATTTGCTTTCTTTTAGAATAATCTCTTCGCATTGTTTAATTTAGTTTTCTTAAATCTAAAAATCACAATTATTGGTTGTTTAAATAAAATTGGATTGATATAGTGCTAGTAGTTGGAGTTTATTAATTAGAATTCTCTGTTGGATCGAAACTCTATCTTATCACTATATTACTTGTTGACCGTGTATACTTGCACGTTTGCTTTGATTGTGAAATCAACCAACAAGTTTTTGGCGTTGTTGCCGAGGAATTTTTTTTTTGTATTAATTCCATATTAGTTATAATCAATTCGGTCTTAATTTAAATGTTACTTATATTTCTTCTTGTCTTTGCAGGAATTCTTTGCGAGTGTATACAAACTAGATCAAGGGCGAGAAAGGAACTTTTTCCTTATACGGACGATATTGAAAGGAAGTTCCGGAAAGTGCAATCGACTAGTGTAGTATCACCTGAGTAAGAAAAACTGGCAGAACAAGAAATTCCAGCGAACATGGCCGGCGATCAATGCAACCAGTTTTGAATTAAACCGACAACAATTCAGATGCTTCAAAATACATGTCTGTTTGGGGGTAGTTCGTTAGATGATCCGAATGAGCATATCTTAAGTTTCTTGGAAGTTTGCGACACCTTCAAATTTAACAATGTATCGGAAGATGCTACAAGGTTGAGGATGTTCCCGTTCACCTTGAAAGACAAAGGGCGACGTTGGCTACATTCTCAGCCTCCTGGCTCAATCACCACTTGGGAGTGATCATGTCTAAGAGTTTTAACGAGGCATATCAGCTGTTAGAGACAATGGCCACCAACAAATATCAGTGGCCCATGACTAGGTGTAATCCTCCAAAAACAACGGGAAAGTATGACGTAGATGCGATGACAGCATTACAAGCACAAATGGCCACAATGGCTAAGAAAATGGAATTATGGCGTCCACAACCCACACAACAGGTAGCGATGGTTTATGAAATATGTGCTGGGGGTCATACTACGGATCAATGTGCCATAAATCTTGAATCAAAGACATTTGTAGGAGTTACAATTGGTCTACCCAAATTTATCCGAATCAAAATGCATATAATCCGGGTTGGAGAAATCATCCGGGGTTTTCATGGAATAACAACCAAGCTCAAGCTCAAGCGCCGAGACAACAAAACACATCCGGGTTTCAAAATCAGACATAATAATCAGAGAGGAAATCAAGTTTGGAAGAAACCATGGAGAGATTTATTAAAGCTTCTGAAAAGAAACACGAGGAACATGAAAAGAAACTTAATCAAATAGAGTTGAATATGCAAAGCTTAAGTGCGTCGATCAAGAATCTGGAAAATCAAGTGGGGCAAATAGCGCATGCACTTAATAACCGACCACTTGGAACACTTCTGAGCGATACAGAGAAAAACCCAAGCAGAGATGAGCATTGTAAGGCTGTAACTCTACGAAGTGGAAAGGAATTGCAAGAGACAGTAAAGGATGGCGAAAAAAGGGACAAAGAATCAATTGAAATTGAGGAAGTGGTGGACATCGAAAAACATCAAGGTGAGACCTTACAGCAGAAAGATTCGGAACCAACCAGCACAATGCCTCCCATACCGTATCCGCAAATATTTCAGAAATCTAAGTTAGATAAGCAGTTTTCACGATTTTTGGATATCTTCAAGAAGCTGCATATCAACATCCCCTTTTCTGAAGCCTTGGAATAAATGTCGAGTTACGCTAAGTTTATGAAGGAGGTTTTGTAGAAGAAGAGGAAATTGGGTTAGTTTGAAACAATGGCATTGACCGAAGAATGCAGCGCGATCATTCAGAATAAGTTACCACCGAAGCTCAAGGATCCAGGTAGCTTTAATATACCATGTGAAATTGGAAATCAGTTCTCAGGAAGAACATTGTGTGATTTAGGGGCCAGTATAAATTTGATGCCATTATCCGTCTATAGTCAATTTGGACTTCAGGCTCCACGACCGATAAATATCAGTTTGTAGTTGGCGGATAGATCGGTTACATATCCACGAGGTATTGTTGAGGATGTTTTAGTTAAAGTGGATAAATTCATCTTCCCCGCGGATTTCTTTATTCTGGATTGTGAAGTGGACAGCGAAATCCCAATAATTCTGGGGCGACCATTCTTAGCAACGAGTAGAACTTTGATTGATGTGCAAAAAGGCGAATTGACGATGCGTGTTAAAGATCAACAGGTCACTTTTAAAGTTTTCAAGTCAATGTCTTATCCGAAAGAAAAAGGTTAGTGTATGCGGGTGGATATCATGGAGAAATTGGTTAATCACAAATTCAGTGGAAATTATTCGGAGGACCCGCTTGAATCCATTTTGCTTGGGACAGACGATTGCGGCATTGAAGAGGATATTGAATATGCCAAATGGTTAGATACACCATTAGTCTTCCAAAAAAGCAATCAATCATTCGACACCCTTGAGAGGCCCGACACGGAAGGTAAAAAGTTTAAACCCTCAATAGAAGAGCCACCGGTGTTGGAATTAAAGTCACTACCATCTCATTTGTAGTATGCTTATTTGGGAAAAGACGATACCCTACCAGTTATTGTTTCAACGGAGCTAATTAACGCACAAAAGGAGAAACTGTTACGGGTTCTGCATGATTTCAAAACAGTAATTGGGTGGACGATAACGGACATTCGAGGTATTAGACCATTATTTTGTATGCACAAGATTCTAATGGAAGAGGGGGCAAAACCAACCATTGAGATGCAAAGAAGGCTAAACCCCATTATGAAGGATGTGGTGAAAAAGGAGATTATAAAGTGGTTGGATACCGGCATTATTTATCCAATCTCAGATAGTTCATGAGTGAGTCCTGTACAATGTGTACCAAAGAAAGGGGGTATGACAGTGGTGAAGAATGAAGCGAATGAGCTCATCCCTACTCGAACAGTTACAGGATGGAGAGTACTCATGGACTACCACAAACTGAATAAAGCCACTCATAAGGATCACTTCCCTTTTCCGTTCATTGACCAGATGCTGGATAGGCTAGCGGGACATCAGTTCTACTGTCTTCTACATGGGTATTCTGGGTATAATCAAATTGCCATAGCACCGGAGGATCAAGAGAAGACTACATTCACATGCCCATATGGTACATTTGCATTCCGGCGTATGTCCTTTGGTTTATGTAATGCGCCGACAAACTTCAACGGTGTATGATGGCAATCTTCTCCGATATGGTGGAGAAAAATTTGGAGGTATTTATGGATGATTTTTCTGTGTTCGGTGATAGCTTTGATCTATGTTTGAAAAATCTAATTTTAGTGTTAAAACGATGCGTGGAGACAAATCTGGTTCTTAACTATGAAAAATGTCACTTTATGGTGAAAGAATGGATTATTCTTGGGCATAAGGTTTCTGCAGCACGGTTAGAGGTAGACAAAGCAAAGATTGAGACAATTGAGAAATTACCTCCTCCATCATCTGTGAAGGGAATCCGGGTTTCTGTAGACGCTTCATTAATGATTTTTCAAAGATTTCAAAACCTTTATGTTCCCTTTTGGAGAAAGACATGCCTTTCAAGATGGATCAGTCATGTATCGAGGCATTTTAGGTATTAAAGAAGAAGTTGATCTCCGCTCCAATTATTGTGGTGCCCGATTGGTCTTTACCATTCGAATTAATATGCGACGCTAGTGATTACGCAGTGGGAGCAGTATTGGGACAATGTCATGACAAGATTTTTCACACAATCTACTATTCCAGTAAGAGGTTGACGGATGCCCAGTTGAACTACACAACCACCGAAAAAGAATTAATTGCAGTTGTGTTCGCCTTTGACAAATTCAGAGCATATCTGATTGGGACCAAGGTAATTGTCTACACAGATCATTCTGCCATCAAGTATCTGATTAAGAAGAAAGACGCTAAACCGCGGTTAATACAGTGGGTGTTACTGCTGCAAGAGTTTGATTTGGAGATCCGGGATAGAAAAGGTACATAAAATCAAGTGGCAGATCATCTTTCTTGGTTGGAAAATGCAGAGGTACAGAGGAAAGACAACACAATGATTAATGAGAAATTTTCGGACGAACAACTTCTCCGAGTAACCACAACACAGCCTTGGTATGCTGATTATGTGAATTAAGTGGTTGCTAAGGTGTTACCACCGGATTTGAATTCTCATCAACAAAAGAAGTTCCTCCACGATGTTAAGCAGTACTATTGGGATGAACCATTTATGTTTAAGGCATGCGCGGATCAAATGATTAGACGTTGTGTGCCACATGAAGAGATGGACAACCATTTCTGTCCGTTGGAAAATGACTTATCGCATGAAATGCATTTAGACACATAGTAGTGAATATGCATGCTGATATGACTTGATAAAAAATATTCAACATAGCAAATGTTAGTATTAAACCATGCTGAATATAATGATGTGAAAAAATATGACTTTTGAAACAGTCAAATTGGCACCTTTTACTGTCATTTCTTATCCTATATGAGGACAAATGTGTAAAGGTAGAAAAGAAAAATAATCCTGGTAATTAGACTACACTTATAGATTTTTTACTGCAATGTATTGATGCATATAGGATGTATATGACTGTGTATAGGTGTGCTACTGAATGGCCACCTAGTCATGCCTATGTGCATGTGGATAGTCCCATTTGCAAAGGGGCTATAGAAAACTTTTCCCAAAATATAGGTATTGGATAGTCATGCATTTTAACTCTACTGTAGATGTATGTTAAAGTAATGCATGCATGTAATCATAGAATGCATTTTGAAAAGACTCCAGGTAAGAAATTACCACACCCTTTCTAAGGTGATTTGGAGACTTGCTGTCCAGATATCATGGATCCGGATCAGCCTAGTAGTTCCCGCAGGACCACTTATGGTGTACGGAGGAGGGCTTTTGAAGAGCCTCGGTGCCGTTCTGTTAGACAGCCTCGTCGCTTGGCAGAGGCAGTGGTACGTCCTATTCGGGTTGAAGTGCCGAATGTCGAGGCAGAGGAGGAGGATGCACCGATCAAGGTTCCTGCTCCTGCTGTACGTGTTCCCTGTAAGGAATTGCCAGGTATTCAAGTAGCGAACCCAGATCTTCTGGGTGACTTGAGTAAGCATCCTTCAGTATACCTGCGCGCAAATGAGGTATGAAGTTAGATCTTTAATCTTCCTTATTTCCTATTGATGAGGAGTCAAGGAGTCTGATGTTGATCTGCATTTGATGTAGGTTCCCAGCTTGACACAGCCTCGAGGGAACTGGTTTAGTATCCACTCTATGTATTAGGCTTTGCATGATGACTACAGAGCAATCGTCCATGGCTGGGGATTCGAAAGGTTCTTCTCCATTCTACCCCTTCGTTGTCCCTGGGGTTACCTCAGGGCATTGTTCGGCGAAGGTTTCACCGCACTCGATCACTCCATTTTTTTGACTCATGAGGTGATGATGACGCCGATGGATTGGCGGTTTATCATAGGTATGGAGTTTGGAGGGAGCCGGTGCCTTGCGGCGGATATCACCCCTCTACCGCCGTCGATCCTTGTTGAGAGTTCCGTGAGGGGGACTCGAGGAAGGACTGCTCATACAGTATATGAAGCGAAGCCGTTGAGTGAGCCCCATACTTTCGATGTGAGAGTCAAGGACTGCATTTTTCGACGATTGTTCCTGATGATCATTAGGGGCTGCTTCATAGAAGATAATTCCTCTACGGTGTCTTTCGCTTTGATCAGCGCCACTCGACATGTGGACCGTATAGGAGAGTATGATTGGGGTTCCTATACATTTGCATATTTCCTCAGGGGAATGCGTATGTGATCGCAGGGCTTGACCAAGGCGTGGTTAAGATTCTACCCATTTCTGTTGGTGAGTGTTTCTCTTGTCTTTTCCCATGTATGGGTTAAGAGTGTTGACTGATAGCAGATGTTTGCCTTTGTGTTGGCAGTTTTGGGCCTATGAGAGGCTTCCTTGTTTGCGTCCTGTGAGCGTGTTAGGTTTAGACACCTATCCACGAGGACGGAGATGGCATCATTCCACACTGGCGGAGGTCCTTGTTGCTGAGGGTTTCACTCATTGTCGCCTATAGCTGGAGCTATTGACAGCTGATGTCATCACATGGATTCCCTACTCTGGAGAGCATTTGGGAGTTAGATTTGAGGATGGGTACCCGACTAGAGTAGAGTACGTCATTTCCACCCGCAGGATTCCTCTCTTTACAGATGGAGGATGGGAGCTCTATTTAGGAGAGCGTCTATCAGAGCACTACTGAGAGAGATCCGTATGCCGATCTTGCCTCCTCGCTAGACGTTATTGGCTCGTTTTCGCGATCACCGTCATTGACATCCCATTGATGGGAATTGACGGCTTTACATTGTCAGAGGGCCCCTGTTCTCAGGAGATGTTCCAGCATTGGTGGATCCCTCGTACGATTGGAGCTCAGACCCACGCCACACAGTTTATGGGGGATATGGTTCCAGGATCTGTGATGATGATGGATTAGCTAGCCTGTGTCAGAGATCCGACTCATGTGACACTGATTGACAGATTGACTCGGCAGCTGGACCGATCACATCTTTTCATTCGGCATTTGGGCAAAGATCCTATAGAGGTAGATACTTTTGAGCCTTCCAGCTCTGGCGCTGATCCCTCAGGTGACCCATATGGTTTTGCCGGTGCAGATCCTCCTTTGTATCAACCTGACATCCCTGTAGATAGAGATCCAGTGACTCAAGAGGACTTACATCAGGTGGACAGTATCGATGATGTAGACATCGACACTCTTGACTTTTTTTGATGTATTTCTTCGCCCCATTTCCTTGTATTTTAGTTATACAGAGATATATTAGATGATGATATACTTAAGAATGTATGTACAGTTTTCCATTCCCTATATCATATTGCCATCTATTGTATCATGCATGTTATTATGTTATGCATATGTATGTATGTCCAGAGATACTCAGCATTGACCCCTGGATGGTCTTATGACACGACCCGCACAGATGTCTTCTTGACGCTTAGTCAGATCGATCATACCCCACATTTGTGGTGGTAGTAGTATATCGATCATGGTATGATAGTATATCACCATCAGACATGGTGATTGTAGATGATTTGCTACAGCATACTATGACCCTACTGATGTTTCAAGTTCCTCCAGGATTTGTAGAGGGCATGCTAGAGCACTGGGTATCGAAGAGACAGGTTTTCCAATTTGGGACCAAGGAGTTGACTCCTACTTTGGAGGAATATGCACGGTTGACGATGTTACCGCTGGACAGACCTTGCGTGCATATGGCTATTGGAGACATGAGCAGACAGTTCATGACCCTCACCGAATTGAGGCGCAGAGTTGTCCAGGATGAGATTACATCTGGCCATGTTATATCCCAGCGTTTCCTGTTTGACAGGTTTGGCTCTGAAGACAGCTATGTACGGCATTCCGGGGATTTCACCATGCCAGAGGATCATTGGCGTTCAGCTGGAGTAGATGTACTGCTTCTATGCGTATTTTCATATGTCTACATGTCGCGGTACATGGATGAGCTAGATATCGGCGTCGTCATGGCAGTGAGAGCTCTCAGGGAGGGTCATACCATTGTACCGATGATCATCGTAGAGACCTTGAGGTTAGCTACATATTGCTGCACTTATCCGGCAGGAGTATTCACAAGTAGCTCGGTCATACTGTATGTGTGGTTTATGTCACACTTGAGACCGATTGGCACATTTTGACGGCAGGGGTTTTGTTTCACCAATGATATAGCCATGTCATACTCCTTTCAGCCTACGGAGTGTACAAATGCTGCATCATGGTCAACTTTTCTGGCAGGGATTAGAGATCCATTTGCCATATTATCGTGTTCAGAGCTTAGTTCACCCTACAGCTTCATTACTCATGCTCCAGACATGGATTATCTCCCTCTAGCTGGATTGAGGGGCATGATCACTTACCACCCACTGGCCGTGATGTGTCAGTTTGACCAGTTCTAGGATTTTCACCCGTATGAGGGGGCAGTAAGTCACCGCTTTGCGTCACACCATTTGTCAGCGCAGGACAGATCCAGGTTGTATGCCTGTTGGAATCAGCGAGAGTTGGATGAGTTTTTATCGATCATCCGGTTGTTCTCTGAGTAGTATTCATGGATGGACGGAGACAGAGATCGATCGCCATGCTACCAGTATCCACAAATCTGAGGATTGATTCTGACGATGAGGAGCCTATAGAGGAGGCTGTTATTCCCACAGATGATTTGGCTCACTGGTCGCCAAGATTTGTGATGGATTCTCCCACCACGAAAGTGCCATCATTACTTAGTATTCAAAGACAAACATTTGGAGCAGAGCTTACATCTAATGACCTATGATAGAGATCAGGCTAGGGTCGCGATGTTGACAACTCTTAATGAGAGAGATACTGCTCTATTAGAGAGGGATGAGGCTAGATCGGCCAGGGATGTATTGATTGGAGAGCGGGATGCCGCCTTATCTGCTAGGGATGTGGCCATTGCAGATAGCACTTCCATTAGATCCCAGATGACCGTCAGTCTGGCCGACATGAGTGCTTACATTGATGGGCATTTTGCCACCATGCAGTTAGCCTCTAATCTGCTAGCTCGTATAGATACCCTTGGGCAGGAGCTTGTAGTGCTTCCTTCGTCTTCAGAGAGGGATGTTATGTTAGATCTGATAGTCCGCATACACACATATCTGTAGATAGCTTTGTATTTTCTTGCACAGACTAGCTTAGCCATTTTGTCATGTACAACAAATATGTATATATCAAACAGTATTATATATGGCAGGGAAATATATTTTGATTCACTTCCCTTTTAGTTATGCCTTGATACTTGCTTGATGTTTGTCTGTTTCTCCAGAGCCTTGTGATCTTGATGCATTCTGAACTCATCCTTGATAGATGGACATTGAGACGTTGCAAGGTCTCTCAGAACGGATCGTTGATTTTTGTATATCCCTACCATCTTTGGTGTCTTGAGATTGGTATCTGTATGGAAAATTGGAGAGGAGGATGGTTTCTTCCTCTCTGAGATTGACCGCACCACAGATGGTCGCCAGTACTTCTATTTGTGAGAAGCCTAGTTAATTCCATCTCTTATGGGTTGGTATTGCTCTTTGAGGCATGATCACAGCTTAGATGGTCACCGAATCTTCTATTTGTGAGAAGAGGTTGGGTAATTCCATCCCTTTGATCTGAAACCGATGAAATGAGGCAAATTGAAGATTGATCCCAGTACCTTGTGACAGGTATGTTGTTCTGGTAGGGGTTAGACTGCACCATGAATGGCTGCCTACGTACTCCTATTGAAGAGGAGATCAAGTCTGCGTAGTTCGAACCTAGTGTAGGAGGTTCAACGCTGAATGCTGAAGGCAGAAGGGTGTAGAAGTATTTTTGTTATTTTTTGTTATTTTTTAGAGAAAAGGTAGAAATGTTTTTGTTGTTTTTCTTTATTTCGATCGGCCCATATAGCATATGGTTGCCTACATACCCCCGGGTATCAGGGAGTTTAGGTCGACGTAGTTCGCCCCTCAGGACGAATTGAAGGCGAAGAGAAGTGTAAATCTCATGTGCAGGCTATATTACGGGGAGAGGAAAGTTTAATCCCATAATGGGGACAAACTGCAAGTGGGTAAAAAGTTTGATCCGTCTTGGTGACAAACTGCAGCGTGAAAAGTTTAATCCGTCTTGAGGACAAACTGCAGGTGTGAAAGGTTAAATCCCGTCTTCAGGATAACCAAAATTGTGAAAGGTTAAATCTCGTCTTCAGGATAACCGAGATTGTATGAAAGGTTTTAAATGAAGTGAAACCAGGCTGCTGGTTTGAAGTGTATGTTTCCCTAAGGGGCAGAAAAGTATATAGAAAGGGTTCAAAACCAGAATGACTGGTGATTTGAGGATCAAAACCAGGATGTTTGTTTGATGGTAACTTCAGACATAGTACCGTTTCACGGTGTCCGAGGTGATAAGCTGTGGAAATTCATCGCCATCCATTTCTTGCAATCTGAGAGCACCTCCTGTTAATACTTCTTTGACAACAAATGGGCCTTCCCAGTTAGAAGCGAATTTTCCCTTAGATTGATCTTGGCTGTCAATGATCTTCTTCAAAACCAAGTCATGTTGTTTGAATTGCCGTAGTCGGACTTTTTTATTGTAGGATCGTGCGATCCTTTGCTGATATAACTGACCATGGAAGATTGACTTGGTTTGCCTTTCGTCTATCAGAGACAATTGGTGATACCTGTCTTGTACCCATAGTTCTTCATCCAACCGAGCATCCATCAATACTCTGAGGGATTCTATTTCCACTGCTATGGGGAGCACTGCTTCCATCCCATAGACTAATGAGTAGGGGGTTTCCCCAGTGGAAGTTCGCATGGAAGTTCTGTAGGCTAATAAAGTCAGAGGCAAGAGGTTATGCCATCCTTTGTGTTGGCGGACATTTTCTGCATAATCTTTTTGATATTTTTATTAGCCGCTTCAACAGCACCATTCATCTTTGGATGGTAGATGACGGAGTTAAGATGTTTGATGTGGAATTTTCTGCATAAATCCTCCATCATTTTGTTGTTGAGGTTCTTAGCATTGTCTGACACAATGACCTCTGGTTGTCCATATCGACAGATGACATTATTTCTGATGAAAGCAATGATAACTTCTTTAGTAACTTTGGGGAAGGAAGCTGCTTTTACCCATTTAGTGAAGTAGTCGATCATGGTGAATATGAATCGATGTACATTATTGGCTTTGGGCTCGATGGGCCCGATCACGTCCATTCCCCACATTGAGAAGGGCTATGGCGAACTCATATTGTGGAGTTCCCTTGGAGGGCGTGGATAGCATTCCCATAAATCTGGCATTGATAGCATCTCTTGACGTGATCATCACAGTCAGCTTTGAGTGTAAGCCAATAATGCCCCGTTCTGAGGATCTTCTTGACAAATAGGAGTCTGCCCATGTGTGGGCCACATACTCCACCATGGATCTCATCCATGAGTCTCTGAGCTTGGTCTTTGTCTAGACATCTGAGGAGACCTAATCCTGCATCTCTTTTGTAGAGTGCATCTCCGATCAGGTAGAATTTCATAGCAAGTCGATGAATCCGCCTCTTCTCAATTAGGCTCACCTCAGTGGGTGTAGATCCATCTCGTAGATACTCCTTGATATGCTGATACCAAGGGTTGTGGATGGGAGGTAACTCATCCGATACTTCTCCAACGTAATTCCCATAGACTGGGGCTTTTTGCAGAGCAAACGTGATGCATGGCATGATTTCCTTGTCTAGTATGTAAACCAAGGAGGCCAACATTGCTAATGCGTCTGCAAAATCATTCCTATTATAAGGAATGTGTAGAAAGGAGATTTCTTCAAACACCAAAGCCATCTGTAGAACTTGCCGATGGTAAGGCAGCAAATGTAATTCTTTGGTTTGATAGATTCCTGTGGATTGCTTTATTACCAATTCAGAATCCCCAAAGACGATTAACCTTTGATGCCCATTGAATGGGCAAGTTTTAGCCCCATGATACAACCTTCATACTCAAATTTGAGTTATTGGTGCCGACAATCGCAATGATTTAATGACGACGGATATCGCTCCCCGCTGCACGGATAGTAAGATAGCTCCACTCGGAGCCTTCTCAATTAATGTTCCATCAAAATACATTTTCCACTCATGGCATGTATCGTCTCGATGTTATGAATCGAATCATCATTACCCCTTTATCGAGAAAGTACATTTCTAAGGGTTTGTAATCCCTACGAAAAGGCGGCCGCTTGATCCACAATTCCTTGACCTTTGATGATTTTTTGTGTCACGTAGACGATGTCAATTGTTTGTGGGATCAACTCCATCCGGATAATCGATAATTCAGTATGGGTTTACTGAATACATATTTGAGAGGATCCACGCGGAATATGAGATGGGTTGTGTGACCATGGAGATAATGTTGTAACCTTATGGAAGCTAATGCTAAAGAAAAATAAGTCTTCTCGATCAGAGTGTACTTGTGTTCACTGATGCTAAATATTTTGTTGAGGTAATAGATAGCTCGTTCTCGGCCTCTATTGTCTTTTTGCCGGAACATGCAACCCATAGCATTGTCATTTATGGACAGGTACATGAACAAGGGAACATCATCCCTGGGAGGTACCAAAATAGGATCATTAATCAGTTGCTCTTTAATGTAAGGAGGGCTTTTTGACACTCATCGTTCCATTTCATGGATGAGTTCTTCCTTAACAATTTGAAGATAGGCTCACAGGTTGCTGTGAGTTGAGAAATGAATCTGCTAATGAAGTTAATCCTTCCCAAAAATCCCCGTATTTCCTTCTCTGTCTGAGGAATGGGCATTTCCTTGATGGCCTGGATTTTGGTAGGATCCAGTTTAATCCCTTTGTGGCTGACTAGGAAGCCTAGAAACTTGCCTAACTTAACACCAAAGGCGCACTTGGCGGGATTCAACTTCAAGTTGTACTTACGTAACTTGTTGAATTGCTTTGTGAGATGGTTTAAGTGGTCATTCTCCTTTCGGGATTTGACAATGATGTCATCCACATAGATCTCTATCTCCTTGTGCATTAAATTGTGGAAAAGAGCCATCATAGCTCGCTGATAGGTTGCCCCGGCATTAATGAGGCCGAAGGACAACCGTCTGTAGCAAAAAGTTCCCCAAGGCATGATGACAGCAGCTTTCTTATGATCTTCCTCAGCGACCATAATTTGATGGTACCCCGCAAAGCAATCAGGAAAGGAGTACATGTCGTATTGAGCAGTATTGTCAATAAGAATGTTGATAAAAGGCACGGGAAAGCTATCTTTAAGGCAAGCTTTGTTCAAATCCCTGTAATCCACGCAGACTCGCACCTTTCCCCCTGGTTTAGGCACGGGAACAATGTTGGATATCCACTCCAGATATGTAGACACCATGATGATGCCAGCTTGAAATTGTTTCAAAATTTCCTCTTTGACTTTTAAACTCCACTCAAGTTTCAATCGCCTAAGTTTTTGCCTAACTGGCTTGAATACTTCTTTAATGGGAAGGCGATGAAGAACAATGTCAGTGGACAAACCCACCATGTCTTCATGAGACCATGCAAACACATCCTGGAATTGGGTTAATAGCGAAACCATGTCATTCCGCTGATTTTTGGTAAGGTCTGAACCAATCTGGATTAGCTTAGGGTTGTCTAAGGTTCCAAGATTTAAAGGAGTGGTTTGATTAAGATTGGGTTTGGGTTTGTCTGCGACCCATTCCTTAATCTCTTGAGGTGTCTCAATGTCCTCTTGGATGTCCATCAAGTTTGAGGTTGTTATTCCTTCTCCCGAATGATAACCATGACATCTGGGGAATCATCGTCTGGGGTATATCTGTGTGTATGTTCATCATGAACAATGACACGATTGCCTGCCATCATCAAGGCAAGGTCATGTTTACATTTTTTGTTCCTTTTCTTCCACTTCGGGATTAGGAATCAGCACCTATTTAGCTTTGATTGGCACTGGTTTCGGAAATAGCATAGCCACAGCATGGGCTGGCACCTTTACTGGAGATTACATTAGCTCATTAGGTAAAGGCATAGAAAATCGACGTGCGGCGGAAGCTTAAGGAACCTGCTCGTGCTTATGAGGATTCCTGTATCTGGAACTAGAAGAATAGCCTTGCCCGGCTGTTCCAATTGGCTAGACAGTTGGATAGGGTGCTTAATAACCTGTTGATCCTTACCAAGCCCTTGTCCAGGCTGATGACCCAATAACATCATTTCTTGAGTGGCTGACATAACCTCGGTAGTAATTTTGGGTACAGGAAGTGGCACTCCAATAGAATGGTATTGCGTGTTACTCACTTCCAAAGTATGGAAACTGGCCGGTTCAACTTCTAAATTGAAACTGATAACTGGTAGAATTCTTTGTTTAGGACAATCTGGCTCAGCATTGACAGTAACTAGACTGTTGTTGATGATGTATTTGAGTTGTTGATGTAGCGTGGAGGGAACGGCTCCAGCCATGTGTATCCATGGTCTCCCCAATAACAAGTTGTATCCTGAGTCGATCTTGAGGACGTGGAAAGATACATGGAATGTATTTGGACCAATCTCAATTGGTAATTCAATCTCTCCGACGGCATTTCATTGGGATCCATCAAAAGCTCGGATGACCGTATGGCTGCTTTGGATCCTCTTGAGATTGATATTCATCTTTACCAAGGTGGCATAAGGACAGATATTCAGAGATGAGCCTCCATCTATCAATACTCCTGCTAGCATATACCTAGAAGACAACACTGCGATGTGCAATGGCTTGCAATGACCGGTCCCTTCGGGGGGTATGTCGTCATCAGTGAAGGATATCACATTGTTGTTGAAAATGTGATCAACCAAATGTTGAAATTTTTCCACATTCACTGATTTTGGCAAATAGGCTTCTTCTAAAACCTTCAGCAAGATCTTTCGATGATCCTTGGAAGAGAAAACCAAATCCAGTATCGAAATCTGATGTGGAGCTTCTCGCAAGCTTAAAACCACTTTGGCTTCATTATGACCCATAGTACGGAGGAATTTTTCAATCTTCTCCGTGGGCAATTTCCCCTTTACTTCGCAAGTAGGTTTAATAACCCGTTGAGGAAGGTACAGTGGATTTTCTTTTGACACTGTAGCAGTAGTATGAGACGTGGATCCTTTAGCTTCTTTATAATTCCATGGAACTTTATGCAAGCTGACAACAGGATGTTGTGGTCTGCAAGGTAAATGAATTGGCTCTGGTGCGACCACTTTCAAAGGATTGTTAGCTCCTTTGAGTTGAATTGGTTGTATGGGAAATACTTTAACAGTCTCACCATCCACTTGGAGATAACTGCAACTGATCCCTTCCATTGGGTAGGGCATGCATTCCCACCCTTGAGTTATATAGTGTAATCATCTGCTATTTGTAGGACACCGCTATCAATAAGATGGCGGAGTGCCCAGCATTCTTCTATGCTGTGACCGCGAGAATGTGAATGATATTGACACATTTCATTAGGATTGAACCGCCCTGAGCGGGGATTGATTGGAGGGAGAAGGAATGTGATTCTTCCTTCATTGATCAACATTTGAAGTATCTCCTCCATAGACTGGCCCAGATAGGTGAATTCCCTTTAATTGGCAAAATCCCGACGGGCTTTAGCACTTGCTCGCTTTGCAACCTTATCCTCCAAAGCTTCACTTTCTGAAGGTGTTGATGGAGCATTTATAACAAATGGAAGGAGATAAGCATGCTCCTGCCTAATTAATTAGCGTGTGATTTGATGCTGGTGGGTCACCAGTTCTGTCAATTGCTCAATTTGTTTGCAAAGAGCTTTCATCTTTCGTTCCATGGTAAACTGGAACTTTGCATAATCACATTTGTTAACACCATCTTTGATGGGTTGGGATGGTTCGTCGTTAGAATTGGAACCTTGTACAGTGCTCCAATGATCATGTTGACCTCTTTTTCTTTGTGTTAAGGAAGACGGTTGTCTTGCACATGAGGTTGATCTGGTTTAGTGACCACGATCTCACCGTTGTCTATTAGATCTTAAATCTTATGTTTCATGGCCCAACAATCTTCAGTATCATGTCCAGGTGCCCCGGCATGATAAGCACACTTTCGAGAAGCATTAAAACCCCTTCCATTAGGGTTGGCTGGTGGAAGAAGATGTGTAATTTTCTTCTGAGCAGTCAGAAGAGCAAGAATGTTCTCAAGCAAATCCCCTAAGGGTGTGAACGTTTGAAGTCGCTTTACTTCTCCACTTTTAGGCAATGGAGGGTTTGAAGGTTGTGCTAGAAAAGGGGAGTAGTTTCTCCTCTGCATAGGCATGCTTGGATTGCCTTTTTGTCATTGTAGTATCAAGGAAACATACTCCTCTTTCTTTTTATGGACCCTCCGGGGGTTGTTCCATAAGATCCGGACTGGATGTGCTCAGCAACATCTTTAAGAGCGGCTAGGTCTTGAATTTTATCGGACTTCAATCCCATTTCAGCCATCTCACTTTGTTTGATCATTTCAGAAAATGGTTTGCCAATACCAGCTAGAACACTTTCATAGAATCTATGAAGGTCATGACCATTTCTAATTCTATCATCAAAGGAATAACTTGAGCAGCAAGGCGCCTCCACCTTTGAGCATACTCTCTAAATGACTCATTTGATTGTTTCTTGACCTTGGTGATTTGGTACCGGTCAGGAGCCATCTGAGATTGGAAACTGTATTGAGTGAGGAAGGCATGAGCCAGCTCTTCCCAGCTATGGATCTTAGAGTTGTCCAATCTGGTATACCATGAACGGGCTTCTCCAGTCAGAACTCTTCTGAAACAGCTGCATTCTAAGCCTTTCATTTTCTAGCGTAAGACCCAAGTTCTTCAATAAACACCTTTAAATGTGTGTAAGGATCCCCTAATCCGTCATATTTCTCAATATCAGGGGTCTTGAATTTCTCTGGATATTGAACACTAGGGAATATGCAAAGGTCTGTCTATGAAACACTGCTATGTGTTCCAATCCCTTTGAGAACATGAATGGTTTCCTCCATTGGAAGGACCTTCTTCCTGATGTCACCCGTGTCTGGATCTCCTTTGAGATGGATTCCTTCAAGGTCTGGGTTGGTTGTATCCAACTGTTGTTCTGGAATTGTTTTTTCTAGACCTTGAACTCCCCCTTGTGTAAAGGATTCTGTATGTATAGGTATCTTCGTACCCTGAGTAGACTGGTGCAATTCTTTCAGTAGAACGACCAAGTCTGTGATTTGTTTACTCAATCCGTCAAATTCTTCTCGAGAAACAGGATTAGACTATTCGGAAGAGGACATGATTGGTCAGAGCTTCGTGGCCTTTTGGATTTTAATGGTAATAACATGCCAATTGCTTCCCTACAAAAGACTTACGTAGTTTAGTCTTAGGGTAATATAAATGTTATCATAACATGTCCGTTTTAGGAATTTGTCCTGCAAAACCGGTTGTTAATTGATAACATGTCATGCATGCACAGATATTCTTCATATTTTCCATTACATATGAATGCACATGGAATAAAATTACAATTAAATGCTTTTACAAGTAATTGAAAATGGTAAGCATGAAGAAAATTTCCTCCGCATTTGGTTTATCAGAGGTTGACCTATCCTAGGGTTTCTCTCACGGCTTTTCAGCATGAAGGTTCCCAGATCATCGCAATCTACTTGACGGGAAGTTAATCCGGTCGTTCAACTGGAGCGAATCTGGGTGGTGCCTTTCCTGAGCCCCGGGGAATTATTCTTCCCACGAGTCCAGTAATTAAACACCGACAGGATAGCCTCTTGGTGGAGGGACCACACAACATATATTCATATACAATGTGTCTCACCGTTTATGCAAAATGATGACATGTGCGAAACACTAATATCACAGATAGATATTTAGCAGTGCAATATTAAAAATGCATTCGTACACATTTATCAGAAATATAAATGCAACATTCACACACAAGCATATAACAATTTTGAAAAGCTTGTAATAGCGGCTTAAGCTCTCTTACTGGAGTCCCCAGCAGAGTCGCCACCTGTTGACGTCGGGATTTTTGAGTGTCCCTTTTTGTTACTTGTTCTTTGGTTTTCTCATGTTAATGTGAGATTTGTTTGAAATAACAAGTGAAAAAGGCCCGACATGTATAATGTCGACGATTGGACTTTAAGAGTCGCCAGTTGGTGTATTTAACTGGTTGCACCAACGCAACCGAAAAGGCTTGCACATTAACCTAGTGTTATAAAACTGCTAAATGGGACTGTAAACCGAGATTCATTTTGGGTTCGGGGGCTTAATTATGCGGAGGGAAGGTGTTAGGCACCCCCCGACATCCGTGTTACCAGGGTGACCGCCACTTTTCAAAGAAATTGTTATATGAATATGTGTGTGTGTGTGTGTGTGGATCAATGTGCAATTATTTGAAAGTACTGCGAGGCCTCGTTCGTACCTATATACACAAGGTTTGAATTTTATAGAAAAATTCAGTGTTAACCAAGATATGGCAATGACGTTTTGTAAAAGAGGTTTTTTCAAACCTTGTGCTCAATAGGAATTGAGACCTTTTCATACTTCCATTTTATTGTTAAATGTCCGGCTTGTTTGCTTTTATTTTCGAGATGCGAAGCATTCTCGAGAAAATAAGATACAGCAGTACCGAACTCCTCATGGGCATGACAGCCATCCAAGGAAATTCAGACACTGTAAAATAGTGTACAGGCTACTTACAGCTAAAAAATGTCCATCATGGGAACTGAATCTAGATTCAGTAAACTGAACCTGTGATCGCATGATTCCTAGGCTCATAAAATACTGCAATTTGTATGGAAAGCAGTAAGTAGTTATATATACAAAAGCTGAATATATATATATATATATATATATATATATATATATGTGTGTGTGTGTGTGCATGATCAACCACCACAAAGCAACTCCATGGGGGATCAGAAATGTAAATAAAGCAGTAAATGCTATCAACTGCCACGAAGTAAACTCCAGGCAGGACAAAATGTAAATAAAGCTGTAAAAAGCGATCAACTACCACGAAGTGAACTCCAGGCAGGACGAAATGTAAAAAGTTGTAAAAAGCCACGGAGGAACTCCAGGCTTGACAGGAATGTAAATATATATATATATATATATATATATATACAAATATATATATATATAAGCGATAAGAACGCACTTGATGTAAATCCAGGGCTCATCGGATATGTCCCAACAATTATATATATATATATATATATATATATATATATATATAATTAATTAAGCATACCGGATATAAATCCAGGCTCATCGGATATGTCCGACAACAATTATATATATAAGTATATATATATATATATATATATATATATATATATATAATTAAACACTCCAGACCGAAGTCTAGGCTCAATCAAGGCATAACTCGATAATGTTAGTCCATATATATGAAATATATTCATAAATTAGTATATATATACAGACAGAAATGAAAACCACTTGATCGAAAGTCCGCAAACAAGCACGCAACAACACGACTCTCAATGTGTATAACGATTGTGTGCTATATAGAAGAAGAAGGCTTTATAAAATGTAAGAAGGCTTACGGTTGGTACGCCAAAGTAGACTTCTATGACTTTAAATGGATAAACACTCGAAACTCCATAGCATAAAAAGATAGCTATATGTGAGTGACTAGTGTTTAAATAAGAGGAAACACTCAAAAGATATGTATGCAGAGTAAAATGGACAGGGCTTCCTCGCCTTTTTCCTTCTCTCCTTTTTTTCAATTGGCAGACCCCCCCAACCTATATTTATAGAGATCGATAGCTGGCACACACTGGCAATACCGCAGATTGTACTGCACTTGATCGTCGTGGTGGATCTGAGCCTCGCAGGTCTCGTCGTCTCATAGTACGTGCACTCATGCACTGTAATGTCCGTTCGAATTTGCAGAACTTCAATCCGAGCATCCGAATGAGGTATATGTGACACCCCCAAAATTAGGTATACATCACCCATCTTGGGTAGTCAGATACATGGTACAGAATTTAAATGCAACTTACTAATATAACTGTCGTGTACAATACGACATAAACTGTGAGTTTGAATACAAATATTGTCTACTAGATATTATACAAACTCAAAAGGAGTCCTCATTACAATTATTATCACACTATTTCACAGAATAGTGAGGACTACTAATGCTATCCTCCGGACCATTACTCCATTCCCCGACTAAATCCCGCTATATTCTCATTTCTTGAAAAGAACGGTGAAAGAAAGGGTGAGCTCAACTAGCTCGAAGAAATATTATGACTAAGATAATGCGAATAAATTATCATTAGCCTCTGACAGCAGTGTTAAACCGATAAGATATAATGAACATCAAGTTTAACTACAATGAACCAAAGAATCCATTAAAAGAGTCAAGTAGAAAATAAAATCTACTATCTTTTATGATTTTAAAAGGTTTTTCATCACTATTATAGCCGAGACTCGACTTTTAATAAATATTCCACATCATTGAATCACCCCGCACTTTTCTGACCAAGGATATTCTTTAGTATCACGACCACAATTATTCATTGCACTACGGGCCAAGAATAGTTATGTATTCATTAATGGTCATGATCATGCCAACAACAACGTCCATCAATGCACTATGGCCATTGAGGATTTTATCACATCATTTGTAACATTACGGTCATGATTACACCAATAGTTTCGGTCATAATCATACCAAGTCCATCTATGCACTTTCTGTGCCACGATGACTTTCATCATATCATTTGTAACATTACGGTCATGATTACACCGAATAGTCTCTGGTCATAATCATACCAAGTCCATCTATGCACTTACAGGTACCACGATGACTTTCAACATAATATAAACATGAGGATGATGACAATGATATAAGAATTCAATAAAACAAGTTCAAGAATTATTTTATCCGGGAATTATTAACGTCAAATTGTCAACATGATCTTGTTTTGTAGAGTAAAATTCAAGAATGATCGGAAGAATATTTCCATGAAAAGATATTGGATGAAACGCAAATATCAAGGATATTCTACTAATTTCATGGAGTATAAAGTCAAAGTTTTAACCAACTAGGTATAATAAAGAATGGAATAACAAAAGAAATCACCATGCATGCGATAGATCAGCATAGGCGTGTTATTCAACAGAATAATAATAACGGAACCGTGTCGTGAAATTCACACCAAAGCGGGATGTTCCAATGTAATAATAAATGTGGAATAATAAATGATGGAACCAGTCCTACAGATATAGCATGACAAGATATTCCGATAGAATAATAAAGACGGAATAATAAAAATGGAACCGTGTCCGTGTAAAACACACGCACGGTGATATTCAACAGAATAATAATAATGATTTTAACCAGTCCTGTAAAAACACATGACGGGATGTTCCAATGAGAATAATAGAAGAATGTCACCAAGTATAGGGTAAACCGCGTATACAGGTTATTCCAATAGAATAATAAGCAATGGAATAACAACAGTTCTCTTCATGAATAAGAAAGAATAACACTCTTTACGAGTACAACAAATAATATTCCCTACCTTAGAAGAACTGAATATTGGAAAAGTGAAGTAGCAAAATACTTTTCTTCTTTCTCTCTATAGTTTCTCTCTCTAGAGTTTCAATGAATTCGTAAGAAATAATGAAGGAATGAGCTTTCTATTTATAGAAAAACTGAGGGTGGCTCTTGGTCTTAACGAAGGGTCAAAATGACTCTTGGTAATATTGAAGAGACAACTACTATTTCATGAAGGGGTAATTAACCTTTGGAACAATCAAGAGGCGCTTAACTCTTGGTAATATCAAGGACAACTACTATTATCAGAAGGTAATTACTATTGACGAAGGTAAATACTATTGACGAAGGTAATTACTATTCACAAAGGTAATTACTATTCACAAAGGTAATTACTATCGATGAAGGTAAATACTATCGACGAAGGTAATTACTATTCACAAAGGTAATTACTATTCACAAAGGTAATTACTATTAATGAAGAGACTCGTAGATGATGACATATACGCCCCCCTAAAATAATCAAACTTACCACAAACATCTCATAATGAGACTCTTTATATACATCAAGGATTGAATAAATATTACCACAAATCATTTTATTTTTAATCAACACATTTTTAATCTTTCAACAATTATTAATCATTTATAACTTGTCGTCTCAATTAATAATATAACATATTATACGAGATAATAATCGTGACAATAATTGAATCAATAATATAAGAGATATGATGTAGCAATTCTCAGAGCAATAATTGAGTATAGCTAAGTGACTTCTCACGTAAGCATCAATAATCAATACCGTGTGCTACTATGCAACCACGCCAGATTCTCGTACTTTTACCAACGGGTAGTACAACAGTTTTAATTCAGTAACACCTCCGCCGTTATTTTTATAGAAAGATAATTTTGTCGCTTTTCTAACTACGACAATACTTCCGTCATGGGGTCCACTAATGATTGAGTCGTCGTATCTAATATTCCCCGACAAAAAGAATATTCCCCACCAAACGAATATTTTATAACAACTTGCTTACTTTGCAAAATTTATAAATATTACCCACAACTATAACATTATATCAAATTTATTCCATAATATTCAAAAATAATATTTATAGAAAATTCATCTTTATTTATAAAAGTTGTGGTCTTACAGTATATCTGACCTTCTTCGGACCGCTGGTGTCTAGAGTTATGCAATGACATGGATTAAAGGTTGTACGAAAGTCAGGAAGAGGGGTCTATGCCCATGGTCTTCAAGCTTCAAATTCTATCCAAAGTACTGCCACACGTAATAGTCACTCGAGATTGTCATTCCTCGGTTCTTATGGGACATTGTTGGATGTATGTATGAAGTGTTGAGACGACGTGCCATTGTTGAAGGAATAAGATGACGCTTGACTCCTTGCTGGGGTTATCGCTGGTTTGAGTTGAAAGTAGACGTTGCTCAGGGTTACAGCTGAGATTGGACTACTTGTTGGTATGTCGCGATATCATCTTGTTGATGTGGACAGATGACGTTGAGACTCCTCACCGGGGTTATCGCCGATTTAAGCGGAAAGCAGATGTTGCTTAGGGTTACATCTGAGATTGGGCTACTTGTTTGTATGCCTCACTGTCATCTGGATTGAAGCTGATCGCATATGTTTGAAACAAGCATTTCCGGGGTTATTGCCGGAACTACAATGGCATCCCTTAGGGTTATCACCAAGGATGGGGTTGCTACTCCCAATGTTGTCTCTGGGACTGGAACTGAGCGTCGTGGTGTTATCGCCGAGACAGAACTGTCCTCTCCGGTGTTGTTGCCGGTCTTTTGATCTGCATATCTCAAGGTTATCTCCGAGATTGAAAATGACATTCCCGATTTGTGTTCCGGGTTGGAACTGAACTTCTGGTGGTATCCAGAATGGATGTAAGCTGTCTTTTAGGGTTTTCTCCAAAAGACGAATCTACCCTCCTGCAATGTTAGTAATAGGAGTGCAGAAAATTTTGAGTGTCTACATGAACCTAAGGAGAATTGGTTAGAAGAGTTTTATGATCGAAATTTAGAATTACAAAATCGTATTCATGAGTTAGAAGAGCAGGCTGAAGAACGGTAGGCGGTCGTGGAGCAAAGAGATGTAACAATTCAAAATTGTGTTACCTGATGTGCGATGCTTGAACAGAAGCAGTCGTTGGCATAGTATAAGATATTAGAGCTGGAATCTGAGAATGCTATGATCAAAGTTCTAATGATAGAAGAAACAACTAAACAAAGAAGAATAGATGATGCGTGGGTAAAAGCCGCACGACGCGTTTATATTGTAGAAAAAGACGCCCAATCCAATAAGGCCAAAATAGATGAAATGGATTTTGCTTTTTGGACAACAATTGGGAGAATCCAACATCGAATTTGGAATTACCCTGTGCAGAGCGGTCAACCCCAATTCAATATGGATCAGAGAATAATGATTCAAATCATGGATCAGGAATGTGATGAAGCAAGTAACGGTGGAATGTACTCTATAGTAAGTCAAATTCGATAGTTTAAGTGAGAGTGTTTATCGAGGAACCGGAATGAAGTTATCACGGATAAGTTAATCATAAACTTTTGCAAAGTCTATACCTTATTCGATACCAGTTCTACCCACTCTTGTATTTCACCTAGTTGTGTTCAACGTTTGATCTTGGCTCTTGAGAAATTAGACTTTGATTTATTCTTACGTATTCCTGAAGACTTCTTGACCTACCCCAGAGCGTGAAATCGAATTTTGTACTGAACCCAGTACAAAACCCCATTTCTAAAACCCTTAAATATTTCTTCAACTAAATTGAATGTAGCATGCGCTAAAGACGTTGGCTCGAGCTGTTGAAGATTATGATCGTACCATTAAATACCATTGTGGAAGAGTGAACGTAGTAGCTGACGCGTTGAGTAGAAGATCGTATGCGTTTATGAGTGTGATGTTGTTAACACAAAAACCCATTTCATATAACTTACAAATGATGAAGATAGAGTTAAAGACTCTAGAGACCCACGTGAAGATAACGAATATACGAGTAGAATCGACTTTAATCGATAAAGTTAAATCTGCTCAAGCTACAGACCCGGAGCTGATGAACATGAAAAAGAAGGTTCAAGAGGGCGTTATTCTAGAAACAAGAATTAACTAAGAGAGGAAATTTCAACCCTCAATTTAATTGGCCCGTTTAAAATCCTCAATCGAGTAGGAACTGTGGCCTATAGACTCGTTTTATCGCCAAGTATGTCGCATGTTCATAACGTTTTTCACGTATCGATGTTACGTAAATATGTGGATGACCCGAACCACGTTATTAAATTAGAACTAGATGAGATAGCAGAAGATTTAACGTATGAGGAGATACGTGTTAAAATGTTGGATAAAAAGGATCGTATCAACACTTAATGGTTATACCTCAAGAGTTAGAATCTGAAATGAAGTCAAGGTATCCTCATCTCTTCGGCATACCTCATCTCTTCGGCATACCAGGTACGTACGTAAATTTTGAGGGCGAAATTCCATAAGGAGGAGAGATTGTGAGACCCCAAATTTTACGAATAAAGATTTAATTTTCTCGAAATATTTTTTTCAAAATTATGGTATGGATTTGAGATAATGTTATAGTTGTGGGTAGTATTTATAAATTTTGCAAAAGTATGCAAGTTGTTCGATTAGTCGGGGAATATTATTTTTGTCGGGAAATATTCGTATGACGACACAATCATTGGTGGACCCCATAATGGAATTATTGTCGGATTGAGAAAATGACAAAAATATTTTTATGAAAATAACGACGGAAGTTTTACCATTAAAACTGTTGAACTACTTTCAGTAGTAAAAGTACATGATGTCTGCATGGTTGCATAGTAGCACACACCAGTATTGATTATTGATGTTTACGTGAGAAGTCACTTAGTTTTGTTCAATTATTGCTCATGAATTGTTGCATAGTATCTCACATTATTTGATTCAATTATTGTCGATATTTTATATATTATTAAATCAATAATTGAGATAACAAAGTTATTAATACTATTATTTGCAATATTAATGATGTCTAGAAGTTCTGCCAAGGAGAGGTTTGGTCACCTAATTGCGCGCCAATAGGGAGAAATCCTTATTGAAAAGCCCCCTCTTTCTTGGGAACAACCTGGTCGATTAATAGTGTGAATTATAATAATGATGATGAGTTTTGTTTTATTAGTATTATTAATGTAATAAAACAGAAAAACTTTTTATATAAAACAGAATACTTTTATAAAGTTATTTGTTTTATTAGACTATAAATAGAATATATTATATTCAATTATGTATAGTATTTTGCATAGTAAAATCTTTTTATATAAAACAGAATACTTTTATAAAGTTCTTTATTTTATTAGATTATAAATATATTTATTATGTATAGTGTTACATAGTGCATGCATAGTGTTTTGCATAGTAAAATCTTTTTATATAAAACAGAATACTTTTATAAAGTTATTTGTTTTATTAGATTTTAAATAAAATATATATAAATATATATATATATATATATTATATTTTATTGCATAGTATCCTTTCTATTTTCCTATAAATAGGATGCTTTATTAGAATTGAAATCACACCAGAAGTTCAGAGAATTCTTCTTCTATAATCTTGAGCGTATTTCTTTAAAGTTTAAGAAAGCTTTGAGCGTAGTGCAAGTTTTCTTCGAGTATATCCTCGCCCTACCAGTCGGAATACTCTTCTTTCTAAGGTAAGGGGTATTATTCTTTCGTATTCATGAAGAGAATTATATTCTTTCAATACTCGTAAGAGTTGTTATTCCATTCTTTATTATTATGTTGGAATAACCTATCTATGTTAAGTACTGCATACATGGTAAAATTCTTCTATTATTCCATTCTTTATTGTTACGTTTTAATATCCTCGTTTGTGCGTTTACACACGACTGGTTCCAATCTTTATTATTCTGGAATATCATATCCTCGTGCGTTTTACGCATGACCTGGTTCCATTATTTATTATTCTGTTGTGAATAACCTGTCTGTGCGATCTATCGCATGCATGGTGAATCCTTCTGTTATTCCATTCTTTATTATTCTGTTGGAATAACCTGTTTGTGTGGATTACCAGATGCATGGTGAATGATCCTTTGTATTCATTCCTTATTAAATTATGGAAATGATCTAGCTACGTGGATTACCGCATGGCGGGCGAAAATCCATTTGCAGTTTCATATATTCTATTATACACAGTTGGTTAAAGCTTTGGCTTTTATATTACTTAAAATTAGTGGAATATCCTGGATATTTGCGCTTCATCCAGTATCTTTTCGTGGAAATATTCTTCTGAGCATTCTTGAATTTTTCTCCACAAAGCAGTATCATGTTGACAATTTGGACATTATTGAGTTTAGGATAAATTAACTTATAGATCTTTAAAATTTATTCTTGAACTTATTTTATTCAATTATTATGTCATTGTAATGATGAGTTATGTTGGTTATTATGTGAAAACATGAAAGTTTCTTAGAAATCACAAAAAGGTTGAAAATCAGATTTTGGTAAAAATGGAATATGAAATTTAATTGACCATATCTCCTATTATATTTCAAATTTTTGATTGTGGTCAAGTTCTAAAGTTAGATCTATGAGTTTTCTAACTTATCCAAGTAGAATCACTGGAAAAGGTGTTGTAGATTTTCGTGTGGACTGATTTTAGCAAAGGAGTCAAAAACTGCAAAAGTACCAAAAAGGCTACTGTCCAGAAATTTAAAAGAGAATTTTCGGCCACTTAGTTTGTGAGAAAATTTTTGGCCTTTTTGGGACATGAAAATATATGGTATAAAGTACCTCCTGTCCAAAAATGAGCTCATTCCGACTTAAAATGAGTAAGTTATGACTATTTCAATATTTAGGTTTTTCCAACAAAAAACGCTATAATTGGAGTTCTATAACTCCGATGACCATGAAATTTAAACGGGAAGCTCACGTTAACATGTGTAAGATCCTGCCAAGATTTGGAAATTTCTGGAGTTAAACTCGAGGTAACTAATTTCTTACAGAATTAATTAGAAATTGATTTTTGAAAAATACTTAAGGGAGTTGAAAAATTATAAAAAAAAATACTTGTTGTGTATGATATATATGTATATATATGTTTGGGCAAAGGATAGAAAAATAACAAGTTGATTTGGTAATTTTTCATGAAAATGTTTTAGTTATGAACATATGAGTTAAAAATATGTTATGTGAAGTTGAAAAATTAGTAAATAGGATTTTATGGCTTGAGAATCCTATATAGGGTATATGCAGATTTTTGATAAGAGATTTGATCATTGGTGATGAAATCTTAGAGTATGGCATTTTTGAATGATTAAATGCATTATTTGGTTAAGTATAAACAATTGAAATAAATTGTTTATAAGTTTAAGAAGTGATTAAAATATTGTTATAATATTAATAATATTAGATTATGAGTTTATTAAGTAATTGATAATATTTAGATAAATTTAAAGTCATTAATATTTATCATTATGTTCGTTTGATTAATGCTTATATCATTGTCATCATTCTCATGTTTATATTGTGATAAAAGTCATCTTTGGCTTACGTGCATAGATGGACTTGGTGTGATTATGACCAGGGATTATTCGGTATAGTCATGACCGTAATGTGACGAATGATGTGGTAAAAATCCTCAGTGGCCTATAGTGCATTGATGGACAATTTTTGGTATGATTATGACCAAGGATTATTCGGTATAGTCATGACCATTGATGATTTAATGAATATCCTTGGCAGTAGATGCGGGGATGATTCGATGATGTGGTTTATTTATTAAAAATTTGAGTCTCGGTGATTAAGTTGATGAAAAACTTTTTAAATCATAGAAGATAGTAGATTTTATTCTCTACTTGACTCTTTTAATGGATTGCTTGTTCAGCTGCAGTTAAACTTGATGTCTTTTGTATTTTATCAGTTTAACATTGTTGAAGGCTAATGATAATTTATTCTCGCATTATCTTAGTCATAATATTTCTTCTTGGGCTAGTTGAGCTCACCCTTTCTTTCACTTTATTCTCTTGAAATGAGAATATAGCTAGGGACGAGCCTCGAGAAGCGGAGTGACGGTCCGGATGATAGCATTAGTAGTCCTCACTATTCTGTTAAATAGTGTGACAATAAATGTAATGAGGACTCCTTTGAGTGTCGATATTGTCTAGATGACAATATTCTTATTAAAACTCTCAGCTATGTTTTGTCGTATTTTTATACGACGTTTGTATAATTAAGTTATATTTGTATTCAGTACCTTGTATCTGGTGACCCAAGATGGGTGATGTATACCTATTTTTGGAGACGTCACAATTAATCATTTAATAATATTTTAATTTAACTTTAATCTAATATTATTAATTATTTAATAATATTTTAATTCAAATTTTAATCCAATATTATTAATTACATTAATAATATTTTAAATTAATATTATTAATATTTAATAATATTTTAATCATTTATTAACAAATTAATCAATTTATTTTAATTGTTAACCCTTTTCAAATTCATTTATTTAATAATCCTAAAATACTATAAATATAAAATTACACCAAAATGACCAAAGTACCCTCCAAAAAATCTTCATATTCCATATTAAGGGTCTTTCGGTCTTAAAATTACCATTTTCACAATTTTTAACATTACATAACTTAATTTATCCATTAATTTACAACTCAAATAATTACATGAATAATACCAAAACAAATTCAAAAATTCTTATTTTCTGGAAACTAACAGAATATGGTTCCCTTATGAACATATAATTTATCTAGAATTTTTTTGATTTCATTTACTATTTTTAAATGGTTAAAAACAGTCTGAAATTGCAACAATGATCATAAATCATCCTTTTATCCAAACATTCTGAAATTTTTAGGGTTACTCACTGATATATAAATCTACTTCCAATAAAACTTTTATAATTTTTGGAGTTACCCATAAATAGTTTTTCACGTTTTAATTTAAAATAGTCATTTCTCGTAACATTCATATCTTGGTTCTACACATCCAAAATTCTCCATCTTTTTACTGGAGTCGGTTACCACATCATATTATCACTACAAATTTTTTCTAGAGTTTTTAGAACAAAAAAAATGGATGAAATTGCCCCTCCCAGAAAATTGCTCAAAATAGTTCCATTTTCTCTTTTAAAAATCTGGATAGCTTTGTTAAAACAGTCACCAAAGATTGTAAAATCAACATTTTTGAGTGCTACCTCTTAGGTTTGAAAGCTAGCTCCCATATCTAGCACTCATCTTTGACGGATCATATATAGGAGGTGTAGATTTTAAATGGTAGCATTTCAAAGTGAATAAAAAGTTTTAGGGTTTTTATTCCTTAAAAAACTAGTTTCCTTTCCTTACCTTTGATCAAACCTTTAACATCAAAAATGGTTAGATCTTCATATGAAACACTAGAAAACATAAAGATCAAAAGTTTTAGAACTTTGAAAAATCATCTTTACATTTCATCAAAACAAACTCAATAAAAAAATAGTTAGTTTAGGTTATTTAGCCCTTTTTGAACACACTTTCTTATTTTTTTTTAAACTTTTAACTTCAAAAATAACTTGATCTACATGTGAAATAATCATACATATGTAGATTAAGAGTTTTAAAGTTTAAGAACACAAGCTTTTTATTTGATCAAAACTCATCAAAAGAAAGTAACAAAACCTGAAAAAAAATTTAAAGTCTTTACCTTGTTCTTTGGGATGTTCTTCTTCTTTTAAAAAAAGTAATTGATGAACTTAGGGTGCATGAAGATTAAAAGTCTTCCCCTTTACCTCTTTGAGGTTGTCGAATCTATGCTCTCCCTCTCTCTTTCTTATTTTGCTTTGATAGTTAGTTTAAAATGAAAGATGAAAGCGAAAGAAAATGATTTTGTGTATTAGTAAATATGTAGAAATATTATGTATATCTAATGCTATCTCCCAACTTCTCTCTCTCACTCATCATCTCCATGTTGTTTGCAGACTAGTGAAAGTGGGTGTTTAATTCTTAGCTTGATACATATGGGGAGTTGGTGGAAGTTAGTAACATTTTTGACAAAATAAAAATTAACTCACATGCTCCTTTATCCCTTCTTTGGCCAAATTGTCAAGCCTTATTTTTCCCATGTTTTGATTTATTTTTATGGCTTAATTAGCTACTTGAAATGACCAAAATGACCCTTAACAATTGGGCTAAAAATTGGGCCACTTAAGTTAATGTTTGGGCTTACTAATAAATTGTTTGGGCTATGTAAATTGACATGGTCCAATGCCTTAATTTTTATCTTACCCTAATTATTTATTTAAGGTTTCTATCCCACTCATTTGGAATTTAAATAATTACTCATGTACCTTTAGTTTTATAACCCAATTAGACTTGCTTTAATTAAGTTGTATAAATTAATTAATTTAGATGTATAAAATAAATCTCTTGGGGTTAGTATACTAATATAAATGTTTAAATACTAGCATTTATCAATTACTATAACTATTGGGTTATTTAGTTCTCATTCCTAATATATATAATATTAGGTTATAAGCTTTCTTTTTAAATTTTTTTGCTTAATAAATAAATATATATACATTTACTTAGCCATATACATATACCACATATGTCAAAACATACTTATCATTATTGATAAATATTTATTCTATTTAAATATTCACATTATCATTCTCTATATGTCACAAAATTTTTAATATCATTAATATTAAATTAATATATTTATTTACAATGTGACTTAGAATTCTTTGTTATTACAGTACTCCAAAGCATAGCCCAATGATTCAATGACAAATGATGCCAAGCCCATCAACCTCAAAAACTCGCACAACTCATGATGTTCCAACCCATCATCTTCCACCCCCATTAATCATCATGAGGCCCCATTTAATGAGCCGCTCCTCGACATACATGAAAAACTGAAAAGACAAAATAATAAAACCTCATTTCCCCATTTCAAACAGTTTCACCTGTCCATTTCAAAAATCTCAGAGCTCTCTCCCACTCTTTTTGAAATACCCAGTTCTTGTCGACCGTTTCCCAAAGCTCCAACAATGTCCATGTCTAAAACACTAGTCAACACCTTGTCCATTAATGATGAACCCATCATCGCCACTCCTCTTTCGACCATTCCTGCCCCACCCATATCAGCCACACCTTCTTCCACAACTCACTCAACCCCCACCATTAGCACTGTGATCCCGACTTCACCATCACGACCACAACAACTACCTAAACTTCCTCTCAAAATCCAGCCCCAACAGAAACTGATTTCCAAAAAATGATGCGTGAGTATCCCAATGAAACAAAATTCTCATACGCCAACAACCCCTCCCAGATCACTGACTTAAACCTCTACGTGATCCGAGAACACTTCCATATTCTTGTAACCCATCAACTTAAAGCCCCCTTTACCGCCGATTGGATGTACCTCCGACCCGACGAATAGACCGCCATGCCTCTTAATCTTTTGGAGAAGGGGGTTCGATTACCTCTACACCCATTCACCCTTACCCTCTTAAGGTTTATTAACATTGGATTTGCCTAACTGTGCCAAACTCCTATATTAATATTATAGCGTTTATCGCCCTCTGCCACGAGGTCGGCGTCACCCCTTCCATAGACTTCTTCTTTTCCTTATACCAATTAGGGAACTCCCGAGAACCCAGGTTAAAAGTCCTAAGAAGAAAACCACCAAAACCCAACCCTAAGATCGTGAAACGTCCCCTGATGGATACTCCTTGGAGCAACAAAGGCTGATTTAAAAATTGGTCCTTCATCAAAGGACCAGAAACATAAAAACTCCCAGATTAAGCTTCATACAAATGACCAAACGTCTCCTTTGGCAACACCACCCTAAAGCGAGTACTGGAAATAACGAACCTGATTGAAAAATTGCCAATGAAGGAATGGAGCTTCGTCTTTCTGACCAACCAAGCATGGCTATACGACCATAAATGTAAGACGCCGACCTCTACTTTCAATTATTTTTCCTACCTGTCTCGTCAACTGTCCTAACATGTTTTCTGATTGCAGTATCCCTTATCAAACCAACCTCTATCAAAAGAAAGACCTCGAAGAATTCCTTTTCGGCAAAACCACCGAAGAACTTACCGACCCCCCATCTTCAGAAGTCACCAACACCACAACCATTTCCGAAGAGCCAACTACATCCTTACTCAAAAAGAGGGCAGTTAAAAAATCCAAAATAACACAAACCCCCATTCTTACAGAAAGCCTTCTGGATATGCTGACCTCCGAAAGGACAAAGATCCTCCGAGTCAAGAAAAGGCAAGCCAAGATTATTCCTCTCACCCTCGAAGCACTAAGGGTCCCTTCGTCCACAGCCCCTTTTCCCAAACTGAAAATATTCCAACCCCAGAAAACATCGCAATAATGACCATAGAGCCGAACTAAAAAAAAATCAAAAAAGGAAAGAACTAAAAAGATCATCTTTCAACCCCCCCCATAAAAAAGCCAATATTCAAAAATCCCTTGAACAACTTCCCGAGCGTTCTATATCTCCACCTAGACAACCTTCCCCTATTTGATCCTAAAAAGTAACATCTTCATCAACGTTCTGGCCAGAAAATCCTGGTGACTACCTAGTAGAATTATTTGACCACTTCGTCCTTCCAACAGACGAGGCCAAGTTCAAAGACATCTTTACCACCGACCTTCGCTGGAATTATGCACCAAGACCGAGTAAATTTATTCTCACCCATTTTTTTCTCTCCATCTTCATCCAATTTTATCACTTATGCCACGATTTTTATTTCAGGCTGATGTCATTTAGGGTCGCGTCCTTCAGCGATGGAGAGCTTGAAGCTGAAGAAGCCCAAATTAAAAGCGATAATGAATTGCTGAAAGTCACTCTGGAAAAAGGAACTGAACAAACACTAGAGTACAGAATTCGCCTATGAAAACTTCCAAACTGAAAATATCAAATTAAGGAAGAGGTCGCAAAATCTATATCTCGCCAAAAGACCGCCTTCAAGGAAAGCGAAGCGGTAATACGGGATAACGAGAAGCTAAAACACAATAATTTAGTCGTCCTTCGCCAAAACTCAGACTTGAGCAAAAGAGCTGAAAAACACTTCCAAATTTGTGTATCCTTGGAAAAAGAATTTGAGGGTGTTGGGTCCACCTCTAACTGAAGAGTTTCATAACCAGATATGACAGGAATATATGAAGTCTCTCGAGCTCTCAACTGAAATAATACTGATGTATTATGAAGGCTACGAAGCTGCCGAAAATAAGGATAAAGCCAAACTTTCTACTATTGCATTAAACCCATTACTCCTTGATTCTTCTGAAGATGAGGACGAAGATGAGATCGAAGAAAACCCAGAAGACAATCCTTCACAACCATAGTTCGTTAACTTGTTTTTCATATTTTCTAGTATGAAATATAACTATCACTATGTACTCATTTATCCTAATGAATACATCATCCCTTTCCAAAGAGTTTTGCATAGAGTTTTTTACCTAATAAATGATAAAGAGTCCATTCAAATGATAAACAAGTATGCAAAATAATTAAAGGGTTCGTCCGATGGACTGAACACCTATAAAAAATGAACAAGTAGAATTGAACACTTAATTAAAATATAACTAAGTATTCGTCGTTCTCTATTAAAAATGGATGTTCGCTCCCAGGAGCTGAACAGATTCCACCGAACACTAAAATATGTTATCCGCTCCCAGGAGCTGAATAGGTTCCACCAAAAACCAAAATACACTATTTGCTCCTAGGAGCTGAACGTAAACATCCGAACTCCAAAAAAAAGATGTTCATTCACTAAACTAAACATAAACCACCAAACTCTATTAAAAAAACGTTCGTTCACTGAACTGAACATAAACCACCACACTCCATTAAAAAAGATGTTCGTTCACTAAATTGAACATAAACCAATGAACTCCAATAAAAAAGACGTTCATTCACTGAACGAAACATAAACCACCAAACTCTATTAAAAAAGATGTTGTAATTCTGTAAATAAGCACACCTAGAGGGGGGGATAGGTGTAACTATCCAAATCTGATTTACAATGGTTAATTTTTAAATATCCCATCTACAACTTATAATTGGACAGGTTAACCCTGTCTGTTTTAGTATATGTTCTTTATAATCGGACAGCTAATACGTATCTGTTTTAGTGTATATTCTTCGTCTGTTATAATCGGGCAACTAATACTTGTTTGTTTTAGTGTATCTTCAAGCACAACCTAAAACTGAATATGCAGAATACTAAAGAAGATAATAGAAAAGAAAAGAACAGTAAATCATGCCAAGATTTTTATGTAGTTCAGCCTCTATCCTCTAATCTAGTGGCCTAATCCATGTCCAATACCAAATGGTATTGGAGACTCACTTTATTAAATTAATATTTAAAAGATTACACATAAAAACTCTCTATACAACGAAGATCAATTTTGACTTGGACACCTCTGCCCCCTTGCACCTCTGCAACTCCTCTCACCTCTAAGACCTTAATGCTTCCGTTGTACATACTGAATATTAAAAAGAGCCCCAAGCCAACCTACGCTTGTACTTGGTTACAATGAATTTCTAAAGATACAAAATAGAACTGGAATTAAGAATTGATGAAAACTTTTCAGGATGTGTTCAGTAGCGATTTTCAGCTTCCAGTGTTGTCTCCTCTTCTGCCCAATAGTTTGAATATATATAGAATGGAGAGCAATGACTATTCCAATTTTGTTAGCATGAAAGGCTCAATGAAGAAAGCAATCACAGCAAACTGTTATTACTAACATCTATAAAATCTTCAGCAAGATAAAGATATGAAAAAAATAAATGCTGAATTGAAGGAGTTAAAAATATAGTCCTTAATAATTTATTTCCTTAAATAACTATAATATTAAATTTGAAACAAATTTCTTAGCATGTCAATCTCCTTAAAATACTCTAATTTGAATTTGAAATATATTCAGCTAACCAGTTAAGATATATTAATATAGCAACTGATTAAAGATATATTTCAAATTAACATCAAATAGAGTTCTAGTTATAAGAAACTTCCTTAGTATACTCTAATTTACAAAGTATATTTTGAAAAGAATTCTCAACACAAAATATACTTATCACAGTCTTTTATTAACACAACCTAATGTATAAACAATCCTGACCATTAGTTTATATTCATACTTAATCATATTCAATAGACCAATATTACTCCAGTATAGAACAACAACCATGTAGTTCATAAAATAACCTATGCATAACCATATTTGACCAACATGACCCAAACAGATAATAAACCAATACAAAATCAATTCAGCCCATATATGCATTGTCATCATTAAAACCACAAAGTATAGATGCTAACAGATATTCGTTCACTGAACTGAACATAAACCACCGAACTCCCATAAAAAAGATGTTCGTTCACTGAACTTGACATAAATCACCAAACTCCATTTAAAAAAGATATTCGTTCACTAAACTGAACATACCACCAAACTTCATTTAAAAATATCTTCGTTCACTGAACTAAACATACCATTGAACTCTACCCAAATCTAGACCCTAGGAACTAAATAACAAATTAACCATCAATGAAAATATTCATTAAAAATTGAACACTTATTTTATTAATAATCTTGGAAAATCACAAAGTCAAATCTCCTAGTCATGAATTACTGATAGTATTTTCGAAGCCTGCTTACATGCCAAGTATTTTTTATTTTTGACCCATCCATTTCTCGAAGCCAGTAAGTTCCTGGGTTTGGCACCTCAACAATCTTATATGGCCCCTCCCAATTCGACATCAGCTTCCCAAAATTTTGAGGCATAAAAGCTTATACCTCTCGATGAACCAAATCACCAACCTCAAATCTTCTAAGTTTAACCCCTTTATTAATGCCTAGCCACTCTCCTTTGGTATGTTATAAGTTTTACCAAGGCCGACTCCTTGATCTTATCCAACAAGTCCAAATTGACGCAAAGCCCTTCATCATTATACAACTCTTTGAGCTGACTGGCCCAAAGAGATTTAGAGCCGATTTCAACCGGGACAAAGGCATCAGTACCAAAAGCTAATCTGAATAGTGAATCACCTGTGGTTATCCTCGAAGTAGTTAGATAAGTCCACAACACACTGAGTAGTTCCTCAGGCCATCTTCCCTTCGCCTCATCAAGCCTTCATTTAATTCCGTTCAACAAGGTTCTATTAGTAACCTCTACTTGACCATTCGACTAAGGATGAGCAACTAAAGTCTTCCAATGTCGAATCCCCAATTCTTTTAAAAATACCTCAAATTTTGAACCCACAAATTTTTGGCCATTATCCGAAATCACCACCAAGGGAATGCCGAATCAAAAAACCACAAACTCCTTCAAAAACTTTAAACACTCATGTTCCGTAATTTACTGAAGGGGTTTCACTTCTACCCTCTTGGTCATATAATCAATAGCCACTATCACAAAACTAACTTTCCCCTTCACCACAAATTCCTTCATGAACATCCCGAAGAACATATTTGGCTTCAGATAGAATCAAACATTTCAGCAAAGGAGAAGAATAAGACCTTCGATACAGATCTCCATCTATGAGCACAAAAATTGAACTCCTATGTTTGACTTTCTTTTCCAACATTCGATTCGTAGGCACGATGCCATAAGCTAAATAATCAAGATAAGGGGTCATCCAAAAATTTAACCACTCTACAAAAATGACCTCTGCATACTGAACACTCGACTGATTTAAGACTTCCAAGAAAACCGATCCACTGAATGTGCTCGCATCAGTTGCAACCAATCTCGCCAAAGAATTAGCTATATTATTATCAGATTTGTCCACTCCCTGAAAAGTAAACGAACTGAAGTATTGGAGTTGATCCTTCACATCTGCCAGATATTTTACCATTCATGCCCCCCAAGCCTCGTACTCTCCCAAAACGTAATTGATCACCAGCTAGGAGTCACTAAAAATTATTATCTTATGAAATTTAAGACTTTTCACTAACTGAAGGCTTGCTAAGATTGCTTCATACTCAGCCTAATTATTGGTTGCTTTGAACCAAAAGTAAATCACTTGTTGCACTTTGAACCCCTATGGGCTTGTTAAAATAAAGCCAACACCATTGACATCCAATGTAGAGGACCCATCTGCATACAACGTCCATGAACTCTGCACTGGCTGAGCATTCGTAACTATACAAATAACCCTTTTTGGTCTGATCCAAACTATCATCCACCTCGAAGAACGAACACTCCACCATGGTGTCGGCCAATGCCTGATGTGAGACCCCAGATTTTATCAATAAAGATTTAAATTTTGTCGAAATAATTTTTTTATATTATGGTGTGAATTTAAGATAATATTATAGTTGTGGGTAGTATTTATAAATTTTGTAAAGTATGCAAGTGGTTATATTATATTCGATTGGTGGGAATATTCGGTTTTAGCGAGGAATATTCGCATAACAACTACTCAATCATTGGTGGACCCTACAAATGTAATTATTGTCGGATTGAGAAAACGACAAAAATATTTTATTAAAATAACGGCGGAAGTTTTACCGTTGATACTGTTGAACTACTCGGTAGTAAAAGTACAGTAATACGTGTGGTTGCATAGTAGCACACGGTATTGATTATTGATGCCTATGTGAGAAGTCACTCAGTTTGATTCCATTATTGTCGATTAATAATATGAATTATTATAATGATAATGACGCTTTTGTTTTATTCGTATTATTAACGTAATAAAACAGAAACATCTTTTTATATAAAATAGAATACTTTATTAAAGTTATTCTATAAATAGAATATATTATATTTTATTATGCATAGTGTTGCATAGTATTTTGCATAGTGTTGCATAGTGTTTGCATAGTAAAATGTTTTTATATAAATAGAATATATTATATTTTATTTAAAAGATTTTTCTTTAAATATGGACCGTCAGATTAAAGTAAATCAATCTGGACCGTTCATGGATTAGTTACTATGCATTCCATTTTCCTATAAATAGAAGCTCATTCCTTCATTATTTTCTTACGAAATTCATTGAAACTCTAGAGAGAAATTATAGAGAGAAGCTATAGAGAAAATTATAGAAAGAAGAAGTGTATTCTGCTACTTCACTACTTCTATATTCAGGTTCTTTTTACGTGAGGGGTGTTATTCTTTCTTCTTGAAGAGAACTTCATTATTCCATTCACTATTATTACATTGGAATAACTTTAAAAAGTGGTATACCCTATACATAACCTCAGATATCGGCATACCCTATACTTGGTGAAATCCTTATGTTATTCCATTCTTATTTATTCATTGGAATAACTTTGTGATCTGCTGAATCCCCTATACTTGGTGACATTCTTTTATTATTCTCGTTGAACATCCTGTCACATGTGTTTTTACACCGACTCGGTTCCGCTTTTATTATTCTGTTGGAACATCCATGCATGTGTTTTTACAGGACCGGGTTCCGCCTTTATCATTTTGTTGGAATATCCTATCTCATGTGTTTTTTACACCTGATCTGTTCCATCTTTATTATTCTCGTTGGAACATCCTATCGGTGTGAATTTCACGACACAGTTCCGTTATTATTATTCTATTGGAATAACTCGCTCATGCTGGCAAGTCTCGCATGCATGGTGATTTCTTTTGTTATTCCATTCTTTATTATACCCAAATGGTTAAAACTTTGACTTCTATACTCCATGAAATTAGTAGAATATCCTTGATATTTGCGTTTCATCCAAAGATCTTTCACGGAAATATTCTTCCGATCATTCTTGAATTTTACTCTATGAAACAAAGATTATGTTGACAATTTGGGCGTTAATAATTCATGGATTAAATAATTCTTGAACTTGTTTTATTGAATTATTATGTCATTGTCATCATCCTCATGTTATATTATGTTATCTTTGGCTTACGTGCATAGATGAACTTAGTATGATTATGACCGAGGATCATTCTATAATCACGACTTGATATAAATTATGTGACAAAAGTCCTCGGTGGCTGTAATGCGTTGATGGATAGTTTTTGGTATGATTATGACCGAGGGGTGATTCGGTATAGTCATGACCATTGATAACTTGATGAAAATCCTTGACCGTGGTGCGGGGATGATTACATGTGGTGGTTTATTTATTAAAATCGAGTCTCAAATGATAAAAATTGATGAAAACCTTTTAAAACCTAAAAGATAGTAGACTTTATTCTCTACTTGACTCTTTTAATAGATTGTTTATTCCACCGCAGCTTAAACCGGTTGTCTATTGTATTTTTATCGCTTTAACACCGTTGAAGGCTAATGATAATTTATTCGCATTATCTTAGTCATAATATTTCTTCTTTGGGCTAGTTGAGCTCACCTTTTCTTTCACTTTTTCTCTTGAAATGAGAACATATAATTTGAACGAGTCGGGGAACGAAGTAATGGTCCGGAGGATAGCATTAGTAGTCCTCACTATTCGTGAAATATAGTGTGATAATAGTTGTAATGAGGACTCCTTTTGAGTTTGTATAATATCTAGTAGATAATATTTGTATTCAAACTCACGCTTATATGTCGTATTATACCTTTACGCTTATATTAGTAAGTTGTATTTGAATTTATGTACCATGTAAGTGGCGACCCAAGATGGGTGACGATACCTAATTTTGGGGGCGTCACAACAGTATCGAGCTTAGGATATGATCCTGGCTAAGATGTGAGATAAGAACTAGGAGGGAGAGACGGAAATTCCTTCGCTAGTATGACCTACCTAAGTTTATTTGGTATTTAATTGGTCATTCGAGTATAGGGATAATATTTCATATATTAATTAACCCTTGTGTTGTGGCGGTGTTTGAAATGGCAACAAAATATTCACAATGGAGTGAATGTGACCGTTGTGAAACCTTTAATCACTAATCGAGTTAATGCGTTAATCGACGAGGAACAAATTAGAGATATCCACGTAGTAAATGAAGAACTAATTGTTGCACCCTTAGCTAGTTGCAGAGGTAGCAAATTAAAGTGAGGAAGAAGAGGAAGAAGATGAAGAAGAGGAACCCGAGGAGAATTGGTTAGAAGAAATTTATGATCAAAACTTAGAATTACAAAATCGTGTTCGTGAGCTAGAAGAACAGGTTTGAAGAACTAAGAACGGTCGTGGAACAAAGGGATACAACAATTCAAAATTGGGTTACCCGATATGTGATGCTCGAACAAAATCACGCTTTGGCGGTGTAAGATATTAAAGTTGGAATCGAGAATTTTAAAATCAAAGATCAAATTTGAAAGAAGAAACAACCGAATGAAGGAGAATAGACGATGCATGGGTAAAAGTCGCTGTAACGCGTTGATAGTGTAGAAAAAGACGTCCGATCCAATAAAGCCAAAATAGATGAAATGGACTTTGCTTTTTGACAAAGAATTGGGAGAACCAACATCGAATTCTAATTACCTCGTGTATAGCGGTCAACCCGAATTCGATATGGATCGAGAGAATAATGATTCAAATCATGGATCGTGAATGTGAAGAAGCACTTAAAGGTGGAATGTACCCTATAGTAAAGTCAAACTCGATAATTTAAGCGAGGCGTTTATCGAGAAACCGAACGGGTTATTACGGGTAAATTAATTATTAAGAAGTCTATACTTTATTCAATACAAGTTCTACCCACTCTTTTATTCTACCTAGTTGTGTTCAATGTTTAAATTTGACTCAAAAAAAAAATTAGACTTTGATTTATCTATTGAAACTTCGTTGGGAGAAACCTTCATTACCTCCACTCGCTTATTAATCTTGTTGTTTCAAATAAACACTTTCACGATCTTATATCTTTAAAAATTCTTGCCTTTGAGGTAATTTTTGAAAACGATTGATTAACTACTTATTATTCTTTTTGTAAGGTTGTTAGCTTTCATATTCCTAACCAACCTGTTATACGAATTCAAAGTAACCAAACCCTAAAGTTAATCACTGTTATATCAAGCCATAAGTAAAGAGCCCCGATCCTTTCGTTGTTGACTTCCTTGTGTGGAATGCACCGAAGCCGGACTTTCTGTAGGCGACATCGTGAATGAAGATGGCAAGTTTATAGGTATCATTGTGAGGTGCTATCTAGGTTAAGGGATAGAAGTCACAGTTGGTATCAATGTAACGTACTATCCAAGTCTTGGATAAGAGTAGCAGTTTTGAATGATATTTCTATCATTAATAAATTTCTTGACGTATTCATGAAGATTTCCTAGCCTACCCTAGAGCGTGAAATCGAATTTTGTATTGACCCAAAGATAAAAAACCCATTTCTTAAACCCTCAAATAATTCTTCAACTAAAATGAATAAATTACGTGGTTTATGATGAAAGTCATAATAAAAGCATTGGAATAATGAAAATCATGGGTATATGAAGTATTAGTAAGTTTTATGATGAGTTATGTTGGTTAGTATGTGAAAACATGAAAGTTTCTTAGAAATCACAAAGAGTTGAAAATCAGATTTTGGTGAAAAACGTAACATGAAATTCAATTGACCATATCTCCTATTATATTTTGAATTTTTGAGTGTGGTCAAGTCCTAGAGTTAGATCTATGAGTTATCTAACTAATCCAAGTGGAATTACTGGAAAAGGTGTTGTGGATTTTTGTGTGGACTGATTTTAGCAAAGGAGGCCAAAGCTGTAAATTTCGAAAATGCTACTGTCCAGAAACTTTAAGGGACTGTTTCGGCCACTTAAATTATGAGAAAAATTCTGGGTTTTTGGGACATGAAATTATATGGTATAAAGTACCTCCTGTCCAAAAATGAGCTCATTCTGACTTAAAATGAGCAAGTTATGACTATTTCAATATTTAGGTTTTTCCGATTTAAAAACGCTATAACCGAGTTCTATAACTCCGATGACCATGAAATTTAAACTAGAAGCTCACGTTAACATGTGTAAGATCCTGCCAAGATTTGGGAATTTTTGGAGTTAAACTTGAGGTAGCTAATTTTTAAGGAATTAATTAGAAATTGATTTTTGAAAAATAGTAAATGAATTTTAAAAATCCGAGAAAAAATATATTTTCATTATGGGACTATATTATGCTAAATCCCAGAAAAGAAATATTTTTGGGACTAATTTGGTATTTTTCATGAAAATAGTTTAGTTACTGAACATATGAGTTAAATATGTTAAGTGAAGTAACAAAGTTGAAAATAGGATTTTATGGCTAGAGAATCCTATATAGAATATATGCATATTTTTTTTATGAGGGATTTGATAATTGGTGATGATATTTTATGAGTATGGCATTTTGAATGATTAAATGCATTATATGGTAAAGCGTAAACAATTGAAATAAATTGTTTATAAATTTAAGAAGTGATTAAAATATTATTATAATATTAATGTTATTAGATTATGAGATTATTAAGTGATTGATAACATGGGGATATTCTTGAATCTCGGATAAATTATATTATAAATGTTTAATATTTATCCTTTATCTCATTTGATTGATTCTTTATATCATTATCCTCATGCTTATATTATGTTGAAAGTCATCTACATGGCTCAGTAGTGCATAGATGGATTTGGTATGATTATGACCGTGGATTGTTCTTGATAATCATAACTCGTAATTGAATACACAATTATCTTTGGCCGTCTTGCATGGATAATTTGTGGTCGTGATACTAATGAATACACAATTATCTTTGGTAGTAGTGCATGGATAATTTGTGGTCGTGATACTAATGAATACACAATTATCTTTGGTAGTAGTGCATGGATAATTTGTGGTCGTGATACTAATGAATACACAATTATCTTTGGCCGTAGTGCATGGATAATTTGTGGTCGTGATACTAATGAATACACAATTATCTTTGGTAGTAGTGCATGGATAATTTGTGGTCGTGATATTAATGAATACACAATTATCTTTGGTAGTAGTGCATGGATAATTTGTGGTCGTGATACTAATGAATACACGATTATCTTTGGTCGTAGTGCATGGATAATTCGTGGTCGTGATACTAATGAATACACGATTATCTTTGGTAGTAGTGCATGGATAATTTGTGGTCGTGATACTAATAAATACACAATTATCTTTGGTAGTAGTGCATGGATAATTTGTGGTCGTTGATACTAATGAATACACGATTATCTTTGGGCCGTAGTAGTGCATGGATAATTCGTGGTCGTGATACTAATGAATATCCTCGGCATGAGAGTGCGGGGATGATTCGATGATATGGATTAATTATTGAAATTTGAGTCTCAAAGAATGAAATATTAATTCATGGATGTGGTAAAAGTCATCTTTGGTAGTAGTGTATTGATAGACTTGGTATGATTATGACCACGGATTATTCGGTATAATCATGATCAGTAATTGAAAACACGAATATCCTTAGCCAAGAGTGCATGGATAATTCATGGTTGTGATACTATTAAGTTTGAGTCTCGATATTATTGGTTTTACGATTATATATCTTTGGCTTGTAGTCAGATGCAAAGATGAATTGTTAATAAATATCTTTGGCTCAGTGGTGCAAAAGATGAATTGTTAATGAATATCTTTGGCGGATTACGAAGATGAATTTAATATTTTTAACAATAAAGGTATTCAAGGTATCCTCACCTCTTTATCATACTGTGTATCGCACCCTAATTTCGAGGGCTTAAATTCCATAAGGAGGAGATTGTGAGACCCCAGATTTTATCAATAAAGATTTAAATTTTGTCGAAATAATTTTTTTATATTATGGTGTGAATTTAAAATAATATTATAGTTGTGGGTAGTATTTATAAATTTTATAAAGTATGCAAGTGGTTATATTATATTCGATTGGTGGGGAATATTCTTGTTTAGCGAGGAATATTCGTATGCACTACTCAATCATTGGTGGACCCTACAATGTAATTATTGTTTGGATTGAGAAAACGACAAAAATATTTTATTAAAATAACTACGGAAGTTTTACCATTGATCTTTGTTGAACTACTCATTAGTAAAAATACGATGAATACGTGTGGTTGCATAGTAGCACACAGTATTGATTATTGATGCCTATGTGAGAAGTCACTCGGTTTGATTCCATTATTGTCGATTAATAATATGAATTATTATAATGATAATGACGCTTTTGTTTTATTCGTATTATTAACGTAATAAAATGAAAACATCTTTTTATATAAAATAGAATACTTTATTAAAGTTATTCTATAAATAGAATATATTATATTTTATTATGCATAGTGTTGCATAGTATTTTGCATAGTGTTGCATAGTGTTTGCATAGTAAAATGTTTTTATATAAATAGAATATATTATATTTTATTTAAAAGATTTTTCTTTAAATATGGACCGTCAGATTAAAGTAAATCAATCTGGACCGTTCATGGATTAGTTACTATGCATTCCATTTTCCTATAAATAGAAGCTCATTCCTTCATTATTTTCTTATGAATTCATTGAAACTCTAGAGAGAGAAATTATAGAGAGAAGCTATAGAGAGAAAATTATAGAAAGAAGAAGAGTATTCTGCTACTTCACTACTTCTATATTCAGTTCTTTTACGGTAAGGGGTGTTATTCTTTCTTCTTGAAGAGAACTTCATTATTCCATTCACTATTATTATTACTTGAATAACTCGTAAAAGTGGTATACCCTATACATAACTCAGTATATGCTGATACCCTATACTTGGTGAAATCCTTATGTTATTCCATTCTTATTTATTCTCGCTTGGAATAACTCAGATACGTGAATCCCCTATACTTGGTGACATTCTTCTATTATTCTGCTGGAACATCCCGTCTGCATGTGTTTTACACCTTTGACTGGGTTTCGCTTTTTATTATTCTGCTGGAACATCCTCATCATGTGTTTTACACCGACTGGTTCCGCCTCTTTATCATTTTGTTGAATATCCTATCGTGTGTGTTTTACACCGGATCCGTTCCATCTTTATTATTCTCGTGGAACATCCTATCGGTGTGAATTTCACCTGACCTGGTTCCGTTATTATTATTCTATTGGAATAACCTTTGTCTATGCGAAGTACCGCATGCATGGTGATTTCTTTTGTTATTCCATTCTTTATTATACCCAATTGGTTAAAACTTTGACTTCTATACTCCATGAAATTAGTAGAATATCCTTGATATTTGCGTTTCATCCAAAGATCTTTTCACGGAAATATTCTTCGATCATTCTTGAATTTTACTCTATGAAACAATTATTATGTTGACAATTTGGACGTTAATAATTCATGGATTAAATAATTCTTGAACTTGTTTTATTGAATTATTATGTCATTGTCATCATCCTCATGTTATATTATGTTATCTTTGGCTTACGTGCATAGATGAACTTAGTATGATTATGACCGAGGATCATTCGGTATAATCACGACTTGATATAAATTATGTGACAAAAGTCCTCGGTGGCTTTTGTAATGCGTTGATGGATAGTTTTTGGTATGATTATGACCGTGGGTGATTCTAAGATAGTCATGACCATTGATAACTTGATGAAAATCCTTGGCCGTGGTAATGCGAGGATGATTACATGTGGTGGTTTATTTATTAAGTCGAGTCTCAAATGATAAAAATTGATGAAAACCTTTTAAAACCTAAAAGATAGTAGACTTTATTCTCTACTTGACTCTTTTAATAGATTGTTTATTCCACTGCAGCTTAAACCGGTTGTCTATTGTATTTTATCAGTTTAACACCGTTGAAGGCTAATGATAATTTATTCTGCATTATCTTAGTCATAATATTTCTTACTGGGCTAGTTGAGCTCACCCTTTCTTTCACTGTTCTCTTCAGGAAATGAGAACATAGTGAAACGAAGTCTGGGAACGAAGTAATGGTCCGCAGGATAGCATTAGTAGTCCTCACTATTCGTGAAATAGTGTGATAATAGTTGTAATGAGGACTCCTTTTGAGTTTGTATAATATCTAGTAGACAATATTTGTATTCAAACTCACGCTTTATGTCGTATTGTATACCTACAGCAGTTATATTAGTAAGTTGTATTTGAATTTATGTACCATGTAAGTGGCGACCCAAGATGGGTGACGTATACCTAATTTTGGGGGCGTCACACCTGACCCTTTATTATTATCCGAGGATGATACTCTAGTATAAATTGTGAGAATTCCATTATCCATGCCCCGAGCTTACCCGAGACATCTCATTTTCCCAATACTTTATTCGATGGCTATTCCGTGTACACCACTATTAACCGACCTTGGAAGTACTGTCGAAGCATTTGACTTGCTATTATCAACGCATAGGCAAACTTCTCAAGGCACAGATATCTTGTTTCTGCATCCCTAAATGCATGGTTCACATAGCAAAATGGGTGCTGCTTACCCCCAATCTCCCACACCAAAACCGCTCCTACTGCCAATGAACTTGCCACCAAATACAAATACAAAGGCTCAGTAGGAACTGGCTTCACCAACAAAGGAGCCAAAGGTAAGTACCTCTTAATCCTCTGAAAAACATTTTCACACTCTGAAGTCCACTGGAAAGTCTTCTCGTTTTCATCCCTTTTAACGTATCAAAAAATGGCAAACACCTTTCTGTCGACTTAGACATAAATCTCCTCAAAGTTGTTATCCAATCTGTCAGACGCTGAACATCCTTGTATGAATGAGGAAACTTCATATCCAAAATAACTTTGATCTTCTCTGGATTCGCCTCTATTCCCCGTTTGCTGATAAGATAACCCAAAAACTTCCTTGCTCCCAAACCGAAGGTACACTTCATCGAATTCAACCTGAGCTTATAGTGCCGAACAGTTTGAAAACAATCCTATAAATCATCCATGTAACCTAAAACTGGCATGATCTTGATAATCATATCATTTACATAAACCTTCATGCTCCTACACAGTTGGTTCAAACACATAGTTCATCATCCTTTGATATGTGGCCCCCGCGTTCAATAATCTGAAAGTCATCTTCTTATATACATAAATCGACCGATGAGTGATAAATGTTGTCTTCAGGATATCTTCCTAATGCATCAAAATTTGATGATATCCCAAAAAAGGATCCATAAAACTGAGCAAAGCATACCCCGAAGTGGCATCAATCAATTGGTCAATATGTGGAAGTGGATAAAAGTCTTTTGAATAGGCTTTGTTCAGATCTATGTTGTCAATGTAGACCTGCCATTTCATGTTCTATTTTGAACCAGTACCATGTTCGCTATCCATTCGAGGTAGTCAATCTCAAAAATAAGACCTGCTGCCAGAAGCTTAGTTATCTCTTCATCTATTATCTTTTGCCTCTCCAGGGCGAAGATCCTCTTCTTCTGCTGAACTGGTTTCTTCACTGGATCCACATGCAGTCTATGCACAGCTACCTTTTGATCAACACCAGGCATGTCACTGGGGGCCCATGCAAAGATGTCCGCATAACACTACAACAAATCTACCAAGCTGGTCTAAAAAGGTTCCTGTAACCCTGACTTGATCCTAACCGTCTTATCGCCATAACCAGAGGCTTATTAATACCTTCAGTAAAAGGTTCGATCTCTATCGCCATTGTCTGCTTCTGCTTACTGACTCCCACCCCCGAAGAGATCAAAGCATTCTTGTAACACCTCTTTGCTAAGTCGAGATTCCCTACCACCTCCTCAACTCTATTCAGTGTGGAAAAATTAATTTTAAAGTGAGGAATCAAAGTCACCGCTTGAAGAGCTATCAAGGTCAATCTTCCCAGTATAACACTGTATGCAGAATCCACGTGTACTACAAAGAATCTATAAACTACTTCCACTTGCTGAGGAGCCATCCCACAGACCACCGGTAGCTCAATCGTCCCTACAACTTTTACCGAGTCATTGCTAAACCCATACAAAGGAGGCTCCTGGTCAACCTTCAACTTTTTGCCTCCCAAGTCCATCCTCTAGTATACATGAACGTATAATATGTCCACTGATAAGCCATTATCAATTATCATTCGCTTCATATCCATCGAACCCACATGTGTAGTGATTACCAAGGCTCTTTCATATGGTTCGATAGGCTCCGAAGGAAAATCATCATTGGTAAAAGAGATTACCAAATCAGGCTATGATCTTTCACGCCTAACAAGCTAGTCAGACACTGTCAGTACCACGTCCAGAAATCCTTTCCTTTTCCTCCAAGCAACCTTTTCAACAGACCCGACCGTGATCACATCCACCACCAGGCGTACTGACTGGGTTTGATCCTACTATTGGGGCTGGGTGGTCAGATTCAATGTCGGGGTGTTGTTCACCTAATGTTGTGATGCCCCTATATCCAGGTCCCTTCGAACCTCCAATCCAGTCCGCCACGATACTACTATCATCAAACTAATTATATCTTTTATTCATAACTTAATGAATATAACTTAGCTTATTATAATTTAGAAAATAAATTCTTTCCATTCCCAGGATCTGTATTATGACCCCAAACATTTATAAGTTTCTAGTCTTAGTCATTTACCATTCCTGTCTTATATCATATTCGATGTTATAAAAATATGAAAAATAATTTAAACTTTTTCAATCTCCTTAAAAATAAATCTTTTATTGATATCTTAACTTGAATCAATTACATATCCTTGAATCAATTTATGTTATTATTCATTCTATTCGAATTTCTGTATAAATCTTTACATCTCAATTCGAATTCCTCTATGTATCACATAGTAAAACTTAACATGTATTACACATTGTAAACTAATATCATGTACATCTCCTAGAACCTAAACATGGTTCAAGGGCATATATTTAAATAAATAAATAAATCTCCTTCGATGCTATTGAATTTATCAATCAAGTATCACGTAATCTTTATCGTGAGTCCTTAACCTGCAAAAGTGGTTATTTACAAGGGTGAACTCGACACACCAACAATTCTAACAGTTTTCATGCAGCATATAGCATATAATAACATATTCAGTTCAAATCAATTACTATTTACTACGCATGTTACTTCACACATAACAGGCATAGAGATTTACTTCACAAGCATATCATAAAAGATCAACTTTTAATTTCATACATATCTCATATGCATTTCATATATATACATCCATATTCTCATAGCATAATATAGCTCAACTAACAATTATCGAATTCATATATCAAATAGAAACTGAAAGACTTGCCTAATTCGTAGTTTATCAACTACGACTTAACTGCTTAAAGCTTATCTGCACTACGTGTATTCCTACATAGTTATATAATCACGGATTCATATCCATCAGTCATACATTTCATACGCTCTTAATATAATAATAAATATTACATTATTTCCTAACTAGGTTTGTGAAACCTTCATTTCACTTTCTCATTATACTCTTAGAATAGCTAGGCATGTATAAGTAAACCTTAACCATCCGTACTTGACATTCAATAGGTTGTGATCTATTTTCAAGTTCACATTCAAACTACTTAGCTCCATAATGATTTATTTCGATTAATAAGGCCTAACAACTTTCTTTAACAAGATTCGATGTTATAAGCTTTTAAATCATATATTGGTACTAGTAAGCCTCTAATAGCATGCTCACATGTATCTATCTCATTTACATAGACATATCATAGTTCATACTTTTAAAACATGCTTAAATAACTTATGTCATGCTTGACTAGTTGAGTACACATATCATTCATGTTCAAAGGCATAGACAACTCTATCATGTTTGCTTATAAGGTCATATTGCAAGTAATACAATGCTCATCAAAGTTAATTTTTAAAAAATTTAAATTTCTCTTTAAAACACCTACTAAACCAAGCTTGACAACCTCTTATGTGCAATATATCTTGAAATTACATTCCTTGTCCATCCGCGCACATAACTAGGCCACAATCACATGTTCCCAAAGTCGAAACTTAAAAGACACAAAGTTCGTTAAGTTTCATTTTCAAAACATCAAGTTTTTCTTTCAAAACACTTTAAACCAAGCTATATCAATCTAGTATATGCAAGGTAACTTTAAAACTACATTTCATATCCATTAATATGCGTACATAGGGTCCAAGGTCAGAACTAAAAGGACTCCAATTTCATCAACTTCTATTTCTCAAAAACTTTAAGTTTTCTTTTAGAGAATCATGTTAACGCATTTCATTATGAGTAAAGAAATCTTAGCTATATTACATGTCTATTATCATGCATATTTATGTTTTATCACTTAGAATAATATATTCCATCGTCGGGAGCACTACATTTGCATATGTGCTCGATCGACGCCCTCCGATTGTCTCTAAATACGTAACAGTCACACAGATGACTGTTTTTACCCTTTCTAACGACCTCAAATTGAAACACTTAAAGAACAAAAGTTGTAGGTCTATTCGTTTTCGTTCTGGATTATCTTGAATCTCCTCAATCGGAGTTCGTATGAAAACGTTATGGCTATTTTAGTAAAACATGTTCAGTCAGATTTTCTCAACATCTGTAACTCAGATCACCCCCCGTCGGGGCGGGGTTTTGCCCTAATAATAGCTCGCTGGGGCGGGCCTAGCTGTTAGAAACTCAAAATTTCATTCCCTGCTATGAACCAACAACTCAAAATTCTTTCTAACCTTCATAATTTGAGTTATACATGTCCAAATTAGTTCATTTTTGATTCTATGGGTTTGTAATTCATAAAACTACTACATTCCAAATACCCATCAACTAACATAAATATTAACTAACCCAAATATGAATTTACAACTCATGATCATACTAATTGTTCATGTTTTGACAATTTAGCGAATTCGTTCACTACGAATTCGTTTCTCAACCAAATTTGTTCGTTTAACTTCCGTTGTTTTCGCATATGACTATATTAATAGTACCTAGCATCAATTCATGGATTATAACAACCCTTAGCCATCAATTTTGTGACTCAAAAGCTACTTTTTCTAAGAACTTTGTAAAAATTGAATTTAAGAAGACATAAAGGGATGTTACCTTCTTAATGCTTGATTGGCTAACTATTGCTCTTCAATCTTCCAATCTCAGATTGCTCACTCTAATTTCCACTTACTCTCTATATAGAACTCCTTAAGAACCCAATCAACCCAATTAGAGAAGAGAAGACTCCAATTTATAGAGAATCTCTTACCTAGACCATGGCTTTACCTCAAAGATTGAATCCAATGGGAGAAGGAAGAAGATGTTGGTTAAGGAGAAATTGTTGGAAAGTTGATACCAACTCCCTCCCCTCCATTCTTGTAGCCATCATTAGTCTCCTTATTTATACGCAATAGAGGGAGATAGGCCAATGGCCTATTCACGTGTATGAGAGAAATGAGACTCTCTATTTGGGACAAAAGCTTATTATAGACACTCGAAATTTTCTGTACGGCTGTTACTGACATTGCAGGAGGGCAGATTTATCTTTCGAAGATAACCCTAGAAGACAGCTCAAATCCATTCCGGATACTACTAGAATTTTAAGCTCGAAACCCTGGAACACACACCGGGAACATCATTTCCAACCCCAGAACACACACCGGAAGGATCATTTCCAACCTCGGAGATAACCCCGAGTTTCGTCCTTGGCGATAACCCCAAGGAATGTTGTTGCAGTTCTGGCGATAACTCCGGAAATGCTTGTTTCAAATACATGCTATCAGGTTCAATATCAGACCTCCTCTCGAGGCACTCATCCCTCAGACCCGGAGCTAACACCGAGCAGACAGGCACACTCACAAGATGATATTGCGGCATACAAACAAGTAGTCCAATCTCAGATGTAACCCTGAGCAACGTCTGCTTTCAACTCAAACCGGTGATAACCCCGGTGAAGAATCAAAACGTCATCTTGCCACCTCAACACCTGCGCGTCGTCTCAACACTTCATACATATCTACAACGATGTCCCACAAGAACCGATGAGTTACAATCCCGAGTGACTATTACGCGTGGCAACACACCGGATAGAATTTGAAGCTTGAAGACTATGGGCATGGTCCCCTCTTCTTGACTTCATACAACCTCTAATCCATGTCATTGCGTAACTCTCGACACAAGTGGTCCAAAGAAGGTCACATATACCTCGTTCGAATGCTCAGATTGAAGTTCTGTAAGTTCGAGCAGACATTATAGTGCACGAGTGCACGTACTTTGAGACGACGGGACCCACGAAGCCCCGGGACACCTCGACCAGCCGCAGGTGAAATTATGGCTGCTGCAGGTACACCTGCGGCCATCAGTCTATAAATATAGACCTTGGGCCAGCCATTTTGAGGGAGAGAAAAAGAGAGAAAGGCGAGGAAGCCCTGTCCAATTTGCTTTATACACACCCATATTGAGTGTTTCCTCATTCTAAATATCTGTTAGCTCACATATAGCTATATTTTTATCCGGTGGGAGCTGAGTGTTTATCCATATAGAGCCATAAAAGTCTACATTGGCAACCCACTGTAAGCCTTCTTATATTCTATAAAGCCTTTCTTTTCATATTAGCACACACCGTTATACACATTGAGAGTCGTGTTGTGTGCGTTTGTCCCGACTTTGGTCCGTGGTTTTCATTTTACATGCGTATATATATACTTATATATGTATATATTTTATATATGGACTAACATTATCGAGTTATGCCTCGATTGAGCCTGAACTTATGTCCGGAGCATTTACTTGCTTTTATATATATATATATATATATATATATATATATATATATATATATATATATTATATATATAATTGTTGTGGACATATCCATGAGCCCTGGATTTATATCTCAATGCGTTAATCGCTTTTATATATATGTACATATATATATATATATTTACATTTACATCGTGCCTAGAGTTTACTATGTGGCCTTTTACAAACTTTATTTATATTTAAATCACCGCCTTGGAGTATACTTACGTGGCGGTTGATTTTTTTGACTTTATTTATATTTCGTCACCGCTGGAGTTTACTTACATGGCAATTGATTGCATTCTTGCTTTATTTACTTTTCGATCCCTCATGGAGTTACTTATGGTGGTTGATCATGTCCATATATATATATATATATATATATATATATATATATATATATATATATATATATATATATATTTTACCGCTTTTATATATTTACATTTCCGATCCCCCATGGAGTTGCTTCGTGGTGGTTGATAATGTCTGTATATAAATATTTTTAGCTTTTATATATATAACTACTTATTGTTTTCCATACAAATTGCAGTATCATGTGAGCATAGGAATCATGTGAGCACAGATTCAGTCTACTGAATCTAGATTCGGTTCCCGTGATGGACATTTTTCAGCTGTAAACAGCTTGTACATTATTTACAGTGTCCGAATTTCCTTGGATGGTTGTCATGCTCATGAGGAGTTTGGCATTGTTGTATATTATTTTCTCGAAGATGCCTCGCATCTCAAAAATAAAAGCAAACAAGCCGAACATTTTAACAATAAAATGGATGTATGAAAAGGCCTCAATTCCTATTGAGCACAGGGTTTGAAAAACCTCTTTTACAAAACTTCATTGCTATATCTTGGTTAAAACTGAATTTTTCAATAATTTCAAACCTTGTGTATATATATGCGAACGAGGCCTCGCACTACTTTCAAATAATTGCACATTGATCCACACACACACACACACATTCATATAACAGTTTCTTTGAGAAGTGGTGGTTACCGCGGCAACACGGATGTCGAGGGGTTCCTAACACCTTCCCTCCGCATAATCAAGCCCCTGAACCCTAATGAATCTCGGTTTCATAGACCCGTTTAGCAGTGTCACATCACTGGGTCAATGTGCAAACCTTTTTGGTTGCGTTGGTGCAACCAATTAAAAACACCAACTGGCAACTCTTAAAGTCAAAAAGTCGACATTATACATGTCGGACCTTTTTCACTTGTTTTTTCAAACAAATCTCACATTAACATGAGAACACCAAAGAACAAGTAACGAAAAGGGACATTCAAAAATCCCCACGTCGACAGGTAGCGACTCTGCTGGGGATTTCAGTTAGAGGGCTTAAGCCGCTATTACAAGCTTTTCAAAATTGCTATATGCTTGTGTGTGAATGTTTCATTTACATTTATTATGAATGTGTACGAATGCATTTTACTTGCTGCACTGCTAAATATCTATCTGTGATATTACTGCTTCGCACATGTCATCATTTTCATGAACGGTGAGACACGTTGTATGTGAATGTATGTTGTGTGGTTTTGTTGCCTTTTTTATAGTTCTAATAAAAGAGCTCTAACTCATGCAAGCATACACGGGTCAACAAGTAATACAGAGTAAGTAGAGTATCGATCCCACAGAGAAAGTTGTTAAATTCAAACTATCATGCATCAATTAACTCACCAAATTTATATGCCTAGACTAATGACTAAAAGTGTTGAATTAAACTAATTGTGAATAACAACTGAAAATAAGAATACAAATGGAATAAATATAATCTGGAAATAATGAGACCCTAACTTCATTTAATATTTCATCTAATCGCCACTATCATACAAGAAGTGTTCACATATCACAGGAAAATAGCCAAGATCACGAATAGAGTTATAACCATTTTTCAATGCACTATAACCTACTTATACGGCATCTACAGATGTTAGACTCTATGTAATCACCAATACAACCAAAATCACTATATGTCTATGTGAAATTGCAATTATATTGATTTTAAGCTCAAGCCCTTATTCTAGCTCATACGGTGAAATAGTATATGTCTATCTGGTTCACAAAATACACAAAACCGTATACAATGACCCCCATATTAGCATGCTATCATGATTGATTACAATCCATACCTATATGTTCATTGTTAATTCCATACAAGTACTGAGACGAATGGTGATCAAGCATTCATACATGTAAAACAACCATGACAAATATTCCATATGATATGCAAAACAATCCTAGCATTTAAATTTGCAACCAAACTACATATTAAAATCCGTTAGAATCCCATAATGGAATTTAGTTCATGGCTGAACCAAAAGCCATTATGGGATCAACGTTAAACATGATCAATAAGCAAACAATTGAAATAAGAAAGATAGAACAATCAAACCCAATCGCTGAATAGAAATCAATGATCAACGTTTAAATCCTCATAGAAATCCAGTAAATAAGAATAGAAATCCACAATGGTAGATAATCCCAAGAAGAATTGGAAAAGTAGACGTTAAGGCTTCGTTCTACGTTGGAATCTCTTCCAAGGTGTAAACCCTAGTTACTATGATGAAAATACGCTTAAAGTTATCAAGTTGTTTGTCTCACACCCGTCAGAATCGTTTAAAACCAATTACAATTCATTTAATTAAAAATTAAAATTAAAACAAAATTACAAAGATCAAGATCAACATCAACATACATGCGCAAGGCCTTCTCTCGACCTTATGTCTCATGCATGCGCGAGACTTACAAAATGTCTTCCCTGTCCAGCTAACCTCTCGTATGGACGCCAAGATCCCCCCTACTCACGGCCCATGACTTGCGATGGAGGTCCTCATCGTGCAGTGGGTACTTTCATGGCGACAAGCGCTCCCTAAGTGTTATGTCGTCATGCTAGCACAGCAACTTCTTTTCTGAAGTTACGGTTACGGTTTTTTTGGCTTACATGCTACTACTATTTGTTCTTTTCATGCTTGATCTCTTACTCCATTGTACCTCCATGCCATGCACATCCTCGTTTTTGCCTCACCTTCACGCATCTATTCGCCACGTGCCTTCTAATACCACCAAAATTAAGCTAATTCCTGCACTTATTCACCAAAAGGAGTTTTAAGTAAATGCAATGTAAAATAACGTGAAATACAACTAAAACACAATAAAATGTACTTGAGATGGGCACAATTCGCATGAATTGGTATTCAATAAGTAGGTAAAAATACCACTTATCAGGTTCCTCCACCAGGAGGCTATCCTGTCGGTGTTTGATTACTGGACTTGTAGGAAGAATAATTCTAACGAGGCTCAGGAAAGGCACCACCCAGATTCGCTCCAGTTGAAAGACCGGATAAACTTCTCGTCAAGTAGATTGCGATGATCTGGGAACCTTCATGCCAAAAAGCCGTGAGAGTAACCCTAAGATAGGTCAACCTCTGATAAACCAAATGCGGAGGAAAGTTTCTTCATGCTTTCCATTTTAAATTACTTGTAAAAGCATTTACTTGTAATTTTATTCCATGTTCATCTTTATGGAAAATATAAAGATTATTTGTGCATACATGTTATCAATTAACAACCATTTTTGCAGGACCATATTCCTAACACGGACATATTATGATAACATTTACATTACCCTAGACTAAACTACATAAGTCTTTTATAGGGAAATCATTGGGCCTGTTACCCGCTCAAAATCCAAAAAGGCCACTAGCCTACAGCCAATCATGTCCTCGTCTAACCAGTCTAATCCTGTTTCTTATGAAGAATTTGACGGATTAAGTTAGCAAATCACAAATTTGGCTGTCTTGCTTAAAGAATTGCATCAGTCCATTTAGGGTACAAAGATGCCTCCACATACAAAATCCTCTACACAAAGAGGAACACAAGGTCTGGATAAAAAAAATCTAGAACCTCCCTTAGATACGACCAACAAAGACCCCAAAAGCACCCATCTCAAAGGAGATCCAGACACCGGTGATATCAGGAAGAAAGTACTCCAAATGGAGGAAACTATCCGTGTTCTTAAAGGGATTGGGACACATGGAAGTGTTTATGCTGACCTTTATATCTTCCCTGGTGTTCATTATCCAGAGAAATTCAAAGCCCCTGATTTTGAAAAATATGACGGATTAGGGGATCCTTATACACATTTAAAGGTGTTCATTGGAGAACTTGGATCTTACGCGGAAAATGAAAAGCTCAGAATGCAGCTGTTCCAGAAGAGTCTGACTGGAGAAGCCCGTTCATGGTATACCAGATTAGACAACTCCAACATCCATAGTTGGGAAGAGCTAGCCCATGCCTTCCTCACTCAATACAGTTTTCAATCTCAGATGGCTCCTGACTGGTACAAAATTACCAAGGTCAAGAAATAGTCTAATGAGTCTTTCAGAGAGTATGCTCAAAGGTGGAGGAGCCTTGCTGCTCAAGTTATTCCTTCCATGACGGAATCAAAAATGGTCATGACTTTCATAGATGTACAGGAAGCTCCTTTCTATGAGAGAGTCTTAGCTGGTATTGGCAAACCATTTTTTGAAATCATCAAGCACGGAGAGATGGCTGAGTTGGGATTGAAGTCCGGTAAAATTCAAGACCTAGCTGCTCTTAAAGCAGTTACTAAGCACATCCAATCCAAATCTTATGTAAACAACCCCTGGAGGGTCCATAAAAAGAAAGAGGATGATGTTTCCTTGATACTACAAGGATAGAAAGGCAATCAAAGCATGCCTATACAGAGGAAAAACTACTCCCCTTTTCAAGTACAGTCTTTAAACCCTCCATTGCCTAAAAGTGGAGAAGTAAAGCGTCCTCGAATGTTCACACCCTTAGGGGACTCGCTCGAGAATATTCTCGACTCTTCCCGACTACTCGGAAGAAAATTACACGCCTTCTTCCACCACCAACCCTAATGGGAGGGTTTTAATGCTACTTTCGGAAGTGTGCTTATCATGTCGGAGCACCTGGACATGATACTTAAGATTGTTGGGCCTTGAAACACAAAATCCAAGATTTAATAGACAACGGTGAGATCGTTGTCACCAAACCAGATCAACCTCATGTGCAAGACAACCCTCTTCCTCAACACAAACTAGAAGAGGTCAACATGATTAGTTGGAGCACTGGACAGAGTTCCAATTTTAATGGCGAGCCATCTTAGACCATCAAAGACGGTATTGATAGATGGGATTATGCAAAGTTCCAGTTTACTATGGAACGAAAGATGAAAGCTCTTTGCAAACAAATTGAGCAATTGGCAGAACTGGTGACCCACCAACATCAAGTCACACGCCAATTAATCAGTCAGGAGCATGCTTATCTCCTTCCTTTTGTCATGAATGCTCCATCACCACCTTCAGAAAGCGAAACTATGGAGGATAAGGTTGCGAAGAGAGCAAATGCTAAAGCCCGTCGGGATTTTGCCAATTAGAGGAAATTTACCTATCTAGGCCAATCTGTGGAGGAGATATTGCAAATGTTGATCAATGAAGGAAGAATTACCTTCCTTCTGCCTCTAATTAATCCCCGTTCAGGATGGTTCAATTCTGATGAAGTGTGTCAATATCATTCGCATTCTCACGGTCACAGCACAGAAGAATGATGGGCACTCCGCCATCTCATTCAGAATCTTATTGATAGCGGTGTCCTGCAAATAGCAGATGATTACACTATGCAACTTAAGAGTAGGAATACATGTCCTACCAAATGGAAGGGATCAATAGCAGTTATATCCGAAGTGGATGATGAGACTGTCAAAGCATTTGCCATACAAGCAATTCAACTCAAAGGAGTTGACAATCCTTTGAAAGTGGTTGCACCAAAGCCAATTTCTTTATCATTCAGACCACAACATCTTGTTCTCAGCTTACACAAAGTTCCATGGAATTATGGAGAAGCTGAAGGATCTATGTCTCATACTACTGCTACAGTGTCGAAGGAAAATCCACTGTATCTTCCTCAACGGGTTATGAAACCTACTTGCAAAGCAAAGGGGAAGATTCCCATAGAGAAGATTAAAAAATTCCTCCGCACTATGGGCCATAATGAAGCCAAGGTGGTTTTAAGCTTACGAGAAGCTCCACACCAAATATCAATACTGGACTTGGTTTTATCTTCCGAGGATCATCAGAAAGTTTTATTAAGGGTTTTGGAAAAAGCCTACTTGCCAAAGTCAGCGGATGTAGAAAAATTTCAACATCTGCTTGATCACATTTTCAACAACAATGTGATCCTTCACTGATGACGACATACCGCCCGAAGGGACCGATCATTGCAAGTCATTGTACATTGCAGTTTTGTCTTCTGAGTACATGCTAGCTAGAGTTTTGATAGATGGAGGCTCATCTCTAAATATCTGTCCTTATGCCACCTTGGTGAAGATGAATGTCAATCTCAAGTGGATCCAAAGCAGCCATACGATTATCAAAGTTTTTGATGGATCCCGACAAAATTTTGTTGGAAAGATTGAGTTGCCAATTGAGATTGGTCCAAATACATTCAATGTATCCTTCCACGTCCTCAAGATAGATTCAGGATACAACCTGTTATTGGGGAGACCATGGATACATATGGCTGGAGCCGTTCCCTCCACACTACATCAGCAACTCAAATACATTGTCAATAACAGTCTAGTCACTATTAATACTGAGCCGGAGTATCCAGAACAAGGAGATCTGCCAATCATCGGCTTCATTTTAGAAGTTAAACCGGCCAGTTTTCATACCTTGGAAGTGAGTAACACGCAATACCATCCTATTGGAGCACCGCTTCCCATACCCAATATTTCTGACGAGGTTATGTCGGCCACTCAAGAAATGATGTCATTGGGTCATCAGCTTGGAGAAGGGCTTGGTAAAAATCAGCAGGGTATTAAGCACCATATTCAAGTGTCCAGTTAAATTAGAACTGCCGGACTAGGCTATTCTGCAAGTTCCAGTCACGGGAATCCTCATAAGCACAAGTAGATTCCTCAGGCTTCCGCCTCACGACGATTTTCTCTACCTTTACCCCATGAGTTGATACAGTCTCTAGTAAAGGTACCAGCCCATGTTGTGGCCATGCTATTTCTGAAACCAGTGCCAATCAAAGCAAAAGAGGTACTAATTCATGATCCCAAATTGGAAGAAAAGGAATGGAAACGTAAACATGACATCACCTTGACGATGTCTGCTATACGCGTCATTGTTCATGATGAACATACAAACAGATATACCCCAGACGATTATTGCCCAGATGTCATGGTTATCATTCGGGAGAAGGAGGACAATGACGATCCCTCCATCACTACAGTCCATCAGGACTTTGCCCTCGACAATTGGAGCAGCACTCCATGCATTGGTCAACGAGGGTAAAATGGGCAAAAAATCCCTCTGCACTGTAGATAATTTTAATTACTTTCTTTTCTTTACAGTATTAGCAGTTATTTTATCAATTACATGCTAACACTTTTGTATGATCAAACAGTTGCATATATTAAGTGAAAGCATACTTTGTTTCAGGACTCTGAATTTAGATGTGCCTGTACTTGCTGATGAGGTGCCTTCCTCCACAAGGGCTGTAACTTTGATGCAAAGTTGGACTCAGACTTGATGGAAATACAAGAGAACATTGAGACACCTCAGGAGATTAAGGAATGGGTCGCAAATAAAGCTAAACCTAACCTTGACCAAACCACTTCTTTCAATATTGGAACCTTAGAAAACCCTAAGCTAATCCAAATTGGTTCAGACCTCACTCCAAACCAACAGAATGACATGGTTGCACTATTAACCCAATTCCAGGATGTGTTTGCATGGTCTCATGAAGATATGGTGGGTTTGTCCACTGACATTGTTCTTCATCGCCTTCCTATTAAAGAAGGATTCAAGCCAGTTAGACAAAAACTCAGGCGATTGAAATCTGAGTGGAGTTTAAAAGTCAAAGAAGAAATTGTGAAACAATTTCAAGCTGGCATTATCATGGTGTTCGTACCTAAACCAGGAGGAAAGGTGCGAGTCTGCGTGGATTACCGGGATTTGAACAAAGTTTGCCTGAAAAATAGCTTTCTCGTGCCCTTTATCCACATTCTTATTGACAACACTACTCAATACGGCATGTACTCCTTTGCTGATTGCTTTGCGGGGTACCATCAAATTATGGTCGCTGAGGAGGATTGTGAGAAAACTGTTTTCATTATACCTTGGGGAACCTTTTGCTATAGACGGTTGTCATTCAAATTTCATCAATGCTTGGGGACACCTATCGGTGACTATGATGGCTCTTTTCCATGATTTAATGCACAAGAATATAGAGATCTATGTGGATGACATCATTGTCAAATCTCAAAAGGAGGAAGACCACTTAGACCATCTCAGAAAACTTTTCAACAGGTTGCGTAAGTATAACTTGAAGTTGAATCCAGCCAAGTGCGCCTTTGGCGTCAAATCAGGCAAGTTGCTAGGTTTCCTAGTCAGCCACAAAGGGATTGAACTGGATCCTACAAAAATCTAGGCTATCAAAGAAATGCCCATTCCTCAGACAAAGAAAGAAATACGGGGATTTTTGGGAAGAATCAACTTCATTAGCAGGTTCATTTCTCAACTCACAGTAACATGTGAGCCTATCTTTAAGTTGTTAAGGAAGAACTCCTCCATGAAATGGAACGATGAGTGTCAGAAAGCCTTCCTTACCATTAAAGAACAGCTGAATAACGCTCCTGTTTTGGTACCTCTCAGGGATGATGTTCCGCTATTCATGTACCAGTCCATTAATGACAATGCCATGGGTTGCATGCTGGGGAAAAAAGACGATAGAGGCCAAGAACGAGCTATCTATTACCTCAGCAAAAGATTCAGCATCAGTGAACACAAGTACACTCTGATTGAGAAAACTTGTTATGCTTTAGCATGGGCTTCCATGAGGTTACAACATTACCTCCATGGTCACACAACCCATCTCATATCCGCGTGGATCCTCTCAAGTATGTGTTCGCAGAAGCCCATCTTGAATTGTCGATATCCGGATGGCGATTGATCCTACAATAATTTGACATCGTCTACGTGGCGCAAAAAAGTCATCAAAAAAGTCAAGGAATTACGGATCAACTGGCCGCCGCACCTACAGGGGACTACAAACCCTTGAAAACATACTTCCCCGATGAAGGGATAATGATAGTTCAGAAACAACATTAGTATGATACATGCCGTACGTGGAAAATGTATTTTGATGGAGTATTAACACGAAGGTTACGAGGCTGGAAGCGGTTTCTAGTATCCAATGACGGGGAGCAGATATCCGTCGCCAAATCAAATTACAGTTTGTCAGCACCAACAACACAACTGAGTATGAAGGCTGTCTCATGGGGCTAAAACTTGTTCGTTTAATGGGCATCAGGCGATTAACTGCCTTTGGGGATTCAGAGTTGTAATCAAACAATCCACGGGAATCTATCAAATCAAAGAATTACATTTGCTACCTTACCATCAGCAAGTTTTACAGATGGCTTTGGAGTTCGAAGAAATCTCCTTTCTACACATTCCTCGCAATAGGAATGATTTTGCGGATGCATTAGCAACGTTGGCCTCCTTGATTCACATACCTGACAAGGAAAACATGTCAAGCATCATATTTGAATTGCAAAAGGCCCCAGTCTATGGGAACTATGTTGTAGAAGTATCGGATGAACTACCTCCCATCCACCACCCTTCGTATCAGCACATCAAGGAGTATCTGCGAGATGGATCTACACCATTGAGCGAGCCTAACCGAGAAGAGAAAGCGGATTCATTGACTTCTTTATGAAATTATACCTGAGCGGAAATGCACTCTACAAAAGAGATGCAGGATTAGGTCTCCTCAGATGTCTGGATAAAGACCAAGCTCAGAGGCTCATGGATGAGATCCATGGTGGAGTATGTGGCCCTCACATGAGCGGACCCTTACTTGTTAAGAAAATCCTCAGAACAAAGAATTATTGGCTTACACTCAAAGTTGACTGTGATGATCACGTCAAGAGGTGCTATCAATGCCAGATTCATGGAAATTCCATCCACGCCCCTCCAAGAAAACTCCACAATATGAGTTCTCCATGGCCCTTCTCAATGTGGGGAATGGACGTGATCGGGCCCATCAAGCCCAAAGCCAGTAATGGACATCGATTCATATTCACCATGATTGACTACTTCACCAAATGGGTAGAAGCAATTTCCTTCCCCAGGGTTACTAAAGAAGTCATCATTGCTTTCATCAGAAATAATGTCGTTTATCGATATGGACAACCAGAGGTCATTGTATCATACAATGCTAAGAACCTCAACAACAGAATGATGGAGGAGTTATGCAGTAAATTCCATATCAAACACCTTAACTCTGTCATCTACTGTCCAAAGATGAATGGTGTTGTCGAAGCAGCTAATAAAAACATCAAAAAGATCATGCAGAAAATGTCCGCCAATCACAAAGGATGGCCTGACCTCTTGCCTCTAACTTTATTAGCCTACAGAACTTCCATGCGTACTTCCACTGGGGCAACCCCCTACTCATTAGCCTATGGGATGGAAGCAGTGTTCCCCATAAAGGTGGAAATGGAATCCCTCAGAGTGTTGATGGATGCTCAGTTGGATGAAGACCAATAGGTACAAGACAGGTATCACCAATTGTCTCTAATAATCGAAAGGCGAACCGCGACTATCTTCCATGGTCAGTTATATCATCAAAGGATCGCACGATCCTACAACAGAAAAGTCCGGCTACGGCAGTTCAAACAACATGACTTGGTTTTAAAGAAGATCATTAACAACCAAGATCAGTTTAAGGGAAAATCCGCTCCTAACTGGGAAGGCCCATTTATTGTCAAGGAGGTATTGACAAGAGGTGCTCTCAGATTGCAGGAAATGGATGGCGATGAATTTCCACAGCTTATCAACTCGAACTCCGTGAAACAGTACTATGTCTGAAGTTACCATCAAGCAAACATCCTGGTATTGATCATCCAATCACCAGTCATTCCGGTTTTGAACCCTTTCTTTTTACATACTCTTCTGCCCCTCAGGGAAACATACACTTCAAACCAGCAACCTGGTTTCACCTCATTTTAAACCTTTCATACAATTTCAGTTATCCTGAAGACGGGATTGAACCTTTCACACCTGCAGTTTATCCTGAAGACGAGATTAAACTTTTCTACGCTTGCAATTTGTCCTGAAGACGGGATAAAACTTTTTCCACACCTGTAGTTTATCCCCATTATGGGATCAAACTTTCTTCTGCCCGTAGTATAGCCTGCACATGGGATTCACACTTCTCTTTGGCTGCAATTCGTCCTGAGGGGCGAACTACGTCGACCTGATCTCCCTGATACCCGGGAGTACGTAGGCAACCATATTCTATATGGCCCAGTCGCAATAAACAAAAAATAACAAAAATATTTCTACCCTTTCTTTACAAAAACCACAAAAAACATTTCTACACCTATCTGCCTTTCACATTCAGCATTGACCCTTTTACACCAGGTTCGAACTACGCAGACTTGATCTCCTCTTCAATAGGAGTACGTAGGCAGCCATTTATGGTTCAGTCTAACCCCTACCAGAATAAAAATATTTGTCACACGGTACTGGGATCAACCTTCAATTCACCACATTTCATTAGTTTCAAACCAAAGGGATGGAATTACCCAACCTCTTCTCACAAATAGAAGATTCGGTGACTATCTAAGCTGCGGTCGTGCCTCAAAGAGCAACACCAACCCATAAGAGATGGAATTAACTAGGCTTCTCACAAATAGAAGTACTGGCGACCATCTGTGGTGCGGTCAATCTCAGAGAGGAAAAACCACCCTCCTCTCCACTTTTACATACAAACACCAGTCCCAAGACACCAAAGATGGTAGGGATATACAAAAATCAATGATCCGTTCTGAGAGATCTTGCGACGTCTCAATGTCCACCCATCAAGGAAAAATTCAGAATGCATCAAGATCACAAGGCCTTGAAGAAACAGGCAAATATCAAGCAGGTATCAAGGCATAACTAAAAGGGAAGTGAATCAAAATATTTTTCCCTGTAATACATAATACTGTTTGATATATACATATGTGTTGTACATGACAAAATGGCTAAACTAGTCTGTGCAGGAAAATACAAAGCTATCTACAGATCTGTATGTATGCGAACTATCAGATCTAACATGGCATCCCTATCTGGAGAAGGAGGTAACGCTGCAAGCTCCTGCCCAAGGGTATCTATACGAGCTAGCAGATCAGAGGCTAACTGCATGGTGGCATAATGCTCATCAATGTAAGCACTCATGTCGGCAAGACTGACAGCTATGTGGGATCTCACTAAAGTACTGTTTGCAATGGCCACATCCCTAGCAGATAGGGCGGCATCCCGCTCCACAATCAATGCATCCCTGGCTGATCTAGCCTCATCCCTCTCTAACAGAGCAGTATCTCTCTCATCAAGACCTGTCAACATCGCGACCCTAGCCTGATCTCTATCATAGGTCATCAGATGTAAGCTCTGCTCCAAATGTTGTGCTGAATATTGAGTAACAGTGGCACTCGGGGTGGGAGAATCCATCACAAATGCTAGCAGCCCAGCAGTCAAGTCCCCATCGATGGGAATGTCAGCCTCCTCTATAGGCTCCTCATCATCAAAATCAACATCCTGCACTGTGGATGCTATCGCAGCCGATGCAGTCTCTTTCTCCATCCATGCGAAATACTCTGCAGAACAACCCGGATGACTTACAGAAAACTCAACTAGCTCTCGCTGATCCCAACAGGCATACAACCTGGATCTGTCCTCCGCTGATAAATGGTGTGAAGCAAAGCGCTGAATCACTGCCCCCTCATAAGGATGAAAATCCTGAAACTGGTCAAACTGACACATCACGACCAGTGGGTGGTAAGTAATCATGCCCCTCAAACCAGCTAGAGGTAGATAAGCCCTAAACATGAGTAATCGTAATATAGAAAATGATCTCCATCCCTACCAAAAAGTGGATCTCAAGATCGCAAAGATCAGATACTCCATATAATTTTGAAAGGAGTATGACATGGCTATATCATGGGTGAAACAATACCCCTGCCATCTGAATGTGCCAATCGGTCTCAAGTGTGACATAAACCACACATACTGACATGGCCAGAAGCTACTTGTGAATACTCTGCCAGGATAAGTGCGATGGTATGTGTAGTGACCTCGTCTCTCTCAACGATCATCATCTGTATAATGGTATGACCCTCCTTGAGAGCTCTCACTGCCATAATGATGCTGATATCCAGCTCATCCATATATCGTGGCATGAAGACGTATGACAATACGCACACTAGCAGAACATCCACTCTGGCTGAACGCCAATGATCCTCTGGTGTGGTGAAATCCCTGGAATGTCGTGCATAACTATCCTCAAAGCCAAATCTGTTAAACAGAAAATACTAGGATATCACATGACCGTATGTAATCTCGTCCTGTACCACTCTACGTCTCAATCCGGTGAGGGTCATGAACTTCCAAGTCATGTCTCTGATCGCCATGTGCACGCAAGGTCTGTCCAGCGGCAGCATCATCAACTGTGTATACTCCTCTAAAGTAGGAGTCAACTCATGAGTCCCGAATTGGAAAACCTGTCTGTCCGATACCCAGTGCTCTAGCATACCCTTTATACACCCTGTGGGGACCTGAAACATCAACAAGGTCACAGTATGCTGTAGCAAATCATCTACGGTCACCATGTCTGATGGTGACATACTATCATACCATGAAGCATACGGATGCCACCAAAATGGTGGGGTATGATCAATCTGACTAATCGTCGAAGAAGACATCTCAGACGCGGGCCATGTCATAAGACCATCCAGGGGTCAATGCTGAATATCTTTGGACATACATACATATGCATAACATAATAACATGCATGATATAATAGATAGCAATATGATATAGGAAATGGAAAACTGTGCATACATTCCTAAGTATATCATCATCTAATACATCTCTGTATAGCTAAAATACGAGGAAAATGGGGCGAAGCTACCCAACAACTAATAGAGGCCTATCAAAAGATATAGCGAGAATGGGCGGCTAAGCTACCCAAAGGTGACTAACGAGGCCTATCAAAAGAGATAACGAGAAATATACATCGAAAAAAGTCAATGGTGTAGATGTCACATCATCGATCCGCGTCCACGATGTAACTCCTCCCGAGTCACCGGGATCTCTATCTACGGGGATGTCGAGCCTATCTGAGGAGGATCTGCAAGAAAAAGCCATATGGGTCATCCGAGGGGCGGCGCCCCAGAGTTGGAAGGATCAAAAGTATCTACCTCAAGGATCTCTGCCCAAATGTCGGATGAAGAGATGTGTCTGGTCCAGCTGCCAGGTCAATCTGTCAATCTGTGTCACATGAGTTGGATCTCTGACACAGGCTAGCCAATCCATCATCATCACGGATCCTGGAACCATATCCCCCATAAACTGTGTGGCGCGGGTCTGAGCTCCAATAGTACGAGGGATCCACCAATGCTGGAATATCTCCTGAGTGCAGGGGCCCTCTGATAATGTAAAATTATCAATCCCCAAAAATGGGATATCAGTGACGGGTGACTGCAAAACTGGCCAATAACGCCTGGCAGGAGGCAAGATCGGCATGCGAATCTCTCCTGTAGTACTCCTGATAGCACGCTTTCCTAAATAGAGCTCCCATCCTCCATCTGTAAAGAGAGGAATCCTGCGGGTGGAAATGACATACTTAACTCCAGTCGGGTACCCATCCTCAAATCCAACTCCCAAATGCTCCCCAGAGTAGGGAACCCATGTGATGACATCCGCTGTCAACAATTCCAGCTGTAGGCGATAATGAGTGAAACCCTCAGTAACATGGACCTCCACCAGTATGGAATGATGCCATCTTCGTCATCGTGGATAGGTGTCTAAACCTAGTACGCTCACAGGACGCAAACATGGAAGCCTCTCATAGGCCCAAAACTGCCAACACAAAGGCAACATCTGCTGTTAGTCAACACTCTTAACCTGTACATAGGAAAAGACAAGAGAAACACTCACCAGCATAAATGGGTAGAATCCTAACCATGCCTCGGTCAAACCCTGTGATCGCATGCGCATTCCCCTGAGGAAGTAGGCAAAGGTGTAGGAACCCCAATCATACTCTCCTATACGGTCCACATGTCAAGTGCCGTTGATCAAAGCGAAGGACACCATAGAGGAATTATCTGCTATGAAGCAGCCCCTAATGATCATCAGGAATAATCATCGAAGAATGTGATCCATGACTCTCACATCATCGGGTATAGGCTCACTCAACAGCTCGCTCATTGCATCTACGCTCAAAGGACCTATACGAACAGTCCTGCCCTTGAGCGCCTCCGTTGAAATTCCCAACAAGGATCTGACGGTAGTAGGGGTAATATCCGCTATGCAAGGAACTGGATCCCCTCCAAACTCCATACCTGTGAGAATCCGCCAATCCATCGGCGTTATCATCACCTCATAGTCCAGCAAATGGAGTGGTCGAGTGCAGTGAAACCACTAGCTTTCGAACAATGCCTACGAGGTAACCCGAGGGGATAGCGACGGGGAAGAATGAAGAAGAATGTCCCGAATCCCCAGCCATGTACAATCGCTCTATAGTCATCATGCAAAGCCTGATACATAGTGTGGATGCTAAACCAGTTCCCTCGAGGCTGTGTAAAGCCAGAAACCTACATCAAATACAGATCAACATAAGAATCCTTGACTCCTCATCAATAGGAAAAAGGAAGATTAAAGATCTGGCTTCATACCTTGTTTGCGTGTAGTTAGACTGAAGGATGCCTACTCAAGTCACCTAGAAGATCTGGGTTCGCCACTTAAATACCTGGAAAATCCCTATGGGGAACACGTACAGCAGGAGTAGGAACCTTAATCGGTACGTCCTCATCCTCGACATCTGACACTTCAACCCGGATAGGACGTATCATCGCCTCCATCAAACGACGCGGCTGTCTAACAGAACGGGGATGAAGAACTTTGGAAGCCCTCCTCCGTACACCAGAAGTGGTCCTATGGGAACTACTCGGCTGATCCAGATCCATACTATCTGGACAACAAGTCTCCAAATCACCTCAGAAAGGGTGTGGAAAATTCTTACCTGGAGCTTTTCAAAATGCATTTTATGATTACATGCATGCATGCATGCATTGTTTTAACATACATCTATAGTAGAGTTAAAAATGCATGACTACCCAATGCCTACATTTTGGGAAATTTTGTCATAGCCCTTTTGTAAATGGGACTATCCACATGCACATAGGCATGACTAGGTGGCCATTCAGTAGCACACCTATACACAGTCTTATACATCCTACATGCATTAATACATTATAGTAAAAAATCCATAAGTGTAGTCTAATTACTAGGATTATTTTGTTTTTCGACCTTTACTCATTTGTCCTCGGATAGGATAAGAAATGACAGTAAAAGTTATTTGACTGTGTCAAAAGTTAAAATTTTTCACATCATTATGTTCAGCATGGCTTAATACTAACATTTTCTATGTTGAATATTTTTTATCAAGTCATATCAGTATGTATATTCACTACTATGTGTCTAAATGCATTTCATGTGATAAGTCAGTTTCCAACGGATAGAAACTGGAAAAAATACATGCATACATTACCAGGACAGTGAAGAACGCTTGTACGGTGGCTGAATATGCAAAAAGTTGCCCGAACTCAGCAAATCTGAAGAAGAGCTCTTAGATTTCCTTCACAGCGCAACTTGAAAATGACTTATGAAAGCAACCTTTGGGCTTTACATAGCCATAGTTGGTCGCATGTCCACCTGCGACTGCTGCAGGTGTACTTGCGGCACTTCTACGTGGGTCCCACACCTCTGGCTCACTCCAATTAGAGTTGCAAAGGAGGACTCACAAGCTGAAAAGGCCAAATCAGAAATAAAAATGCTACGTGATTGAGCGAAATAGCTTGGAATCCTGGTTTTTTACGGGTCAGAATTAAACTCCCGTCATCTCATCGGTATTCACCTGAATGTAAGGTATACTATACCAATGAGCTCAGATTTTACAGATCATGCTCGGCAATACCCCACAAAGGTCCGATGCCGACATTGCAGGGTCACAACCCTAAACCTCCCCGGCGGGGGTTACAACACCGAAGCCACGAAATGCTAATGTATCCCCGGTGGGGGTTACAACGCCAAAGTCACGAACCGATGACATATCCCTGGCGGGGGTCACAACGTAAATCTTTTAAGCATCCACATATCCCCGACAGGGGTTACAACGTAATCCAACCATTGATACACACATCAATGAAGGTCAAGCAACCTTGACATCATGTCAGCCGATGGCAAGTAAACCCATCGAAGCAATGTATATACGTGTCCCCGGTGGGGGTTACAACGTAATGCAACCATTGACACATGCATCAATGAAGGTCAAGCAACCTTGACAAAGCACCCAGCAGGGATCTATCCGGTGATATACACATCAACGAAGGTCAGGAAACCCTGACAACAACAGACTATTGGTAGTAACTCCGACAAGATGAGGAAATATGTTATACACATCCTCAAACAGGCAAAACTTTCTACCCACAGATCTCTTGTACATAAGAGGCACCTCTATGGGATATAAGCCAGTGTCTAGGATTCGAGACTTTGGTGATAGCCCCAACGTCAACATCCTTGAAGACTTGGATCGCATGTCCAAGCCATCACTGATTGTCATCCCGACAGGATTATCAGGGAACCGACAATAATTTCCATCATGCATTATACATTTGAATCATTTTGTTGTACATAGAATCATGTTTATTTCACTTGCATTTCAAGTGTCTAGGATTTTTTATCATATCCATGCCTTGCATTCTATTAATATGATAAAGAGGGGCATCTCTAGACACTCGAAATTTTCTGCACAACTGTTACTGACATTGCAGGAGGGCAGATTCATCTTTCGGAGATAACCCTGGAAGACAGCTCACATCCATTCCGGATACTACCGAAATATCAAGCTCTAAACCCTGGAACACACACCGGGAACATCATTTCCAACCCAGAACACACAAGCGGTCTGAAGAAGGTCATATATACCTCTTTCAGATGCTCGGATTGAAGTTTTGTAAGTTTGAGCGGACATTATAATGCACGGGTGCACGTGCTTGAGATAGCGAGACCATAAAGCTTGGGGACACCTCGACCCGGCCCTTGAGTGCAAGCTGCGAGGGTACCCCAGCAGTACACCTACTACCATCGATCGATAAATATAGACCTTGGGCCAGCCATTTTGAGGGAGAGAAAAAGACAGAAAGGCGAGGAAGCCCTGTCCAATTTACTCGGTACAAACCCATATTGAGTGTTTCCTCATTCTAAACATCTGTTAGCACACATATAGCTATATTTTTATCCGGCAGGAGCTGAGTGTTTATCCATATAGAGTTATAGAAGTCTACATTGGCAGCCCACTGTAAGCCTTCTTACATTCTATAAAGCCTTTCTTTTCATATTAGCACACACTGTTATACACATTGAGAGTCGTGTGTGTGTGCGCGTTTACGAACTTCTATTAAAAGTGGTTTTCATTTCTGTCTTTATATATATACTTATATATGTATATATTTTATATATGGACTAACATTATCGAGTTATGCCTCGATTGAGCCTAGACTTATGTCTGGAGCGTTTACTTGCTTATATATATATACTTATATATATAATTGTTGTCGGACATATCCGATGAGCCTGGATTTACATCCGGTGCGTTTATTGCTTTTATATATATGTACATATATATATATTTACATTTCTGTCAGGCCTAGAGTTTACTCCGTGGCCTTTTACAGCTTTATTTATATTTCGTCTCGCTTGGAGTATACTTCGTGACGGTTGATTGCTTTTACAGCTTTCTTTACATTTCGTCCTGCCTGGAGTTTACTTTAAGGCAGTTGATTTCACTTATTGCTTTATTTACTTTTCTCTCGATCCCCATGGAGTTGCTTCATGGTGGTTGATCATGTCCATATATATATATATATATATATATATATATATATATATATATATATATATATATATATATATATATATATTACCGCTTTTATATATTTACATTTACGATCCCCATGGAGTTGCTTCGTGGTGGTTGATCATGTCTGTATATATATATTTACAGCTTTTATATATATAATTGCTTACTATTTTCCATATAAACTGCAGTATCATGTGAGCCTAGGAATCATGTGATCACAGATTCAGTCTACTAAATCTAGATTCGGTTCCCGTGATGGACATTTTTCAAATTTATGTGACTTGTACATTATTCTGATGTCCTAAATTTCCTTGGATGGTTGTCATGCCCATGAGGAGTTTGGCATTGCTGTATATTATTTTCTCGAAGATGCCTCGCATCTTAAAAATAAAAGCAAACAAACTGAATATTTTAACAATAAAATGGAAGTATTAAAAGGCCTCAATTCCTATTGAGCTCGGGGTTTGAAAAACCTCTTTTACAAAACTTCATTGCTATATCCTACGGCAACACGGATATAACAGTTTCTAACGAGGCCTCGCACTACTTTCAACACGAATACAACACGCAATAAAATGGAAGTATTAAAAGGCCTCAATTCCTAACGAGGCCTCGCACTACTTTCAAATAATTGCACATTGATCCACACACACACACACACATTCATATAACAGTTTCTTTGAGAAGTGGCGGTCACCGTGGTAACACGAATTTCGAGGGGTGCCTAACACCTTCCCTCCGCATAATCAAGCACTCGAACCCTAATGAATCTCGGTTTCACAGACCCGTTTAGTAGTGTCACATCACTAGGTCAATGTGCAAACCTTTTCGGTTGCATTGGTGCAACCAGTTAAAAACACCAACTGGCGACTCTTAAAGTCAAAAAGTCGACATTATACATGTCGGACCTTTTTCACTTGTTTTTTCAAACAAATCTCACATTAACATGAGAACACCAAAGAACAAGTAACGAAAAGGGACATTCAAAAATCCCGACGTCGACACTTATAACTAAGCATTTTAGCAATTTGGCTCATCTAGTAAATTTTTCTAGCTGAATATTGCTACATTAAATTAAGTTATGGGCACATATATATGCACCTTCCCACATATAAGAAGTATACTTATATTTTAAATATACACCAATATAATCTTATATCTCATGTACATTGTTTTATTCCAATTAATATTTTAAGTGGGCTAATTATAAAATAGTTGGATATTCTCAATCCATCATTTTCTATAAAAGTTTTCATCTCAAATACACTCAATTATTATAATGATAATTAATATCAATTATTTATTAACTCACCATTTATTTTCTTTTAATACTTCCCATTAAATCTCCCTTTGTTTTAACTTCCTTGGTTATGCCACACAAGACATAGCTATGTGAACTTAGTAATTAATAGTCCACAAGCTTATAATAATATAATCTCACAAAATAATATTATTCTTAACTTTACATCTTATAATATGGTCATGGAAGTGGTCTATTGCACCATATTATATTTTATTATCTCACTTGTACATAATGCTAACATACAAACCTTTATACATATATATTCAAATACTTCCTATATTATATAGTTACCATTGAAGTGTTCTACTTCATTTCATATCATATAGATGTAGCTACTATATAATATAAAACCATTGCACATACAATTTAATTCCTTCAGTTATTCATTCATTAAATTATTTAATGAATGCTTATTCCATCACTTTGCCACACTAGGCATATATCACAAGCTTATATTAAGCTTATTATCATTTTCATTACTTATTCATTTCCCACCACCTTACTATTTATAATATTTTCAATTTACATCGAACTGTAATATCACAAGGTTCACATATATAAATATATAAATGAATGGATATATTTAAATATTCTTTATAACATTCATGGGAATATAATAACTTAAATTATTTAGTAAATTAAAATAACTTAGTTTTCATTTAACTTTAACCCTCTTGGAAATACATTACTATTATGTATTTAAATAAGCAACATAACATAAGATGCTTTTATCATGTTTTCTCTAAATATAGGAACTAATCATAATAAAACGATTTACTCATTTTCTCAAGATATTATTGTTAATATAATATCTATGTATTATTAAAATATTTACATGCACATACACACATATACACACTATATATAGAAAATAAGTTTATTTCCTATTATGATAAATTGTTTATATCAACTTATATAGCAAATAGGTTTTAATATATTTATCATATTACTTAATCACACATTACGTATAAGGTAATTTCAAAATAATATTCCCCATTTTATTAAAATAATCAAATGCTAGAATTTATTTTAATATCCTTTATTAGAAATATACTATAATTATTTCTATTTCCTTTCTATAAATTGTCTAAACACAATTTATTTAATCTATACATTTAACCATATCTCAATATTAATCAATAAATCTCTAACCAATATTTATCTAAAGATATATCAATTTTCTTCTCTCGTCTATAACGTACATATATACAAGTCTAAACTTAGCACACATCGAGTCTTTAATAGTATTCAATATAGTACACTGAGTGGTTTCCCACAAACAACCAACAAATTAGTTTCTGTCTCATCTATACTATTTTCACAGTGAGTTAGATCGGTTACTAATTCGTATATACCTCCGCTCTCTGAAGGAATCGTTTAGCCCAGCTCCTATACATCCACCATTAAAGGGTACGGTCGCACCGCCTTAGACTTTATACTTACTCGTACATACTCAAGAAATTGGTGATTATCAAAGACATTTAATGTCACCAACTTACTATGATAAAATAATTTCACATAAATTATTTAATATCGATAGATAAATTTCTATCCATCTTCTTTACTTCAAATAACTCGCCTCTTCAATAAATAACAAATATATAATAATAATATATTCATTAAACATAGAAATCACTTATTGCATAGTTTATATTACCTCATGCAACACCATACCACATACCTTACATCATATATATATATATATATATATATATATATTCTTATTTGAACCCTTCACATGCCTTAAGAATTTTATTTACTAAATTCTTATTTTAATATTTTCTAAAAATTCGGGTTCTTACAGATGTGTCCTTCAAGTATTTTGTCCTGCGACATACTGAACCAAAGCTCCATTCTGAACGTTCTTCTAGATCAGGTCCATCAGACCCCAATAAGTTTTCGTAGAATGCCCAGAACATCTATGATAATCGCAGTATTTGTTCATATTCCCTCGGCTAAATTTGATGTTATCTTTGGCTGGTTCAAAGTAGGGCTTATCCTTTATATGTTCCAGTTTAGTAGCCCGATCAGTGTTCAGCTTAGTATAAACTTTGTTGACCCTCTGATTTGGGAAAGGCGGACGTCCTCCACCCGACCCACCATTGTTGTTGCCATACTTCTTCTGATAACCACCTAACTTGTCATTATTGTTGTTTCCTCTGTCCTTTTCCTTATCCTTTGACTTTTCTGATGGGTTCAGTTTTAGACTACCCATAGCCTTTACTACCACGATAAACCCCTCATCTTTGTTGAAGTCTTCAGCCAAGCTCTTCGGCTGATTGAACATCAATTCTTTTACCAACTTCTTGGACTTCACTACGTCCAAGCCATTCTAAAAGAGTCTCACTGCCTGAAGGTCATTCAAAATCGAGACCTGACCTACTGCTTCTCGAAATCGTTTCACATACTGACTAAATGTTTCAGTCGAATACTGCTTGATCTAGGACAATGAACCAGTAGGTTTCCCTCTCTTTTTTTACTGTTGAATCGAGCATAGAACTTATCACAGAGGCAATGTCATCATCCACTGTCGAGTATCTTTCCTCAAAGTCATCATGAACATCTGTTATTTAACAGCATCCGAATAGTCATAGTAGTCCATCAACCAATCATAAGCCTGGCTGTGTTTATAGAGATCGGACCGTCATAACTCTCCATGTGAGGGGTTTTTTTTTATTCAGATCTTCCTTCTCCTGCACAATCTTTGGGGAGAATGATGATGATGATTTAACCATAGTCGTCACATCTTGATTCTACTTGGCCAACTGTTTCTCCAGTTCGACCACTTTCATTGCTAACTCCTCAGTCACACTCCTTCAGGGGGAAGGATCTCTTATTTCTTATCTTCTTCTAGTAGGCGATGGGTCCCGTCGCTGGTAATTTGACCAACCTCTACCTTCTGAACTTGTTCCATGAGAACAACTCTGGCGCCTACTCCTAGGGTGTCGAGAGCCAACCGGACGATGTGTCCTGGACTGGTTCCCAGGTGACCTCTCTCCCGGTCTGCTCCTATCCCGAGAACGGCACCGAAGCCTACTCTCGGTTAGCCTATAATCGTCCGGATGATGTGTCCTGGACTGAACTTCTGGTGAACGCCCCTGCCTTCGGCTATGGTTGAGGGAGCCTTCCTCGTTTCCCCCGATCAATAGTACCATCTATTGGTCAATCTCCTGACGCTGCAAGAGCAAAGTTTTTAAGGCGCCATCCGTCTCCTTAGCCTTTTTTGATAAAATCTGCCTTCTTTCGTTATGGCCGACGTCATGGGGTCGCGTTAGGGATGGTGCATCCTCGACATGGGCCCGATGACAGGCATTCCGACTAACAGTTGAGAACAATCTTCATCGAGGACACTCTTCTCTGTTATTATCCCATTGTCCAACTGAGTGACTATTGGGCCCGAGCCTATCTTAGATGCTTCTGGACAGGCCCAATTTATCTTTGACCAAACCTCTGGGCTAGGCTGAGCCGTCCGCCGCGGACTTCCCTACACCAAAAATTATTTTACTATTCACCATGATGACACTCATTGTCTACTTATGTGATTGAAAAATAGAAACACTAGAAAGCACTCCTTCTAGCACTAATGTTAACATCAAAATTCGTTCACGCGCTCCGATCACCAAAGCGCGTTCTATCCTGCTCAAAAACGGGTAAACACCAAAAGCTTGACTACTTGGGCCGCCGGGGGATAGCTATGGTGTGAGAATAAGTACATGCTAAATAAGGTTAACAATAGAGACTTAAAGCTCTAGTGCTGGAAAATAATAATAATGTTTATGTGTACCTTAAAATCAGAGTAAAATCTTCCACACATAGAATTGGAACTCCTCATTAGGTAAGATACCTTAATGAGAACAAATAAAATCCCCTTAAGGAAATGAAGTCGATTTAAATCCTGACACTTTCCTTAGGGATTAGAAATCAAATATAATTAAGAATCTTTAATTCTTTAAACTTCTTTACTGCCCAAATAAAATCCTATGTATAGGTTTAAATAACTTCACGTAGATCTTAGCCCGCTATAGGGCCTAAGTAACTATGTCCCAACAAAGAACAAAAGCAGTAAAATCCCAATTTATACACATAAAGGACCCATTCTTTTCCCTTTATTCATCCCATTATCTCTATTCCAAATTCTAACTCATTTTGAGCTAAAAGATCCACTTCAATTAGGACCTTTTTTGATGAACAAAAAGTTATTTAGAGCCCACTAAACTTGCAAGAAGATGGTGTTTTTTAACAATATTTAGCTAACAAGGATTTAGCAAATAATAAGAACTTTGGGTTAAGAGCTCCCTTTTTTCTTGAGACAAAATCAAATCCTATTTTCAGGATTTATAGATTTTGTGCCAGGCCTCCCAATGGAGTTAATTTTTTCATGAACCTAACAGAAGGCTTTTATAGTTTGATTACGTTGTTTAATAAGGTTTAAAGTTTGACTTAATGACTAAAAAAACTATTGAACTCTTCTTGTTGAGCTACAAAAAATTATATGAACCAAGTTTTTTTGCACCAAAATCATTGAACTTTTAAAAAATTGCAAAAATGTCCAAAATTTGAATCTTGATTAACTTGAATCTATCATCTTTAGTCTCCCAGTTCATATCATCGATCTAAACTCCTCGTCGGTAGGGATAGATCTATTTTAGGGGCAACATAAGCAACTACCTCTACTAGAATTTTTTTTTTTATAGGTATAGAGACAGTGGTAAATATATAAGTTAATACACTCAAGGAGACAAATTAATGAAAGGATTAAACTTGAAAGGAGCAAAAATAATTTCATAAACTAATTCTAACTACAAGTATAGAACTATTCTTAGTTTTAAGATTTGGTGAAATCTTAGAAGTATACACAACATCATCGTGTGAACTGTGAAGGATTGTTTGATTCAAGTTTAATTTTTTATTATTATTATTGATTTGGTTAACTGTAGTAATTGTTTGTTTGGTCTGATTGAGCTTTTATTTTTGGGTTGTTTAATCTTCAATCGAAAATTGGAGCCTTTAGCAATCCCTCATTTCTAGTTGTTATATTCACTCTACTTCATCTTGTATACTAAGCATTTGTGTGTTTGTCAAAACTATCATAAAAAAATACCCAACTTTAGGAATCAAAAATAAGAACTTGAATCTCTTTTTACAGATAATTTATTTCACTATATTAATAATTGTATCAAATGATATTTGTAGGATTCAAACTCTTCCCCATTTGCAAGCTAAATAACAAGTTTTACCACTACACCAAAGCTTTAACCATGTTTATAATTTTAAAACAAAATATAAAACAAAACATATGTAAGCTAACTTATTAAATAAAATTAGTCTCACATAAAATTTGGTGATTGCAATGACAGTAACAAATATTCTATAATGATGATAAAATTAGTCATCATTTAGAGCTATCATATATTTTATTGTTTTGTGCTGACTTGAAAATTCCATCACAAAATACCTTCTTTTGTAATTACAAATAAAAGTCGTCACAAAAATTTATCTTTTTTAATGATTGTTATGACCGTCATAAAATATTGTTTTGGTTATTTTTTTTATTAAAATATTGGTGATAGCTTAAATGCAATCAAGAAAAGGGTATATACTTAAGTGATGGCTTAGTGCGTCACAAAAATAAATTTTATTTTGCGTAAAAATTTTGGTGATTGACATGGTCATCACAATTATAATACATTGATGACAAAATTAACCATCACTAAGAGTCATCATATATACTACTATTTTGTGATTGCTCAAAAAGTCCATCACAAATTATTATCTTTTGTGATTGTTTTTAAAAACTGTCGCAAAGTTCCGTTGCATATTCTTATTTTTTTAATAATATTTTTTACTTTGGATGATGAATATTTATTGCAATCTGGACACATTATTATGATTAGTTCATTTAACAAAAATATTAGCTAAAATTCATTTTTACTAAAAAAAAATAATTCTGAATCTGCCCCCAACTCATCAGCATATGCTACCAATCATTTCTTCAAGTTTCTGAAGAAGTGCCTGTAACCGTATATTTCTGTCAAATCCAGGACCCCTGCTATTGCTTCTCCTTGCATGTGAGCCCGGGAAAATATAAGCTGTTCTTTTCTAGTTCAGAGAGCTAAGAAAGCATCAACTCCCAAATTGAACCAATTTAGCTTGAATTAACATAAAATCGAGTTATGAGGTACAAGGTTTCATGAGAAAGTTGATCTCCTATGTTAAGGCCCATGAAGATAAATTCTTTGGTAATAAGTAAGAACCAATCTAAGGTCTAATATTTGAGAAAAATGATTATATAATACAAAGGCAATGATTTACATTGTCAGCTAATAAGAAGAATGATTGCTGGAAAATTTCCAACGCTAATGCCCCCCCAATAGTGGGTGGGTCTATACCGCACCAAAACCCCAGTTTCAACCTTCAGCATTTGGTCTAAATAATAATAATAATAATTAAAAAGGGGGGAGGGGGGGCGGGGGGGAGTGCACCAATAAAGTATAAAACCTGCAGAGGAAAGTTTGTTTACTTGCTATGTGAAAATTGTGAGTAAATTATGTGTGCATGTCAAAACTATTAAAGAAATTACAGTTGAAATAAGTATGAAACCTATTGGCTCAACATTTATACTTCTGATTTTTATTCAAAAACTGTGTCAAAAAATCCACCCATTAGGATTGACAATCAGGTTGGACCCGGGTCAAACAAAATCCAAAATTGCCATATTATAAAAACATTTAAAAAAAGAAAAAAGAAGTGTTATAACAAATTATGGCAAACACAATAAGTCAACGCGGAAAGATAAAGACAATTGATGAGTAGGTTTTTAACTTACGATTTGATCTCAATTAGCTTGGTATATTATTAATTTTTGAGTATATTCATGTTACTTTTGATAAGTTTTCTTCTTTATACAGGAGAATGGGTTGGAAAGGTTAAAGAATAAACATTTGAAGAAAATAGCAAGTTTCTGCACATTCTGTTCAAGTGGCGCGGGGCGCGCCATGGAGGGCTAACATGCGGCGTGGGGCGCGCTGGACTGATTGATGCTTATTGCTTAGGCGGCGCGGGCTGCGCCACTTTGCAAGGGAACGTGGCGCGAGGCGTGCCGATTTGACAACCCAGTTATTGATTTTGTTTCCTTATGCATAAAAGTTGAATTCTAAAAGGATTGATGATTGCCTTATGTAATAGGGTTAGGTTAGGAGTATAAAAAGAAAGTTATTTCTTAGTTTCAAGGATCCTTCTGACTGACAACCATTAGGGGCTACACAATTGGAGCTTTTGGATTTTGCATTGGAGATCTTGCAAGACAGATTTTGGAGGGCAAGATTGAAATTCATCAATAGAGTTTTTCCTTCCCCATCTTAATTTAATTTCTGTACTCAAGATGTTTTCCAATAATTATTCGTTAGTTTTAATTATGATGATGAACTAAATTCTTAACTAGGAGTACAATGGAACCTTTTGTGATGCAATAATTAAATTATATTTATTCTTACTTATTGATCTTATTGAGTTGATTGTTATATTTTGTGCTAGATTAAATAATTGTTTGGCCAACGATTAACCTGATATCTATGATTGAATTGAAAGAGGAAATCTTAGATTAGATCTGAATATAACAACACATGAACTTGTTGATTCTTTTAGATAACATAATAGTGTATGAGACGAAAGTACTTATATGCCATGTGTAACTGTGTTAGGAGTTTATGCTTAATTAGTCTGTTTTAAGTGTCTTGCACGAAAGTAACAAAATAACTGAAATAGATCTTTTTCTTAATTGTTGAAAGACGTTAGTAAATTGATAAGCATTCCTAGTTAGCAACTCATTGGATTAATTAATTAGGAATAAGATAAAGCGAATATTGCAAAGCAATTGTATTCCTAGACTTTAATCATTTGGTTTTCAATAATTGTTAGTTTAATTAGTTTTAGTTATCTTATTTTAATTAATTTCAAAAATCAATTGGAGTGACTATTTAAGTGAATTTGAATTGATAAAAACAATTGATAATTAGAATATTTATTATTAAATGTTCCATGTGGGTTCGACACTCTTCTTACTTCTTTATTACTTGATTGGCCGTGTGCACTTGCGTGTTTTTGTCTTTATATAAATCGGACAACAAGCTTTTGGCACCGTTGCCGAGAAACGGTTCTAATAATTATTTTGTTAAACATTTTTATTAGTTTAATGTATTTAACAGAATTTTCTTATTTTATTTTTATTTGCTTTTACAGGCTTACGATTGTTTAAGTCTGTTCAAAAAGTGATCCAGGAATTGTGTGTGCATCAGGATACGTCTAGTGGTTTATGCAAACACGTTCCAAGGGTCTAGAGTTAGTCCCGTACGACAGTGAGATTGAACGCACTTTTCGGAGGAGACTAAACTTCAATCAAGCTACTATGGACAATCAGATTGGTATGGTAGAAGAAGAACACAAACCGCTGAAAGAATATGGCATGCCAAAGGTCACAGACATCCAGTCGAGCATAGCACGGCCTGCTATCACGGCCTGCTATCACGGCCAATAGTTTTGAGATCAAATCAAGCACGATACATATGATCTAGAACTTAGTACAATTTTGCGGAGCACCAAACGATGACCCTAACGATCACATCATCAATTTTTTAGAGATTTGCATTACGTTCAAATTTAACGGAGTGTCGAAAGATACCGTAAGATTAAGATTATTCTCGTTCACCTTGAAGGATAAAGCTAAGAGTTGGTTGCATTCATTGCCGCAAGGATCGATAACAACGTGGAATGACTTTGCACAAAAGTTTCTTGCTAAGTTCTTTCCTCCAGTAAAAACGGCAAAAATGCGAGACGAAATCATATTCTTCAGGCAATTTGATTTCGAATCTTTATATGAGGCGTGGGAGAGATACAAGGATTTGTTATAAAAATGCCCTCATCATGGTCTACCACTGTGGTTGCAAGTGTAAACATTCAACAACAGTCTGAACAGTCAAATAAGGACGAGTATCGATGACGCCACTGGTGGAGCTCTGAATGCAAAAAAGTTGTGAAGAAGGTTACCAGTTATGGGAAAATATGGCTGTCAATAACTATCAGTGATCTACCAGAAGATTACCTCAACCAAAGGTGGCATGAGTATTTGAGTTGGATGTCGTCACAGCTTTATCCGCATAGGTAACAACACAGATTTTAGCATTAATGAAGAAAATTGATGCTTTAGGGGTGCAGAATGGTCTGAAAATAGAAGTAGTATGCGAATCATGTGTAGGGGCTCATCCACCAGAGTAATGTGCCATTAATACCGAATCAATGCAGTTTGTCAAAAATTCAAACAGGCAGCCATATGGGGTAAACTCCAATAGTTACAATCCAGGTTGGAGAAATCATCTGAACTTCTCTTAGAGCAATAATCAAGCGCAGCACTAGAGTCAACCACAGGCTCCACAACAACCAACACCACCGGGATTTCAACTGAAGCAACAAAAACAACTTCCCCCACAAGAAAAGAGACCAGAACTTGAGGAGTTATTGGTAAAGTACATCAAGGATAACGAAGCATGGAAGAACACACATGATGTGACTCTACGGAACATAGAGAACCAGATTGGGAAGTTTGCTACAGCAATGAATTCTCGTCCTCAAGGCTCACTACCAAGCAATACAGAAGCAAACCCAAGAGATAAAAAAGAGCATTGTAAGGCGATTACTTTGAGAAGTGAGAAGGATTTAGATGAATCAACTAAACCTAGTTCAGCTACGCAAAGTCTTAACGAGGAATTCGTCAATGAGAAGTCAGTGACGGAAAATGAAGTTGCAGATAAAGCGGCGGAAGAGAGAAAATCAGATGACAAAGCAGAACTTAAAAAACCTGAACCCTACGTACCACCAGTTCCATAACCAAGTTTGCTTCACAAGGCTAAGGAGGCCAAGCAGTTTTCCAAATTTTTGGAAGTATTCAAGAGATTATAGATCAATATTCCCTTTGCCGAAGCAATTGAACAAATGCCAAGTTACGTAAAATTCATAAAGGAGATACTATCCAAGAAAAGAAGGTTGGAAGATTTCAAAACGGTTGCACTCACAGAGGAATGCAATGCAATCTTGCAAAAAAAGTTGCCACCAAAGCTCAAGGATCTGGGCAGCTTCACTATACCTTGCACCATCGAAACTAAGTTTTTCGGCAAGGCACTGTGCAACTTGGGAGCTAGTATCAATTTAATACCAATATCCATCTACTCTCAGTTGGGTCAATCAGATGTGAAACCGACCAACGTAACGCTCCAGCTGGCAGATCGGTCTTTTACGCACCCACGGGGGTAGTGGAGGATATATTGGTTAAAGTCGACAAATTCATCTTTCCTGCCAAATTTATAGTACTTGACTTTGAGGAGGACAAGGAGATACCTGTAAGACCCCAACTTTTATAAATAAAGATGATTTTTCTATGAATATTATTTTTGAATATTATGGAATGAATTTGATATAATGTTATAGTTGTGGGTAATATTTATAAATTTTGCAAAGTATGAAAGTTGTTGTATTATATTCGATTGGTTCAGGAATATTCGTTTTAGCGGGGAATATTAAATATTAACCGCACAATCATTGGTGGACCCATATAACGGAATTATTGCCGGATTGAGAAAAGCAAAAAAATATATTTTATGAAAATAACGGTAGAAGTTTTACCGTTAATACTATTGAACTACCTAGTAGTAAAAGTACAGTAATACGCGTGGTTGCATAGTAGCACACGGTATTGATTATTGATGCTTACGTGAGAAGTCACTCAGTTATACTCAATTATTGCTACAATAATTGTTGCATCATATCTCTCATTATTGATTCGATTATTGTTACAGTATCATCTGCATTATATTTATATTATTAAATCAATAATTGAGATGACAAAGTTATTCATATTATTAAATTTAAATATTTACAATGTCTAGAAGTTCTGTCAAGGAGAGGTTTGGTCACCTAATTGCGCTCCAATAGGGAGAAATCCTTATTGGAAAGCCCCCTCTTTCCTGGGAACAACCTGGTTGTTAAATATTGTGAGTTATAATATTAATGATGAATAAGATCGTGTTGATTAAAGATGAATTTGATAGTTTCATTGTGTTGGGATTATTTGTGTTAGTAGAAATTGACATCTATTCCGATGATAATTGATGTTTGGAGGTTATATTGTTCAATCGGGTATTCGGGACACTTTTCGTGTCAAAGTTACTATTCACGAAGTTACTATTCAAGAGTTACTATTCACGAGTTACTATTCACCCGAACAATATATTTCTTTTCAGTCCAAATTATTTTTGGGTACAATATTATTCCATGAGGAGATGTGCTAATTTTTCAGACCGTTGGTTGAAGTTTTAATAGTGAATCAATATGGATCACTGGTTTAAAGTTTTAATAATGAATCAGTATGGATCGCTAGTTTAAAGTTTTAATAGAGAATCAGTATGGACCGTTGCTTTAAGTTTTAATAGTAAATCAATATGGACCGTCCGTTTAAAAGTAAATCGATCTGGATAGCTCATGAATTAGTTACTATTCAATCCATTCTTCTATAAACAGAAGCTCATTCCTTCATTATTTCTTACGAATTCACTGAAACTCTAGAGAGAGAAATTATAGAGAGAAAGAAGAAGAGTATTCTGCTACTTCACTACTTCTATATCCAGTTTCTTTTACGGTAAGGGGTGTTATTTCTTTTGTATTCATGAAGAGAACTTCTGTTATTCCATTTTCATTATTACATTGGAATAACTTTGAATCTGCTGCTACCCTATACTTGGTGAAATTCTTACATTATTCCATTATTTATTATTACATTTGGAATATCACATCACATGTGTTTTACGCCGGACTGGTTCCATCTTTATTATTATATTGGAATATCTTGCACATGCGTTTTTCTGCTTGACACAGTTTCCGTCTTTATTATTACATTAGAATATCCCACATAATGCGTTTCTGCTTGGACACAGTTCCGTTATTTATTATTACATTGGAATAACTTTTTGTCAAGCGATCTATCACATGCCTGGTGATTTCTTTTGTTATTTCATTCTTTATTATACTCAGTTGGTTAAAGTTTTGACTTCTATACTCCAGGAAATTAGTGGAATATCCTTGATATTTGCGCTTCATCAAATATCTTTTCATGGAAATATTCTTCTGAGCATTCTTGAATCTTACTCTACAAAGAAGTAACATGTTGACAATTTGGATGTTATTAGTTCCTGGATAAATTAATTCTCGAACTTATTTTTATTGAATTCTTATATCATTGTCATCATCCTCATGTTTATATTTTATTGAAAGTCATTTGTGGATATTGTCTAGAAGACAATATTTGTATTCAAACACACAGATCTTGTTGTATAATTAAGATTGTATTTGTATTCTGTACCATGTATTTGGCGACTCAAGATGGGTGATGTATACCTATTTTGGGGGCGTCACAGTTGGTATCAAAGCTTAGGGATATGATCCCTGGCTAAGATGTGAGATAAGAACTAGGAGGGGAGAGACGGGGAATTCCTTCGCTAGTATGACCTACCTAAGTTTATTTGTTGTTTAATTGGTTGGTCAGAGTATAGGGATAATATGTGATATGTTAATTAACCCTTGTTTTGTGGCAGTGTTTGAAAATGGCATCCGAGAAGGTTGAGAACATCAATGGAGCACAGGAGACCGTTGAGTCTCCAAAGATCAATAATCAGGATAATGTGCATCAAGAAGGCGATAATCCTCAGGTAAACAGCAACACTTACCAAATGATGAATGATGGAATGTTCCAAGGATTCAAAAAATTCATGCAATATCAGGCGAGAGTGGCTCCTGTCCAAAATGCAGGTGGAAACGCTGGCAACTCTCGGACGGTCACCGCCAAACAATTCAAGGAGCTGGGACCACCGAAGTTTTTTAGAGAGCCAAAATCACTTAAAGCGGAGACGTGGATAAAGCAGATCAACAAGATATTTGATGTCTTGGGATGCTCTGAGGAGCAAAAGGTTCCCTTTACCACCTTCATGTTGCGGGCAGAGGCAGATTACTGGTGGGAATCTGTAAAGCGTACTCAATCTGCCGCACTGAAGATGTCTTGGGAGAAGTTTCAAGAACTGTTCAATGACAAGTACTTTCCCGAAAGTATCCGTCACATGAAAGAGGTAGAGTTCATTAAACTAGAGAAAAAAAAACATGACCGTGTCGCAGTACGAAGCCAAGTTTGCCGAGTTGTCCCGGTTTGCGTCTCATTTGGTGGATAATGAGGAGAGAATGACGCGAATGTTTCTAAGAGGTTTGAAACCTGAGATACGTCAATACCTCATTTCTCATAAACTATGTTTGTATTCAAATGTTGTTAATAGGGCTCAGTTATTGGAGCGCAATAATGAGTCAACGCAACTAAAAAAGAGCAGCTGGCAAAATGATAATACCAATGATAGCAATCATCGAAGCGGTGACAATAAGCGTGGATGGAATCAGCATGCCAGAAATGGTAACCACTTCGGTGGTAATCATGGCCAAAACAATAAGAATGGACATTTCAAGAAAAGGAAATTCAACAATGATGGAAAGACATCAGCACCAGCACCCGTTGTTAAGGAAGGAGAACGACCACCTATCATATGTTTCAAATGCGGAGGGGAGGGACATATCAGTCCAAACTGCGCGATGTCGTCCAAAGTATGTTATAATTATGGAAGAGAAGGTCACCTAGCCCAATTTTGTCGTTCATCGAAGACAAGTTCAGCTAGGATGGAGGCACCAAAGGCCGTCCCAGAAAAGTCAAAACTGGTAGTGTAAGGGAGAGCGTTTGTTATGACCTCCCAGAAAGCAAGGAACCCGAACGAGGTCATCACAGGTAAGCTTATCGTAAACTCTAGCGAAGTATATACCTTATTTGATACCGGTTCTACCCATTCTTTTATTTCTCCTACTTGCGCTCAATGTTTAAAATTGACTCCGGAGAAATTGGACTTTGACTTAGCTGTTGAAACTCCGTTGGGAGAAACCTTCATTACATCCACTGTTTATAAGTCTTGTTTTGTTCAAATCGGTACCCTCACATTACCTGTCGATCTTATTTCATTGAAAATACTTGCATTTGACGTAATTCTAGGGATTGACTGGTTAGCTACTCATCATGCAAAAATTGATTGTTTTCGTAAGGTTGTTAGCTTTCATATTCCTAACCAACCTATTATGCGAATTCAAGCAACGAAACCATTAAAATCAATTATTGTCATCTCAAGCCATAAAGCTATTCATTTATTGAAAAACAGATGTCAAGCTTTTTTAGCTTATGTCACGGATCTAAACAAAAATACGTCAGTTTTGAATGATATTTCTATTGTTAATAAATTTCCTGACGTATTCCCTGAAGAACTTCCTGGCCTACCCCAGAGCGTGAAATTGAATTTTGTATCGACCTTGAACCAGGTACAAAACCTATTTCCAAAACCCCATATCGAATGTCTCCTATTGAACTTCAGGAGTTAAAGACCCAATGCGCGAGAATTGTTAGACATCGGTTTCATTCGTCCTAGTACGTCTCCTTGGGGTGCTCCTGTTCTATTTGTGAAAAAGAAAGATGGGAGTATGCGACTTTGTATTGAATATCGGGAGTTGAACCATGTCACCATCAAAAATAGATATCCGTTGCCACATATTGATGACCTTTTTGACCAGTTGCAAGGCGCCAAATTCTTTTCAAAGATTTATCTTCATTCCTGATATCACCAATTAAAGATTATAACCGATGACATTTCAAAGACGGTTTTCAGAACTCGGTACTGGCATTATGAATTCCTAGTCATGTCTTTTGGATTAACTAATGCTCCTACTGCCTTTATGGATATGATGAACCGAGTATTCAAGGAATATTTGGATCACTTTGTGGTCGTCTTTATTGATGACATCCTCATATATTCCAAAAGCCGTGAAGATCATGAGCAACACTTTAGGCTGATACTCCAAAAGCTTCGTGAAAATAAGCTTTATGCCAAGTTGAAGAAATATGAGTTCTGACTTGAGGAAGTAGCATTGCTTGGGAACGTAGTATCAAGTCATGGAATATCTGTTGACCCAGCAAAGATTAAAGCTATTCAAAGTTGGGAGCAACCTAAATCAGTGACCGAAGTACGTAGCTTTCTTAGCTTAGCTGGTTATTATCGGAGATTCGTAGAAGGGTTTTCTCGAATCGCTACTCCATTAACTCAGCTGACTCAGAAAGATACAAAATTTGATTGGAACGAGGAATGTGAGAAGAGTTTTCAAGAGCTCAAGAGGAGACTCATTTCAGCACCTGTTCTAACAATACCATCTGGCTAGGAGGGATTTGTCATCTACAGTGATGCGTCGGGCAAAGGGTTAGGATGTGTTCTCATGCAACATGGGAAAGTCATAGCCTATGCCTCTTGGCAACTCAAAGAATATGAGAGGAATTATCCTACTCATGATCTAGAGTTGGCAACTGTTGTCTTTGCACTTAAAATTTGGAGGCATTACTTGTATGGGGAGAAAGTGGAGATCTTTACATATCATAAAAGCCTCAAATATTTCTTCACTCAAAAGGAACTCAACATGCGACAACGACGTTGGCTTGAACTATTGAAAGATTATGATCATACCATTCAATACCATCCTAGAAAAGCGAACGTGGTAGCTGACGCATTGAGTAGAAGATCATATGCAGGTACGAGTGTGATATTGTCAACGCAAAGGCCCATTTTGTATGACTTGCAAAGGATGGAGATTGAGACAAAGACTCCAGTGAACCACGTGATGATGGCGAATATATGAGTAGAACCGACTTTAATCGATAAAGTTAAAGCTGCTCAAGCTACAGACCTGGAGCTAATGCGTATGAGGAAGAAAGTGGAAGAAGGTGCTATGCCAGAAGCAAGAATTGATGAGGAAAGAATACTTCGAGTCAACTCCAGACTTTGTGTTCCTACCAACCCCGATTTAAAGTATAGAATCATGATGGAGGCGCACAACACACCCTTTGTAATCCATCCTGGGAGTACCAAAATGTATCGTGATCTTTGTCATACATTTTGGTGGAGCAATATGAAGAGAGAGATAGTGTTGTTTATCTAAAGGTGTCTAACTTGTCAACGAGTCAAGGCGGAGCATTAAGTGCCAAAAGGTCCATTGCAACCACTTGAAATTCCAGAATGGAAGTGGGAGCACATTACCATGGATTTTGTTATTGGTCTTCCCAAGGTTTCTCAAAGAATTGATGTGATTTGGGTCATTGTTAATAGATTGACCAAGTCTGCTCATTTCTTACCAATACGAAAAACTTATACACTTGAACGTCTTGCTATAATGTACATAAATGAGATTGTAAGATTGCATGATATGCCAGTATCCATAGTTTCTGATCGAGACCCAAGATTCATTTCAAGATTTTGGGTTAGATTGCAAAAAGCTATGGGCACGGATCTACGATTTAGTTCGGCATATCATCCTCAGATAGACGGACAATCAAAGAGGACTATTCAAACTCTGGAAGATTTATTAAGACTCTGTGTCCTTGACTTTAAAGGAAGTTGGGACAAGTTCTTACCATTAGTGGAGTTTTCCTACAACAACAGTTATCAAGCAAGTATTGGCATGGCTCCATTTTAGGCGTTGTATGGAAGAAAGTGTCGTTCTCCAGTATGCTGGGATGAGGTGGGTGAAGCAACGTTGTTGGGACCGGAGTTGGTACATATGACTACAGAAAAGATTCGAACAATCCGACAACGTATAAAAGCCTCACAAGATCGACAAAAGAGTTATGCTAATCTTCATCGAAAGGACGTGGAATTCGATATTGGAGATCATGTGTTGTTACGTGTTTCTCCATGGAAAGGAGTTATGAGATTCGGAAAGAGAGGAAAGCTCAATCCTTAATTCATTGGCCCATTTTTAATCCTCGATCGAGTAGGAACTGTGGCGTATAGACTTGCTTTACCGCCAAGTATGTCTCGTGTTCATAACGTTTTTCATATATCTATGTTACGTATATATGTGAAAGACCCGAACCACATTATTGAGTTAGAACCGGATGAAATAGCAGAAGATTTAACGTATGAAGAGGTTCTTGTTAAAATCTTGGATAAGAAGGAGCATATCCTACGCTCCAAGGTTATACGTCAAATCAAAGTTTTGTGGAGGAACCACGATGTTGAGGAAATGACTTGGGAATTAGAATCTGAAATGAAATCAAGGTATCCTTACCTCTTCGACATACCAGGTACGTACCCTAATTTTGAGGGCAAAATTTCATAAGAAGGGGAGGTTGTAAGACCCCAACTTTTATGAATAAAGATGATTTTTCTATGAATATTATTTTTGAATATTATGGAATGAATTTGATATAATGTTATAGTTGTGGGTAATATTTATAAATTTTGCAAAGTACGCAAGTTTTTCTATTATATTCGATTGGTCGGGGAATATTCATTTTAGCAAGGAATATTCGTACAACGACACAATCATTGGTGGACCCCACAACAGAATTATCGTCGAATTGAGAAAATGACAAAAATATTTTTATGAAAATAACGGCAGAAGTTTTATCGTTAATACTGTTGAACTACTCGGTTGTAAAAGTACAGTAATACACGTGGTTACATAGTAGCACACGGTATTGGTTATTGATGCTTACGTGAGAAGTCACTCAGTTATACTCAATTATTGCTACAGTAATTGCTGCATCATATCTCTCATATTATTTATTCGATTATTGTTACAATATAATCTGCATTATATGTTATATTATTAAATCAATAATTGAGACGACATAGTTATTCATATTATTAAATTGCAATATTTATAATGTCTAGAAGTTCTGTCAATGAGAGGTTTAGTCACCTAATTGCGCGCCAATAGGGAGAAGTCTTTATTGGAAAGCCCCCTCTTTCCTGGGAACAACCTGGTTGTTAAATATTGTGAGTTATAATATTAATGATGAATAAGTTTATGTTGATTAAAGATGAATTTGATAGTTTCATTATGTTGGAATTATTTGTGTTAGTAGAAATCAACATCTATTCTGATGATAATTGATGTCTGGAGGTTATATTGTTCAATCAAGTATTCGAGATACTTTTTGTGTCGAAGTTACTATTCACGAAGTTACTATTCATGAATTACTATTCACGAGTTATAATTCAGGAGTTACTATTCACCCGAACAATATATTTCTTTTCGGTCCAAATTATTTTTGGGTACAATATTATTCCATGAGGAGATGTGCTAATTTTTCAGACCGTTGGTTGAAGTTTTAATAGTGAATCAATATGGATCGCTGGTTTAAGTTTTAATAGTGAATCAGTATGGATCGCTAGTTTAAAGTTTTAATAAAGAATCAGTATGGACCGTTGCTTTAAGTTTTAATAGTAAATCAATATGGACCGTCCGTTTAAAAGTAAATCGATCTGGATCATTCATGAATTAGTTACTTCTTCTATAAATAGAAGTTCATTCCTACATTATTTCTTACGAATTCACTGAAACTCTAGAGAGAGAAATTATAGAGAGAAAGAAGAAGAGTATTCTTTCTTCACTACTTCTATATCCAGCTTTTTTTTACGGTGAGGGTGTTATTTCTTTTGTATTCATGACGAGAACTTCATTATTCCATTCTTCATTATTACATTGGAATAACTCAGATATCGCTGAGCTACCCTATACTTAGTGAAATTCTTCTCATTATTCCATTATTTATTATTACGCTGAATAACTTTTGATATCATGCTACCCTATACTTGGTGAAATTCTTACATTATTCCGTTCTTTATTATTCTCGTTGAATATCACATGCATGCTTTTTTACGCGATTTGGTTCTCATCTTTATTATTACATTGGAATATCCTGTCTATCGTTTTACACGGACACTGTTCCGCCTTTTATTATTACATTGGAATATCCTGTTTGTGCGTTTTACGCTGGACCTGGTTCCGTTATTTATTATTCTATTGGAATAACCTGCCTGTGCAGTCTATCACATGCCAGGTGATTTCTTTTGTTATTCCATTCTTTATTATACTCAGTTGGTAAAAGTTTTGACTTCTATACTCCATGAATTAGAGGAATATCACTGATATTTGTGCTTCATCCAGTATCATTTCATGAAAATATTCTTCTGAGCATTCTTGAATTTTACTCTATAAAGAAGTATCATGTTGACAATTTGGACGTTATTAGTTCCTGGATAAATTAATTCTTGAACTTGTTTTATTGAATTCTTATATAATTGTCATCATCCTCATGTTTATATTTTATTGAAAGTCATTTGTGGCCTGTAGTGCATAGATGGACTTGGTATGATTATGATCTGGGATTATTCGGTATAATCATGACCGTAATGTTACAAATGATGTGATAAAAGTCATCATTGGCCCGTACTGCATTGATGGACAGTTGTTGGCATGATCATGACCATTGATGAATACACGAATATCCTTGGCCCGTAGTGCATGGATAATTTGTGGTCGTGATACTAATGAATATCCTTGGCCGTAGTGCACGGATGATGTGGATTATTTATTAAGCTGAGTCTCAGTGATAAAATATTGATAATAAACTTTTTAAATCATAAAAGATAGTAGATTTTATTCTCTACTTGACTCTTTTAATGGATTGCTTATTCCGCTGCAGTTAAACTTGTTGTCTATTGTATTTTATCAATTTAACATTGTTGAAGGCTAATGATAATTTATCCTGCATTATCTTAGTCATAATATTTCTTACTGGGCTAGTTGAGCTCACCTTTTCTTTCACTGTTCTCTTCAGGAAGTGAGAACGTAGCAGGGACTAGTCGGGGAACGGAGTGATGGTCCAGATGATAGCATTAGTAGTCCTCACTATTCTATGAAATAGTGTGATAATAATTGTAATGAGGACTTATTCTGAGAGTGGATATTGTCTAGAAGACAATATTTGTATTCAAACTCATAGCTCTTGTTGTATATTTAAGATTGTATTTGTATTCTGTACCATGTATTTGGCGACTCAAGATGGGTGATGTATACTTATTTTGGGGGCGTCACAATACCACTGATACTTGGGCGTCCAATTTTAGCCACGGGAAGAACATTGATTGATGTGCAAAAAAGGGAACTCACGATGAGGGTACAAGATCAAGAAGTGACCTTCAATGTGTTTAAAACAATTCAATTTCCGAAAGAGGATGAAGAATGTTTTAAAGTCGATGGGGTTGAATCCGCAGTAAAGGAATGTTCAGAATTCGAGGTGTTGTTGCCTCCTTTTTAGTCTAACAAAAAAGACTCTAACTCATGCAAGCATACATAGGTCAACAAGTAGTACAGAGTAAGAAAAGTATCGATCCACGGAGAAAGGTTTTAAATCTTAATTATCATACATCAACTATTTCACTATTTTTATATGCTTTAACGAATAACTTACAATTATAATTAATTCTAAATTCAATTAATGAATAAAAATATAATATTAAAGCAATGTAATCAAATTTGGAGAAGAATGGGACTCTAATTTCATTTAATATTTCATCTAAATTGCAACCATCATGTAATATTTATATACTTATCATGGAAAACTAGTAAAGAGCACAAAAGTGGACATAACCATTTTTCAACGAACTATGACCTATTCACATATCCTCCACATATGATAGAAATCATGTAAGCGACACTATTACCAAAATCACTATATGTCTATGTGAAATTGTAGCAATAATGAATTAAAGTGCAGGCTCTTTTCATGACTACACACGGTGAAACGGTATATTTCTATCCGGTTCACGAATTACAAAGCTTAACAAATCAGCCTTATAAACATATGCCATTATGATTTTATCCATACTCATATTTCAATTTTCAAATCCATATAATTATACAAGGTGAATGGGATCAAACATTCATTCATTAGGCTCAATCATAATAGGTAATCCAGTGATAAAAATACAACCAAATAATCAGATATATAAGTTTAGACAACATATCAAAATCCATTAGAATCCCATAATGGAGTTTAGTTCATTTTTGAACCAAAAGCCATTATGGGATTGAAGCAACACATGGAATTAAACAATGCAAATAAGAGATGTAAGATAAATGATAAACAAATCTGTTAAACCCAGTTGCAGAATCTGTTCCAAGCTTGTTCCAAAGCACCAATAATATCCTGAAAATGAAACTAATAATTATTGAATAACCAAGTTGAAGAGAGGATACAGAAATGTATCAAAAATTGATCAAAACCTCTTTAGCCTAGTTAAACTTAAGAACCTTAATTACTGATATGAAAACTAATAAAAAAAACTCCAATAAAACACATCTGGTGCCAACCATATCGTTCATTTGAGCCTAAAGCACTCAAATTTCAAATTATAAAAAGTCAACAAAACAGATTGCAGAGGACTTGCGCGGTCGCGTAAGATTATACTGCAAAACAGGCGCGGGCACGCGATAGGTTTGTCTGTCGAGACCTTGGCACAGGCGCACGAGATTCCTTCTTTGCTGGGGCACGGTTGCGCAATGGTGCAAAGTTGTTTGACTTCAAGTAGCGTGGGCGCGCGATGTAAGGCCTGATTATCAGCGTGGCCGCACGGCTACTGCATGTTGTCTTATACTGTCTTGCTGTTGTTGCTTCTTGATTGTTGTTGTTTGTTCTTCATCCTTTCTTTTCTGCATAGCACTCATCCATTGCTTCAGTTCCTCATCTACTCATGTCCATCTTGCCTAGTCTTTGCTAGCTTTATGCCACCATGCTTATCCATACTATTCTTGCTTTTCCATGCCTTTCCTTGCCATAGGAGTTCCACTACAAGTACTGCAAAATAAACATAAAATGCAACTAAAACATAGTAAAAACTACTTGAGATGAGAATAATTCTAGTGATTTGTCACCCAATAAGTAGGTATAAAACCTACTTATCAGGTGCATGGTGATTCACTTGAGATAACGCTAACACATCCTTGTGCAGCAGATTTCCCCTCTTCGCTAGAGTACTTGAATCTTTTGAAGGCATCACAACCGTTCATATCATATGGAAATCGATTCAAAGATTTGGGAAGAACTGAGAAATCAAATTCACAACAGAAGACATCAATTGAGGAACCTCCAGCATTAGAGTTAAAGCAATTACTGATTCACCTCAAGTATACCTATATAGGGGAATCGTCGACTTTACCGGTTATCATTTCAACTTTACTCATAGTAGATCAAGAGGATATATTATTAAGAGTGCTTCGAGAATTTAAAACTACAATTGGATGGACAATAGCCGATATAAAGGGAATCAGTCCCTTATTCTGCATGCACAAGATTCTATTGGAAGATGAAGCTAAACCGGTTGTGGAACAGCAGCGCTGATTGAACCCAACTATGAAAGAAGTGGTCAAAAAGGAAATTATTAAATGGTTAGATGCACGCATTATCTATCTTATATCCGATAGTTCGTGGGTCAGCCCGGTGCAATGTGTCCCCAAGAAGGGGGTATGATAGTCGTAGAAAATGAAAATAACGAACTGATTCCAACCAGAACTGTGATAGGATGGCGAGTGTGCATGGACTATAGAAAATTAAACAAGGTGACTCGAAAAGATCACTTCCCTCTACCATTCATCGATCAAATGCTTGACATGTTAGTCGGGCAACAGTTCTACTGCCTATTAGATGGATATTCTGGATATAATCAAATTATTATAGCATCAGAAAATAGGAGAAGACGAAGTTCACATGCCCTTATGGAACATTCGCATTTCGAAGAATGTTTTTCGGATTATGTAACGCACCAGCAACATTCCAATGCTGCATGATGGCTATATTCTCTGACATGGTGGAGAAAAACGTAGAGGTATTCATGGATGATTTTTCAGTATTCGGGGACACCTTCAATCTGTGTTTGGCCAATCTGATGTTAGTCCTTCAAAGGTGTGTGGACACTAATCTGATCCTTAACTAGGAAAAATGCCATTTCATGGTACAAGAAGGGATCATATTAGGCCATCAAGTGTCAGCCGAAGGATTAGAAGTTGATCGAGCAAAAATTACGACAATTGAACATTTACCTCCTCCAACTTCGATCAAAGGGATTTGCAATTTCTTAGGCCATGCAGGATTCTATAGACGCTTTATCAAGGACTTCTCCAAAATCACTAAACCGTTGTATGCCTTACTTGAGAAATATGTGCCATACAAATTTGACTCAAATTGTCTCCAGGCATTCGAGTTGTTAAAACAGAAATTGGTAACGACACCATTAATCATTGCACCAGACTGAAATCTTCCCTTTGAACTAATGTGTGACGATGGCGATTATGTTGTGGGAGCAGTTCTAGGCCAACGAAAGGACAAAGTGTTCCACGCAATTTACTATGCCAGCAAAACATTGAACGATGCGCAAGTAAATTACACAACTATAGAGAAAGAACTTCTCGCAGTCATATTTACGTTTGACAAGTTTTGGGCTTATTTAATCAATACAAAGGTCGTGGTATTCACAGATTAGTCAGCCATCAAATATCTCATCTCTAAAAAGGACACCAAACCACGGCTAATTCGATGGGTCCTTCTCCTATAAGAATTTGACTTAGAAATTCGAGACAGAAAAGGAACTGAAAACCAAATTACCGATCACTTATCTCGATTGGAGAATGAGCAACAATTGAAAATTGATACGAACACAATCAACGAATCCTTTTCAGATGAGAAATTATTTTTAATAGAAACTAAAATCCCTTGGTACGCGGATCATGTGAATTATATTATGAGCTGGGTGATACCCCTTGGGGGAATATTTGGGGTATATAAGCTATATAAAAAAAAGAAAAAAAAAGTATGAATAAACATCGTGGTGTGCTTGTCTAGTTTTGTGGCCTTTGTTACTTGAGTAAGTAAGTCCGAGGGGATTGTCTTTACACCTAGCGCCCTAAGGTCTTAATGGTCTGGGAGTCATTGGTCGAAAGCTCGTTAAGGTAGCATTGAAAAGCATAAGGGAATAGGACATTGCATAGCTATGTGTATATAAAAAAATGAATAAAACGGGAAATAAGAGCAAAAAGCCCCCGTAGATGAAAAATAAAGCATAAGTATCCCATGTTGACCCTCGATATTGGTAATTGTTTGATTTTAGTTGGATCTAGCTTGTTTTTGGATTTCTTGAGTTTACAATGTATGATGCCTTCGAAGAGACTTGTTATATGTTAAATTTGATTTTATATCAGTTAACATTGTTGTGGAGCACACACGCACTATATTAGTGATAACAGTCTAAGATTTGATGATTGATTGGAAAATTATTGATTTGTTATGATATGATGTATTATCAAGTGTACTTGATTTCTCTAAGGCTTGTTGATTAGACTTGTGTTTATCAATACTGCTGGATTCGTAGGCATGTAGATTAGTTGCATTACATAGCATTGTTGCTTTGTGTTTTTTCTTGAGGACAAACAACGATTTAAGTTTGGGGGTATTTGATAAGTAGTTTTATACCTACTTATCCGGTATCTATTACTTGAATGAGTTGCTTAAAATTATGTTTCTTAGTTACTTTTCATACATTTTATGTTATTTTGTAGGTTATGACATAGAATTGGCATGAAGAAGCAAGGAAAAGCAATTCGGACATCTTTTGGACTAAAATATGCAAGCAAATACAAGAAGGGGAGATTGTAAGAATTTTAACACTACGTTAGACGCATTTTATTGGCTTGGAACTTGGATTATACTGTAGAGCTTCTTCTTATCTTTTTGGAATATCTTGAATCATCCCAATCGGAGTTCGGATGCGAGAGTTATGGCCTTTTTATCAACGATGATCAAAGCTAAGAGTTCTCATGCTTGCAATTTACATAGCATCTACTTCAAGCTCGATTTTGATCTTGTTTTGGCCATAATTTCTCAATTCTCAAGGAATGGAAGTTGTAGAGGTCGCCGATAGCTTCGATTTGATAGGTAGCAGGCCCCGTAACTCCTCTCGGATCAAAAGTTATGGCCGTTTTACCAAAGGACGTCGAGAAAGCGAAAAAAGTGACCCCACGGCAAGGGCTTTTCCCTTCACAAAATGCCTCACAAAGGCAGGCATACTAGGTGGAAAACAAAACCATAGCCCGTCGGGGCGGGCCCTTTACAAGGCTAGACCCATTTGGGCTGGCATCTGTATAAAACTTAGTTTTTTTTCCAAATTTGAGTCCAAGAAGGATTGGTTCGATTCGATTGACTCAAGGACTTTCAAGAAGACTTAAAGACAGATAAAAAGACTTATAAAAGGATGAGAAACACATAGATTAGAAGGGAGAGAGAGGATTAGATTAGAGTAGAATAGGAGAAAATGCTAGTTTTTATGAGATTTGGAGAGATTGAAGCACTTGGAAGCCATTGGAGATCCAGATCAAGAGCGAGACGAATTATGAATTTGTCGACAACAGATTCACTTCTTTTCCTTAATCTTATTTTTATCTTTTAATGTGTATTCAAGTGTGGATTCTTAATTTTAATTCAATGAACTAATTCTTTGTTTGAGATTACAATGGATCTTATTGTGTAGTTTATTTTAATATACTTCGCTATCAATTATTATGTTCTATTGTGAGGATTGTCTATTGTGATTTGGACTTAATTGTTTAATTGATTGGCCATCAATTACCGTGATAATCTATATGAACTCGAGAGATGAAGTTTAGAATTAGATTTGATCATAATAGCATGTGTTTGTGATTTTTGCATAGATGGAATTCATGATTCGTGTTTAGGATAGAGATATGTCTTTACGCCATATGTAATATTATAGAGAACTTGTGCTTTAAATCCTTTTTAATTGTAATTCACTTAGAGATATAGTGGATTAGTTAATTAGGGTGTCTTGCTTAATTCTATCATCTGTGGATTTAAGTGAGTATGGGTATTATGCATCGAGAGGTGGTTTTATCTGCTTTAGTGTTCTTGATTAACAATTCAGGATAGAGAATAATTGATGAGAAGTATGTTAACTTAAATGAAGCAATAAGTGAAGTTGTGATCTTAAATCTCCGTAATCTTAATTTAACTAGTGGAATTTAATAGTAGTTTAATTATATAATTTGAAATTCATTCGTTTAAATAAGATTGAGTTGGTTACGGGTTAGTACTTGGTGATTTTTATTAAACAATTCCTCGTGGGAACGATACTGAAATTCAGATAAGGCACAATTAGAAGGGGGGGTTGAATAAGTGTGGATACAAACTATGTCCAATTTAAAAACTTTAAATTAAAATATTGAATGTAGTCAACTATATTGATGAATGCAGCTTGTTGAATGAATATGGTCTACCGAATTGAATTTTTGTTTAAGAAAATATCTTGGTGTTTTTGTAAGTTAAATAAAATATTTAATGATAACAAAAATTCTCACGATTAGATTTTGTTTATTTAGCAAACCAATAAACTTGAATGAAATTAAGTTAAATCAAGTAATAAAAATAACACCAAGATTTTTACGTGGTTCGGCTATTACCCTCTATAATAATAGCCTACTCCACGTCCAATACCAACTTAGTATTGGAGACTCACTTTTATTTCTTTAAAAGACTCTTGTTACAATACAGATTCTATAAAATTGAATTACAATAATTCACTTGAGCACTCTTGCTCCTTGTGCACCAATGCACTCCTTAAGCACCTATGCTTCCTTGAACCTGTTTATAAACAAACCTTAATCCACCTGGATTAAATTCCCTTAGACAACACTTAGTCTAAACAAAAATAAGATTACAATAATAGAGGTCTAATGATCAAAGAAAATAAACAATTTAACAATGCAAGGGTCAACTAGTGAATGCAATGATCAAGTAATAAAAAAATAGATATCACCAATATTATGCTCACGAAAGTTGACTGAGAATATTAGTTGATCAGCAGCTCAAAATTTGCACCAAGAATAGAATAGCTTTCAAAGTATGTAAGTGCAAAATATTAATTCAAGTGTTGTAAGTGTTGTATTTTCAACACTGATCTTAGTTCCTTTTATAGCCCAAATATATATTACCGTTGCTCATTCAACATAGTTACGTTGCAAACAAAAATCCCAAAGATAAGCTACAATTTTATTACTGTTGGGAACATTTAAAAATATAGACTATGTAAAAGATAACCCAAAAAGGTAATAAGTTCCGTGTACAACATATATAACTTATAACTGCCGCCTCATTAAAGTTACTGACTTGTTCAACATATATAACCTATAACCTATAAAGCACGAACTTTATTTTAACTAGACTCCTTAGTAAAATGTTAGTTCCGTAATACTTGCAAAGATATCAAACGCTTTCTTAGACCCATCATTATCTTGTATTCCCAAGAAATATGCAATTAAACTATTAACGAGATAATGATCACTCCTTAGTTGGCACAAACAAAATCTCTAGGTTACCAACACATGTAAAACTTCAATTAATTCTTGGATAAAGCTTTTTCCCATGCATGCTAATTAAATCGATCATCTCAAATATCAATAACATATATTAGACATGCATAATTAATTCTTATTTTTAATGCACACATAAAAATGTCCTAGAGCCTTGTATTGAAAAATCGAATATTTGCAATGACCTTACATATTTTTTCGTAAGACACAAAGCGTTTTCAATCTTCTTGAATAATCCATCAAATAATTCTTGAAACAATTTCCTGAAATTCACAATAAAGAATTTAGTACCAATGAACAAGTCATCATCAAAACATTAGGCTAGAACGTGACATAATCAACTTTCTCCCCCTTTTTGATGATGACAACTTAAATAAATGAAACTCCCCCTAAATTCATGCATATAACTTATTTCAGGAAAAATTTCGTAACCTACATATGTTAGTATCATACTAAACCAAAGATCAGATCATAATATTATCAAAATGAAAATGAAAACATCAGTCTTAGCATGCAACAAAACAAAACCACCATTAGTCTTAACATCCAGGCAAACATGCCTACTAAATACCAAATGAAACCATAGTCTTTGCACACAAAATGTAAATAGATATGAATAGATTCTCCCCCTTTGTCATCAGGCAAAAAAGGAAAGATAGAATCAAAATCAGTCAATGTCCTCGAGATTAGCCCTCTGTTCAGCACGGGAAGTGAAATAAGGACGATGACGAAGGCGATGAAGACATTCTTCCAAAGTGTAATCGTTGGCAAGTCGAGGTATAAAAGTTGCAGGAGGAAGTTCCATATCTAGAAAGTCACCCTTGTATTCATCCATCCAAATGTTCATCGACCATTCTGGGATTGGAGAATACATTGTTGGAACATGAAACCTTTGTCCCACATCATTGAATCTGGTCGCCATAAAATCTGCAAGCTCCCCGAGTTGATAACTAATAAACTTTACCTCTTGACTTAACTGACATGTGTTCCGATTGAATTTACGTTGGAGTGCTTCAACCATTGCTAGTGTCTGAATCTCAAAACACGCCTGGAGATCAATAAATTCATCTTCCACACGATGGTACAGTTTGTTAATTTTGGGAGCATCCATCGGTAGTTTCCCTTTCTCAAGAATCACAAGTAAATTTCTTATTTCGACCAAATCAGCTTTCACAGAATTTTAATTTTGTAGAATCTCATTTAAAACATTCATAATGTCAGACGCATGAGAATTTGGCAAAGAAGATGAAGATGAGTCAGGAGTAGGAGAAATAGGAGGAGGAGAGGTAATAGGAGGATCAGGGAGAAGACGAACAAACTCACCAGCATGAAAAGTGATGTGTGATTTTGTCAGATTGGCAGTGTCGATAAACTCATGATTTGTAACAGAAATTTCATCATCAAAAGAGATTTTGAAATGTTGGAAGAGTTTTGTTAAAAACTTGCTATGAGGAAGACACTTCTTGGTTTGACGAATGCAACTTTGTATATGAGACAACATCATTTGAGAAAAATTTAAAGATTTTCCCTTAAGAATCATAGCCACAACCACTAAATCTTGATAAGTAAAATCCGCCCCACCACCGAGTCAGGGAAACAAATTATATCGAACCAATTTATGTAACACACATGCAGTAGGACACACACTCACAGTTTTTGGAAGAAACGGAGATGAAAGAGAATAATCATTTATAACAATATAAAGCTGTTCCAAGGGATGAAAAGGGATATTAGCAACACCTTTAAGAGTAAAAGGACAAGGTCTAGCAGAAGAAATACCAAGAATGCTACCAAAGTCAATACTAGTGAAAAATAATGACTTACCCTTAACAAATGTTGTAAAACAATCCCCATTGCATTCAAGATTAGTATAAAATTATTGGACTAACCTAGGATAAGCAACAGTAGGAGGGAGCGGCATAGAAGAAATGTTGCAATCAATGAAGAGTTTTTCCAGAACATAGTGTTTTAGATAAAATAGATCCAAAGATTTTTCATACACAAATTGCTTTGTAGCAATGGAGTTTTTAAAATGAGTTTTTAAACTAGGTCCTCTAAAGAAATTTTCTTGCATATCAAAGGAGGATGAAAATGGATTTACCAGATTTGAAGGAGACTCTGGCGGTGAAAAAAATTGTTCTTCATCTACTGGCTGCTTCAATTTTCCCCAGTGAGATAGTTCGACTTCTGCGGTTTTTAAGAAAGAAAAACTAGAGTCTGAGTCGTCGGATAAAATTGTGGCATCAGACAACAAATGCATAGAGGATTTCTTATGTATGCGCTTGGATTTCATCTTTGTTCCCGTAAGATTTTTCAACGAAGATCCTTCTTCGTTTGATTTCCTAGACGATCGATTGCTAGCCCTAGTTTTCATGGTGTTATAGATTTGTGAAAGGAAAACGAAGGAGTTTTGGTAAATGAAGGAGATGTATCTGATTTAAGAAGAAAATTGAAGATATAGAAATCAAGTAAAACTCTGTTATCGAAAGACATATGTCTTTTCAATTTTCAAAAAAAAAACTGTTCGGCTGCTGTTCCGTATCTCAAGGTGTAAACCTTTACGTTTCCCAAAGACATCCGGCGATATTAATAGAAACATGTATCTAGAACATAATTTGAGAAGATAAGGAATGGCAAACAGATATATATTTTATTAAATATCATGCAAAAAATAAATGATACATATATGTATAAAATATAGTTTGCATGTCATAAAATTTTAAGCACGTAAATCACAATTATATCATGCACGTTCCAAGTTTCTCTCCTTAGCATACAAAATCTTTCCTCACTCAAAGGTTTAGTAAAAATATCAGCTAATTGTTTTTCGGTAGGAATAAAAACCAATTTAACTAACCCTTTTGAAACATTATCCCTTAAAAATGATGCCTTACCTTTATATGTTTTGTACGTGAATGCAAAACGGGATTCTTTGATATGTCAATAGCACTAGAATTATCATAATATATAGGCACATTATTGCAGATTATGTCAAAATCATATAGAGTTTGTTTCATCCATAATATTTGAGAGCAACAACTCCCTGCAGCTAAATATTTACCCTCAGTGGTTGATAAAGCAACCGAAGTTTGCTTTTTACTATGCCACGAAACAAGACTTTGTTCCAAAAATGTATAAGCACCACTTGTACTTTTTCTATCAATTTGAAACCTTGCATAGTCAGCATCTGAATAACCCATTAGTTCAAAATGATTACTTATTGGATAAAATAACCCTAAATTTATAGTACCACTTAAATATTTAAAAATTCGTTTAACTGCTTGTAAGTGGAATTCTTTGGGTTGTGCTTGAAATCGAGCACAAAGACATACACTATACATTATATCAGGTCTAGATGCAGTTAAATATAATAAAGAGCCAATCATACCTCGATATTTAGTTACCTCTACATCTATACCTTTATCATCTGAAGTGAGCTTTATTGATGTACTCATTGGTGTAGCCTTTGGGTTGGTTCTTTCAAAGTCGAATCTTTTGAGTAACTCTTTTGTATACTTGGTTTGATGAATATAGATCCCTTCCCTTGTTTGCTTGATTTGAAGTCCCAAAAAGTAATTTAGCTCTTCCAGTAAGCTCATATCAAATTCCTTATGCATACACTTTGAAAACCACTCACAAAGAAAATCATTAGTAGCACCAAATATTACATCATCTACATATATTTGAACAATGATTATTTCTTGTTTTTCATGTTTAATAAATAAGGTAGAATCTATTTTACCTCTAGTGAAACCACTTGAAATGAGATACTTACTCAACCTTTCGTACCAAGCCCTTGGAGCTTGTTTGAGACCATAGAGAGCTTTTTTTAGTTTAAAAACATGATTTGGATATTTCTCATGTTCAAATCCAGGAAGCTGTTTGACATAGACTTCTTCATTGATGTATCCATTAAGAAACGCACTCTTTACATCCATTTGGTAAAGCTTGAATTTCTTATAACAAGCAAATGCTAACAAGATTCGAATAGACTCTAGTCTTGCAACTGGAGCATAAGTTTCTTCGTAGTCAATCCCTTCTTGTTGATTGTAACCTTGAGCTACTAGCCTTGCTTTGTTGCAAGTAATTGTTCCATGCTTATCAAGCTTATTTTTAAACACCCATTTTGTTCCAATGACAGAACTATCTTTAGGAGGAGACATTAATTCCCAAACTTGGCATCGTTCAAATTGTTGAAGTTCCTCTTGCATTGCAATTAGCCAATTTTCATCAAGTATAGCTTCTTTAACATTCTTTGGCTCAACTTGCGATAGAAATGCAGAAAACGCACATTGATTTTGTAGGTTTCTTCGTGTAGTAACTCCTTTGTTTATATCTCCAATGATATTTTTCGGTGGATGATCCTTGAGATATTTTGCTGACTTTGGCATTTGAACATCATGTATTACCTCTTCTTGTTGAGAAAAATTCTCTTCAAGACCTTGTGTTTCTTCTTGTTCATTTTCATGTAAATCGTTCAATCCAGTCTGTTGAGTTTGTCCATTCGGTCTGCTGAATGGTTCTCTTCGGTTTGCTAATTTTGTGAAAATCTCCAAATTTCCTGCATCCTCTTCTCTTTCTTTTGGAAGATCATTGTTAGTCTCATTGAAAGTTATATGAATTGATTCTTCAACACATAACTTATAAACATTAAATACAAGATATGTCTTGCTGTTATGTGAATAACCAATGAAAATACCTTCATAGGATTTAACATCAAATTTTCCCAAGTTATCACTAGTATTTAATATATAACATTTAGACCCAAATACTTTGAAATAACTTATATTAGAAATTTTATTATTCAAAAGCTCATAAGGAGTTTTTAAAATAATAGGACGAATAAGAACTCTATTTAACACATAACATGAATTATTAACAACTTCAGCCCAAAATTTCTTTGGAAGTTTGCTTTCTTGTAAAAGTGTTCTAGCTGTTTCTTGAAGTGTTCTATTCTTTCTTTCCACTACTCCATTTTGTTGAGGAGTTCTAGGAGCTGAAAACTCAAGGCTTATACCTTTTTGATCACAAAATGTAATAAAATCTTTTTGAAATTCGGTACCATGATCACTTCTAATTTTTATAAGTTTGAAACTATACTTATTCTCTAAATTTCTTATCAATTTCTCAAACTCTTTAAATGCTTCATCTTTGGTTCTTTAGAATAATACCCATGTATATCTAGAAAAATCATCAACTATGACAAGTGCATAAAATTTACCATTAATACTAGCATGCCTTTCTGGGCCAAATAAATCAAGATGAAGTAATTATAAAGGAGTAGAGGTTGATACCATATTCTTTGCACTGAATGATGTCCTTACTTGTTTTCCAAGTTGGCAAGGGACACATATTCCCTTCTTTTCATATTTTATCTTTGGCAAACCTTTGACAAGATTCTTTGAGGACAATTTCTTGATTAGATCCATGTGAACATGTCCCATCCTCTTGTGCCATAGATTAGCCTCATCTTGCATGGATCAAGAAGACATAATTCTTCATCCTGCTTCCTCAAAGTCAATAATATATATATTTCCTTCTCTTTGTGCAACTAGAGAAACATTGTTAGTACCATGAGAAATAATGCATTTTTCTTTATCAAAACTGACTTGGTGGCCATTGTCCATTAATTGACTTATACTAATAAGATTAAATTCAAGACCGTTAACAAGATGAACATTATCGATGTTGACCTTACCATTATCGATTTTACCTTTTCCAACAATCTCACAAGTTCGATTATCTCCGAATGTGACCGTTCCATTTTTCTTCTTGATTTTTAGTTCCACAAAATTTGATTTGTCACTGGTCATGTGACGAGAGCATCCACTATCAAGAATCCATTTTTGAGATAGAACCTTCGCCTTGAAACATACCTGTCAAGAAAAATTGATTTATCTTTTTGGTACCCACATCTTTTTGGGTCCTTTACGGTTAGTTACAAGTAAATCAATATTTTTAACCCATACTTTTTTAATCTTATTTTTCTTAAAAAAATTTATGTCCAAGTGACCTTTAATACCACAGTTTTTGCATGTTGTGAAAGGAGAACAATAATTCAATTTGAAAAGCGACTTGGATCTAAGCATATTCACATTATCGGTTTTATGAGTGGGATTATAACCTATTCTTTGTCTATCAAAACTAGGTTTTTGCTTTCCTAACATGACAGTTAGATTTTCTTCTCCTTGAACAAATCTAGGAAGAGATATTTTTAATGAATCTACTTCCTTTTGAAGTTCATTAGTATGATTGGGTTTAGACTGGGATTCATTACCAAAAGCATCGATACATACATCTCGCATTTTCAGTTCTTTTGTCAATTTTTCAACTTCATTGTTCAAGTAAGTCACTTTGTTAAAAAGAACTTTGTTATAATTTTCAAGAAAATCATTTTTAGCAATCAAAACTTTTTCTTCTTTACATATAGATTCCTTTTCAATATTTTTCTTTTCATCTATTAAAGATTCTACTTCACCCATTAATGTGTTAACTAAGTCTTTCAAATATGCATTCTTTTCTTTTAATTTCTCATTTTCTTGTTTTAAAGAAATAATTTCAAAAACAGATACCTCATTTGATTCACCTTCTATTCTCATGAAACATACTTGAGCTATCTCATCCTTGGCGTCGACCTCAACTTCAGATTCTTCTTCATCACTCCAAGTGACCAGTGCCTTGTTTTTCTTATTATCCTTGAAGCCTATTTTTCCTTTATTCTTTAGTTGAAAACAGTCCTTCTTGAAGTGCCCTGGACGTCCACATTTAAAACACATTTCCTCAGTTTGCTTTCCTTTGCCTTTATTTGAGTTGAAGATATTCTTTCGTTTGTTCTTTCTTTGTAGAAGTCCTTTGAGTCTCCGTGACATCATAGCTATCTTTTCGTCAGAATCATCATCAAGCTCTTCTTCATTTCCTGCATTAAGAGCTAAAACCTTCCTACGAGGAGTTTCCTCCTCATCGTCATACCTCTTTAACTGATGTTCATATTCCTCAAGTTCACCAAAAAGGGTTAGTGTATCCATAGTAGATATAGTAGAGGAATTTTGAAGAGTAGTAATCTTAGATGCAAACCTCTTGGGCATAGCCCGGAGTAACTTACGATTAATCTCACTTTGTGGAATAGATTTGTCTAGTAGCTTTAAAGAGTTTAGAAGAACAAGGAACCTTGCTTGAGCCATCTTTATAGTTTCATCTTTCTCAAGTTTGAACATCTCATAATCATGCATAAGCATGCTTAGTTTAACTTCTCAAACTTTTGATGTTCCTTCATGACTCACTACTAGAGTATCCCAAATTTCCTTAGTTGTGTTGCATGAGGATACTTTGTCAATCTCGGACTGCACCATGCCGCTTAATAGAGTATTCATCGCCCTTGAGTCATAGGAGACCATGAAGGTTTCAATTGAATCCATCTCTAGCAAAGTCTTTGGAGTACCATCATCTTTCCTTGGAATAATTGGTCCATTCTCCACAACCCACCATTCCCAAGGTTCTCTTTTAAGGTAGATCCTCATTCGGAATTTCCAGAAGTTGTAGTTTTCTGTTCCATGCAGCAGTGGAGGTCTATTGGTTGATTACTTCTTGATTGTTGTTTCCGAACTGTGCCATGTCAGAATCATTCCCTACAAGTCACTTTTAAGACCAAGTAAGTAGAGCCAAGCTCTAATACCAAATGAAATTAAGATAAGGCACACTTAGAAGGGGGGGTTGAATAAGTGTGGATACAAACTATGTCCAATTTAAAAACTTTAAATTAAATTATTGAATGTAGTCAACTATATTGATGAATGCAGCTTGCTGAATGAATATGGTCTACCGAATTGAATTTTTGTTTAAGAAAATATCTTGGTGTTTTTGTAAGTTAAATAAGATATTTAATGATAATAAAAATTCTCACGATTAGATTTTGTTTATTTAGCAAACCAATAAACTTGAATGAAAGTTAAATCAAGTAATAAAAATAACACCAAGATTTTTACGTGGTTCGGCTATTACCCTCTATAATAATATCCTACTCCACGTCCAATACCAACTAGTATTGGAGACTCACTTTTATTTCTTTAAAAGACTCTTGTTACAATACAGATTCAATAAAATTGAATTACAATAATTCACTTGAGCACTCTTGCTCCTTGTGCACCAATGCACTCCTTAAGAACCTATGCTTCCTTGAACCTGTTTGTAAACAAACCTTAATCCACCTAGATTAAATTCCCTTAGACAACACTTAGTCTAAACAAAAATAAGATTACAATAATAGAGGTCTAATGATCAAAGCAAATAAACAATTTAACAATGCAAAGCTCAACTAGTGAATGCAATGATTAAGTAATAAAAAATAGATATCACCAATATTAAGCTCACAAAAGTTGATTGAGAATATCAGTTGATCAGCAGCTCAAAATTTGCACCAAGAATAGAATAGCTTTCAAAGTATGTAAGTGCAAAATATTAATTTAAGTGTTGTAAGTGTTGTATTTTCAACACTGTTCTTAGTTCCTTTTATAGCCCAAATATATATTACCGTTGCTCATTTAACATAGTTACGTTGCCAACAAAAATCCCAAAGATAAGCTACAATTTTATTACTGTTGGGAACATTTAAAAATATATACTATGTCAAAGATAACCCAAAAAGGTAATAAGTTCTGTGTACAACATATATAACCTATAACTGTCGCCTCATTAAAGTTACTGACCTGTTCAACATATATAACCTATAACCTATAGCACAGAACTTTATTTTAACTAGACTCCTTAGTAAAATGTTAGTTCCGTAATACTTGCAAGATATCAAACGTTTCTTAGACCCATCATTATCTTGTATTCCCAAGAAATATGTAATTAAACTATTAACAGATAATGATCACTCCTTAGTTGGCACAAACAAAATCTCTAGGTTACCAACACATGTAAAACTCAATTAATTCGGATAAAGCTTTTTCCCATGCATGCTAATTAAATCGATCATCTCAAATATCAATAACATATATTAGACATGCATAATTAACTCTTATTTTTAATGCACACATAAAAATGTCCTAGAGCCTTGTATTGAAAAATCGAATATTTGCAATGACCTTACATATTTTTCGTAAGACATAAAGCGTCTTCAATCTTCTTGAATAATCCATTAAACAATTCTTGAAACAATTTCCTGAAATTCACAATAAAGAATTTAGTACCAATGAACAAGTCATCATCAAAACATTAGGCTAGAACGTGACATAATCAACAGATACTCTACTTTCACTTTATTACTTGTTGACCACGTATACTTGCGAGTTGTGCGTAATTAGATTTTACCCAACATTGTTCAAAGATGCTCATGCTTTCATCAAAAGATGCGACAGATGCCAAAGAGTGGGAAATATAACAATTCATCATGAGATGCCACTTAATACAATGTTAGAAGTCGAATTATTTAACAATTGGAGTATCGACTTCGTGGGACCCTTTCCGTCGTCCTTTAACAACAAATATATCTTAGTGGCGGTGGATTATGTTTCCAAGTGGGTTGAGGCTATATCTTTCCCTTCTGCCTCTACTTCGTTTACTCTCCCCCAATCCCAAAACTCATGCCTCTAATTCCCGAATCCATTCCCCGCTAATTCTAGTGATTGTTGGCCGATTTGACTCTCTTATCTCAACAGTCACATCCCCACTACGGATTGTTCTCAACAGTTTGGGCATTCCACTACATATACGAATAGATTCTGTGTGAAGAGTTTGAGTTCCATATATGAGGTAATTGACTAATTGTGAAATCAAGTTCTATACTTTAGGATACTTTATTTTCATCATATTATTTGGGAGTCATTGGGATACTGCTGCCCAAGGATTGCATTGGATTATAGTTTCTTGTGGCATACTTGCTAGTTATAAGGAGTAAAGTTTGGGGGTATCTACTGTGACGCTCACAAAACTATTCGTAATTTGCCTAAACAAAGCTCCCACCCTCTATAATCCCAACACATCATGTTTTCTCACAAGAGACCACGGGCCTCCACCTATAGTACTCGGGCACCATTCGATAGCACTAAATTTGTGAGTGAAGCCGCAGAAACAATGCTCAAACGATAATTGATAAAAATACTCCGGTGTTGGAGAGGGGGTTGAAGCCAGTGCTAATCTAGACGGAGATATGGCCCTCATGATTGTGGAGCGTAATTAGTTTCAGCTAGTTGAGCAACCACAACCTGCAGTGATCAACATTGTCAAGGAGTTTTATGCCAATGCTATTGAGCATGTTGGTCATACGATCATGTTAAAGGGTAGATCGGTGTCATTCCATGCCACTGCAATCAACGAGTACTTTGGGTTGGAAACACCTTCGGATGCACGTTATGAAGACAGATTGCCTGACTTAGACAAACTTATTGTGCGATTATGCAAGCCATGAATGCAGTGGGTTACACAAACTGGAATAAATGAAAAGATTAGCTTTCCCCACTCTGCCTTAAGTCGCTATGGCAAAGCTTGGTACGCATTCATATGTTCCCGGTTGATGGCCACATGCCATCAGAACGATGTGACTAAGGAACGGACACGATTATTATATGGGATTGTCCACCATCACTTCCGGGCGAACAATAAAGTTATGTTTTATAAAGTGGATGTGGGTATGTGCATTCAGGAGTCGATCGAACGGTTGCTACGGGGTAGTACCACGGGTGGCCTTCTCCTTGGATTCCTCATTACTGATTTGTGCCACAAAGGCGGAGTGCAATGGCAAACCACCGAACCAATTCACCAGCCAATATCAATCATCAACCATGTTACCATTTACAAATATAAAGCATGGGATGGGGGCAAAATCACACCCGAGAGGAGAAGGATATATCATGATACGACCAGCATCACCCCAGTCGCTGATGATCTGATGGAAGAATGACCTGGGCCTACTACATCTACGCGAATTTTGAGACAAGACATGTTGTGGCTGGCTCAGCGTCGGGATATGATGAATCAGTATAATGTTAATTCTTTCAATGCTCTCGCAGATGCATTTTCTCGGTGTAATCCAAGTGTCGGTCTAGTCTATATGCATGTTCCTCCAATCCTTCCCGCATATCCTCCTTCGGATGAAGATGGTCCACCTAACAAGCATTGACTCTTCTTCCAAGGAAGTCCTCGCGTTTAACTTTTCTTTATATTGACGTAATGAGGACATTACTTGTATTAAGTTTGGGGGGATTTGATTGGTTAGTATTGCTTTAGATTATTGATCTATGTCAGTTTTTGATTTTTGATAAGGTAATAATTGCTTTGATCATTAGTGTCGTTCATTCATGCATGCACACACACACACACACACACACACACATATATACATATATATATATATATATATATATATTGCATTCATTTAGGAATTGTGTTAATAGATACATGCATATAGCATTTTGCATTAAGATTGAGCATTCGTGTTAAACTAAATATCATGTATTGAGGAATTGTGAACATAGTAACTTCTATCATATACTCCTGGTCATTTTCTGATTTCAAGCAGACATATCAATAACAATTAAGAAATTTATGTGGAGCAAATCATGAACATTCACTTGGGCACCATGTTGTTGAAGAAGCATTGACGTTTACATAAGTTTGGGGGAAATTACGAAAAAAAAGAATAAAAATTAAAATAAAAAAAAGATGGAAAAATAAATAAAAAAAGGGATACCACAATAATGGCATATGGAAATAAACACTGACTTAGTTATACTTCATGGCCTTTGTTACTCGGATAAGTTAGCCCTAGGGGATGTCTCTACACCTAGCACCCTAAAGCTCTCGAGTTTGGGAGTCGTTGGTCGAAAGTCCGATACGCTGGTAGCATTGAAAAGCCTAAGGGGTTGAACAGTGCACGAGACAGATATGGTTAATAATTGGTGGGATGGAGCATTAAAATGCACCCGCTATGAAAGAGGTGATTTCTCCTATATTTATGTGGATGCCAAGTTTGGTCATTAATTGGTGAAAAGGGTGATTGCGTGAGTTTGATCTCATAGATGAATTTGCAGTTGTTGATATGATGTTGGGCACACACACATAGACAGAAAAATTGACCAGGGGTGTGTGAGTAGGGTAATGGTGTGCACGGTTATGCATATATATGATATTTTAGTGGATGCAAGTTATAGGGTTATCGTTGAGGTATATGTGTATCTAATTGCAAGGGTTGATTGCTTAATTTGTGTAGTTATTTTGTGTTTAGTATGTTTATCTCAGTTGTGTTTACTTGAGGACAACCAATGTTTCAAGTTTGGGAGAATTTGATGAGTTGGTTTTTAACATACGATTTGATCTCAATTAGCTTGGTATATTGTTAGTTTTTGCTTATACTCGTGTTACTTTTGATGGGTTTTGTTCTTTGTGCAGGAGAATGGGTTGGAAAGGTTAAAGAATAAATATTTGAAGAAAATAGAAAGTTTCTGCACATTTTATTCAAGTGGCGCGGGGCGCACCATGTAGGGCTAACATATGGCGCGGGGCGAGCTAGGCTGATTGATGCTTATTGCTTAGGCGGTAGGTGACATGCTCAACTTTGTAAGGAACTCAAGGCGTGAAGCGCCTGGTTCCCGACGACCCAATTGCTAATTTTGTTTCCTTATGCATGAAAGTTGAATTCTAAAAGGATTAATGATTGCTTTATGTAATAGGGTTAGCTTAGGAGTATAAAAAGAAAGTTATTTCTTAGTTTCAAGGATCTTTCTGACTGACTACCATTGGGGGCTACACAATTGGAGCTTTTGGATTTTGCATTGGAGATCTTACAAGACAGATTTTGGAGGGCAAGATTGAAATTCATCAATATAGTTTTTCCTTCCTCCTCTTAATTTAATTTCTGTACTCAAGATGTTTTCCAATAATTATTCTTTAGTTTTAATTATGATGATGAACTAAATTATTAACTAGGAGTACAATGGAACCTTTTGTGATGCAATAATTAAATTATATTTATTTTTACTTATTGATCTTATTGAGTTGATTGTTATATTTTGTGCTAGATTAAATAATTGTTTGGCCAACGATTAACCTGATATCTATGATTGAATTGAAAGAGAAAATCTTAGATTAGATCTGAATAGAGTTAAATGCTTTCTAAGTCACTGTACTATATGCCAACTTACATTGATCATCATGAACTTTTTTTTCTTCTTACGATCGACTCACTAAACTCGATTTTTCTCACAAAAGTTAAAAAAGCTGTTACACTAGTTTGACCGTTAACGGAAAAACTACCGAGTTGTCAAAAAGCATATGTGGTAGTTAGTATCTGACGTAAGCGGTGATGATATGGATTTGTAGGAAAAATTTATGAAAAAATGGGAAAAAAATATTTTAAAGTATAATATAAATTTAAAAATTAGCGAAAAAATAAAATAAATAAAAACCGCAGCTTTTTTTTAAGAAAATGAAAACGCATTTTTTAATAAAAAACGCAGCTTTATTTTTCTTAAAAAATAAAAAGCGCTTTTAAGAAGAAAAAAAAGTGCACTTTTTATTTTTTTTTAATAAAATCGCTTTTTTTAAAAACAAAAAAATAATTGCTTTATTTTTTTTTAAAAGCTGCTTTTTTTAACAAAAATAAAAGCATTATTTTAAAAAACAAAATAATTTCTTTATTTTTCTTTAAAAAACTATTTTTTAACAAAATAAAAGCATTTTTTAAAAAGCAAAAATAATTGCTTTATTTTCTTTTAAAAAAATCGCTTTTTATTTTTAATAAAATTGTTTTTTTAACTTTTTAAGAAAAAAAAGCGCATTTTTATTTTTAAATAAAAGTCGCTTTTATTTTTTAAGAAAAATAAACTGCTTTTTTTATTATTATTAAAAAAAGCTGCGTTTTTATTAAAAAATGCGTTTTCATTTTATTAAAAAAAGCATGTTTTTTATTTTATTAAAAAAAGCTATATTATTTTTTTATAAAAAAACTACATTTTTTTATTAAAAAGCAATTTTTTTATAAAAAAATAGTTTTATTATTAAAAAATAGTTTTTTAAGAAAAATAAAGCAATTATTTTTATTTTTAAAAAATGCTTTAATTTTTGTTAAAAAAATAAAAAAAAGCAGTTTTTTAAAGAAAAATAAAGCAATTATTTTTGTTTTTTAAAAAAATGCGCTTTATTTTTCTTAAAAAATAAAAAATAGTTTTTATTAAAAATAAAAAACTCAGTTTTTTCCCTTCTTAAAAAACGCAGTTATTTATTTTATTTTTTGGCTAATTTTTAAATTTATATTATACTTTAAAATATTTTTCCTCATTTTTCATAAATTTTTCCTACAAATCCACATCATCAACGCCATCGTCAAGATACTAATCGTCACATAAGCTTTTTTGACAACTCAAATTAAGCTTTTCCGTTAATAAATAAACTAGTGTAACGGTTTTTTAAATTTTGTTAGAAAAATCGAGTTTAGTGAGTTGACTGTAAGAAAAAAAGTTCGATGACCCATTGTAATCGACATATAAGATGTCGACTTAGAAAGCATTTAACCCGATCTGAATATAACAACACATGAACTTGTTGATTCTTTTGGATAACATAATAGTGTATGAGACGAAAGTACTTATATGTCATGTGTAACTGTGTTAGGAGTTTATGCTTAATGAGTCTGTTTTAAGTGTCTTGCACGAAAGTATAAAAATAACTGAAATAGATCTTTTTATTAATTGTTGAAAGACGTTAGTAAATTGATAAGCATTCCTAGTTAGCAACTCATTGGATTAATTAAGTAGGAATAAGATAAAGCGATTATTGCAAAGCAATTGGGGAATTTGTATTCCTAGACTTTAATCATCTCGTTTTCGATAATTGTTAGTTTAATTAGTTTTAGTTATCTTATTTTAATTAATTTTACAAAATAATTGGAGTGACTGTTTAAGTGAATTTGAATTGATAAAAAATTGATAATTAGAATATTTATTATTAACTGTTCCCTGTGGGTTCGACACTCTCCTTACTTCTTTATTACTTGATTGATCGTGTGCACTTGCACGTATTTGTCATTATATAAATCGGATAATAACAATAACATAAGCTTATACGTAGAAACTCAAATCGAAAAAAAATCACGTAAAAGACAAAAAAAATCCACTAAATAAATATCTGAATAGTACACGATAAAGAGAGAGAACTATGAGAATTTTTAGAATGTTTCTGAATCTCTCTGAATGTATTTGAATCTCTCTTAATATTTTTGAATATTTTTTCTCCAAAATTATAGCACCTATATTTATAGGTCATAGAAAAATTCATAACCAAATATAATTAAAAATACTAAATTGAGTATATGTAATAAGGATTTATGTTAATTATACCCAACAGAAAGTAGTATCATTCTCACAGCCAATTGCTCCTTCGGAGTTGGGACCCACTCAATTCTCTCTAACTGTCAATTACTCCTCGCTGGATTTAACTGATTCTGTCTTAATTAAATCGCATCTTCAGGCCTATATGGGTCGTTTTCAGTTGGTTATTTTATATTGTTTGTTTGAATTTCAGTTTGAGTTCAGCGCTCGAGTGTGTATATATATAGACAAACTATAAATTACTCTGTTCCACTTACAGCACAAACAGGGCTATAAATAAAGAGAAGGGAAAGATTTCCATTCAATTTCTTCATTTCTCTTACTCTGATTTTTCTCTGTTTTTTCTTGAAAATCCAAATGTCATCTAGAAACCCAAATTCAGGAATTTCTGGTTCCTCATCTCCATCTCCGGGAGAAAACAGAGAAAATATTGTGCTTCAAAGAGAAGAAATTCAAGCTGATGAAACACTACCCAAAGAAGAAGAACAATCTACTGCTTATTCTGCTTCAAAAGAAGAAGAAATCCCAAAACCAAAAAACCCAGTTGAAGAAATCCCAAAACAAGCAAACCCAGATGAAAAAATCCCAAAACAAGAAAACCCAGATGAAAACATCCCAAAACCAGAAAACCCAGATGAAAAAATCCCAGAAGAAGAGGACCCTGAAAAAGAAAACCCTGATGAAGAAATCCCAAAACCAGAAAACCCAGATGAAGAAATGCTACAAGAAGAAGACCCGGAAGAAGAAATCCCAAAACAAGATAACCCAGAACCAGAAAACCCACAACAAGCAAACCCAGACGAACTGGAAGGAGAGGCACTGTTTTCTTATTTGTCAAATATTGTGCCTGATTTTGAATTGGGTGTCCAACAACAAATTTCTGAAGATACTGAATCCCGAAAGCGACAAGAAGTGCAAATTGCTAATCAAGCCCAAAACCAAGAACAAGTGCTAGAGGCTGTGCCTATTTCTTATCATTGGGGTGATAATTTGCAAGATTATGGATTTAGCAGTGAAGATAGTGAATATTTCGAAAAAGAAATTGCCGAATTAGATGCTATGTATGGTGAAAATTTCGAGCAAGAAAATGCAGAATTAGATGCAATGTATGCTGAAAATTTGGCAAACGAACCAAGCAGAGAAAGTGGAAACAGAGGGAAAGAAAATCCCACCACTGATTCAATTCATTCAATTCCTATATTTGTACCAAACAGGGGAATTGGAATCGAGGAGCCGGAAAATCCCACCATTGCTGACATTTTTGGAGAGCCAGAAAATCCCATCTTTGATGGTATGCTTAGTTCTACTTTCCCATTTGAACAAAGCAGTGCAATTGAAAACAGAGAGAGAGAAAATCCCACTACAGCTGCTTCAATTCCTCCCATTGAACCAGACAGGGGAAATGGAAACACAGATCCAGAAAATCCCACAATTGCTGAGATGGCAGCTGCCGTTCCCCGTGTCAGGAGAATTAGAATCCAAATGCGACAAAATCCCACAATTGATTCAACTTTTAATTCCAGACCCGAAAATCCCATAATTGATGCAATTTTTGATTCCAGGCCCGCCATTAATCCAAACAGGGGATTTACAATCCGAGAACCACAAAATCCCACAAATAATCCAGCACCAGCAGCAGTACCAGAACAACGAGACAAAAGAAAAGTCAACGAAGAAGATGAAAATGAAAACGCGAGGCCAACAAAAATTTGCAAATGCTTTTCAGAATCATGTTTCTTATCTCCCAGATCAACAAGTGAAGAAGAAGATGACATTACAACCTTGACATTCGTTTGTGTTTACCGCAGAAATCTTGGGCCTTTACCATCAGCCGAATCGCCTGAGCATATTTATGCCCTGTTTGCTTTTATTACTAGTCAGCTTCCAGAGGGGGAAAGTATCAGTTTAGACTGTTTGAAGGAGAAATTCCCCAACTTGCTGAAGAAGTACTTGAGGTTTCTGAGAATGAGAAATACGTCTCTTAATTATGAAGCTTTGGCCAAGGATTATGATCACGATTTGTGTCGATTGGGAGGAGAGTTGTGGGGTGATGACAAAGCTTAAGGTTATCAGTTTCCGGGTGGTAATGTGGGAACAAGTGGAGCTAGGAATTGAAGAGTTTTGTTTTGAGTGTTCTTGTCAAGATGATGATCAAGATACAAATTTTTGATTCAAGTAAATTTTTCGTTTATGATTTTTCCAGTTGTTGAAATGGAAAGTTAGCAGAGCAAATTCATTGCATATCGATAGAAATGTTCATAGTGCAGCAGTATTCTGTTTGGTAGTATGTCTATTTGAAGGGGAATTTTTTTTTTGTTTTGTTAAGAGTGAAGGGGTTGTAATAGTATCGACTTTGTGAGCTTTCTGTTTTTCTGGGGAATTATGTTCTTGTTATAAGATTTTTTACTGTTCAATTTACTTGCAGTGATGACTGAGCTTATGTGGTATGTAATCTTCAAAGAATCAATGAAAATTTCTTACAAGTCATGTTTGATTGTTCTTGTTGTAATAGTTTGAGTCTGATAATGTCTATGGGGTTTTGGTAATGAGGAAAAAAAAAGTTTGTTTTGTTGGTAAAAAGTGATTGTAATAGTTTTGATTTTGTGATTTTTTGTTGCAATTTTCTATTTTGTTGTGATTTAGTGTGTACTCTTACAAAATCAATGAAATTCCCTTCAAGTTTTGTCCATTATTTTGTTCTGGTGCTACATAATGAGTTGTGTACAATGTAGTATATAGAATAGCTAAATATAGCATCATTGTAGTGATTATGTATATGTTAACTCCACTGTTTAGGGAAAAAAGTATGATTGATGATCAAGGAACATATATTGATTCAAGTAAAATTTTCAGGGTTTCTGATATATATGACTATAAATGTAAAATAAAATTAATTTATTGTAGATTATACTTTTATATTTAGAATATAAAGTTAGTTTCTATTTTATTTTCTCTTAGTACTAGGATTAATTAGACATATTTTGTAAATTAAAGTTTAAATACACACATATCTTTTTATTTATGGTCATTAAACACTTATATAGTTATATCTCAAGTGTTATTCTCAATTAGTTTTCTAATTGCTTCATGAAATTATTCCTTAAATTGGTAAAACAAAATACCTAAAAATAATTAAAATCATAAATCTCCCTAAGAATTTAGCATATCCAAATTAATGAAGAACTTGAGTATTTACAAGAAACTAACTTATTATTAATATTTAATATTAAAAGTTAGTTTATTGATGTATTAATTAATGTTACCATTTAACATTAAAAGTAGTAAAGAATATTAATAAAATTTTAATGCTAAATATTAGTAGTTTAGTATTTACAATAAACTAATTCATTATTAATATTTAATCAACTAAGTAACTAATTTATTATTAATATTAAATATATTAACTAGTTCTATTCATTGAAGATGTATATGAATTAAATGTATTTAAAAGAAATCAAGAATAAATAATTAAAACTTTATTCACGTATTAATTAAAATTAATATATTATAATTTATAAATTATAATAATAAATAACTAAAAATTGATACTTCATTGGTGAATAATTATAACTTTGAAGTTCAAATATTACAAAGAACTGAATAAAAAATCAGGTCATGCCGGACCAGGCCCAAGGCCAGGCTTGACCGGTTCAGGCCTTGACCAGGCCAAGTTCAGGTTCGACCAAGGTCAGGCCGTAGGCCACGATAAACTCCACGACACGCTTGCGTGAGGTGGTCGTCACCTGGATCGTTTCTAGCAAAGTCGTAATGTGGAACGCTCACAACACCTCAACCCAATGTCTATATTGAGACGAGAACCTTAGAACAATCGATTGCACATGGAAGTTGCGTTGAATGGAACATCAATGACACCTTGACCCCCTCGCTTATATGTAAGTGGTAACCTTGTTGGTACAATCAACGATTAATGAGGTAGAAGACGCCACACACAACTATGTATTGTTGTATGATAAGTCAAATTGAACATTCATAGACAAACCATGAATAATTCGAGAGTTCTCAAAGAACCAAAGGAGAATAAACTCACCAATTGTATTGAATAATAATAATGTGTCTTATGAATTACATTAATGTAGCTTATTTATACTAATAATAATAACCTTAGTCCATAAGGAATAAGAAATCCAAAAAGGAATGTAAAACCCTAGCTTACAAATCCACATAAAAATCAAATCCGACCTAACATAACTCTTAGATACATTAGAAGTCTAAAATATACTGAAAATAGTTATTTAAGGAAGTAAATCCGCATCCAAATATGTCAAAACGCGTAAAAAACCCAACTAGAAATCGATAAATCCTCCTGGGCGGATTTTTAGGCCTGGGAATCCGTCGTGGCTGATATTTTTGCCTTGGAAATCCGTTGGGGTTGATCCACTTTTCCTGCTGCGACGTCCTTTGGTAAAATGGACATAACTTTTTCGTCCGAACTCCGATTAGGGTTATTCAAGAGCTAAGAGGCTCCGAAAAGAGAACAAATAGCTCTACAACGTTCATTTTTTGAGAATTGAAAAATTTTGGCTTGATCAAGGTCGAAATCGAGCTTAAAGTGACTGGTATATATTTGGCAAGCTGAAAACGCCAAGCTTTGATCTCGGTTGCATAATGAACGTATTTCCTTGACGCTTGAATCCTTCTTCTTCGTTCCATCCATTTCAATCTTGATGTAAGACCCCAAATTTTATGAAATGAAAGTATTCAATTTTCTTATAATTATGATTCTATTTAGTAAATGGTTAAATTGATAAAATGTTAAACTTAAGGGTGATATGTGAAAATTTAACAAAGTAAGCAAGTTGTCATAAAATATTTGTTTGGCCGGGGACTGTTCTTTTTGTCGGAGAATATTCATACGACGACACAGTCATTGGTGGACCCCACAACGAAATAACTGTCGAATTTATAAAGTGACAGAAATAACATTTTTATAAAAATAACGGCAAGACTTTTACCGTTAACTGTTGAAATACCCGGTGATAAAAATACAGTAATACGCGTGGTTGCATAGTAGCACACGATATTACACAATATCTTTAAATTATTGATGCTTACGTGAGAAGTCACTCAGTTTTATTCAATCATTGCAACATTAGTGATGTATAGTATCTCATATTATTGATTCAATTATTGTCACAGTATCATCTACACAGTATTTTATATTATTAAATCAATAATTGAGACGACACGGTTATTCATATTATTGTTTGCATTATTGAAAATGTCTAGAAAGTTCTGTCAAGAAAAGGGGTTTGGTCACCTAATTGCACGCCAATAAGGAGAAGTCCTTATCGGAAAGCCCCCTCTTTCCTGGGAATGATTTGGTTGTTAATATTGCGAGTTATAATATTAATGATGAATAAATATTATTAAAAATGTGTTTAGTGAAGCCAAGTGAATTAAGATAAATAGAGGAGTTTTTTTGATGAAGTATTTGTTGTAAATTTGGCTTATTACATGGACCCCCACTTACTCATTTTTCAAAATCGTTGGTAGAAAGTTATCTCAGTTTTGGTTTTATTATTATTATAATAGTAATAAAAACAAAAAACTTTTTATATAAAACTGAAAACTTTTTATAAATAGAATATATTATATTTTATTATATTAAATAGTACTGCATAGTGTTTGCATAATACTAAATGGTGTTTGCATAGTACTACATAGTGTTTGCATAGTACGACATAGTGTTAAATAGTACTGCATAGTGTTTACATAGTACTATATAGTATTGCATAAAGTACCGCATAGTGTTTGCATATAAGATCGCATAATGCAAACATAGTCTTTACATAGTAGTAAAAAAAAAAAATTGATTCTGCTACCAATTAAATCCAGCGAAAAATTTCTTGTTCACCCGTGATTATTTTCTTAAATAGTATCCTGCCATTCTCCTATAAATAGGATGCTTAGTTTAAAAATAAAAATCACACCAGAATAAGAGAATTCTTCTTCTATAATATTGAGCATATTTCTTTTGAGTTTAAGGAAGCTTTGAGTGTAGAAAATAGTGCAAGTTTTCTTCAAGAATATCTCTACTATACCAGCCAGAAGTACTCTCTTTTTAAGGTAAGGGGTATTATTTATTTCATATTCGCTTACGATATTATTTTTTTGTATTAAATAAGAATTTTATTTTCGCTTCAATATTCGTAGAAGGAATATTATTTTAGCTTCAATATTAAGTAAGGAATATTATCTTCATTCAATATTCGTAAGGAATATTATTTTCGCTTCAACAGTTGTATGGGATATTATTTTTGTTCAATATTCGTAAGAAATAATATTTTCTTCCATACTTTGTAGTATGTAAGTAATATTATTTCGTTTCTTATTCCTAATTTTACACTCATATTGATAAGTATTGTTTCTATACTCCTTAAAATTAGTAGAATATCTTTAAAATTTGCGTTTCAGCTAATATCATTCCACTAAAATATTTTTCTGAACATTCTTGTTAAATTTTAATCTTTTTATGCCGGAGTACTATTCATGGGTTCTATTTATACATACGACACTATTCATACGTACGACATTATTCATACGTACGATACTATTTATACATATGACACTATTCACGAAGTACTATTCACGGGGTACTATTCTCAAAGTACTATTCATGGGGTACTATTCACCCGGGGTACTATTCACGATAAAAATTGATTTCTTTTCTATCCAAATTATTTTTGATACATGAATATTATTTTTTACTTTTACTCCACAAAGTAGTGTCATGTTAACAATTTGGACATTCTTAAACTCCGAATAAATTGAATTATAAATCTTTAAAATTTATCCTTGATCTCATTTAATTAAATGCTTATATCATTGTCAGTATCCTCATCCTTATATTGTAATGAAAGTCATCTTCGGCCCGTAGTGCATAAATGGACTGTTGATCGGTATGATTATGACCAAGAATTATGTATTGGTATAATCACGACCTGTAATATTACAAATGATGTGGTAAAAGTCCTCATTGGCCCGTAGTGCATTGATGGACAGTTGTTTGGTATGATTATGACCACTGGTGATAATAACGAATATCCTTGGCCCGTAGTGCATGGATAATTCGTGGATGTGATAATAAGGAATATCCTTGGCCCGTAGTGCATGGATAATTCGTGGATGTGATAATAACAAATATCCTTGGCCCATAGTGCATGGATAATTCGTGGATGTGATACTAACGAATATCTGTGGTCCGTAGAGCATGGATAATTCGGTAATGTGAATTATTTATTTTACAGACAAATGATGTGGTAAAAATATTCTTTGGCTTACGTGCAAAGATGGACTAATGTTACAAACAAATGATGTGGTAAAAATCCACTTTGGCTTACGTGCAAAGATGGATTGTTGATTATTGGTTTTACATATATCTTTGGCTTACGTGCAAAGATGGACTGTTGATTATTGGTTTTATATGTAAGACCCTGAATTCTATGAAATGAAAGTATTCAATTTTTTATAATTATTATTCTATTTAATAAATGGTTTAATTGATAAAAGGTTAAAGTTAAGGGTTATATGTGAAATTTTTTGCGAAGTAAGCAAGTTGATATAAAATATTCGTTGTGTCGGGGAATATTCGTTTGGTTAGGGAATATTCGTTCGATGACACAATCATTGGTGGACCCCACAATGAAAGTATTGTCGTAGTTAGAAAATGACAGAAATATCTTTTTATAAAAATAACGGCGAAAGTTTTACAATTAAACTGTTGAACTACCCGGTGGTAAAAGTACAGTAATACGCGTGGTTGCATAGTAGCACACGATATTGATTATTGATGCTTACGCAAGAAGCCACTCAGTTTACTCAATTATTGCTACAGTAATAATTGCATAGTATCTCACGTTATTTGATTCAATTATTATCACAGCATCATCTGCATAATATTTTATATTATTAAATCAATAATTGAGACGATAAAGTTATTCATATTATTATTTGAAATATTGACGATGTCTAGAAAGTTCTGCCGAGGAGAGGTTTAGTCACCTAATTACGCGCCAATAGGGAGAAATTCTTATCGGAAAGCCCCCTCTTTCCTGGGAATGATCTGGTTGTTAAATATTGTGAGTTATATTATTAATGATGAATAGTTGTTGAAGTATTAAGAATGTGTTTATTGAAAATAAGTGATTTACAAAAGTTAAAGGGGAATAATGCAAACTTGGAAAACTTTATGGGTACTAAAGTGTAATAAGTTAAATTAATATGGACCATTGGTGGTGGTTTTAATAGTAAATTAATATGGACTATTGACGGTGGTTTTAATAGTAAATCAATCTGGACCGTCGGTGGTGGTTTTAATAGTAATCAATATGGACCGTCCGTTCTAATAGTGAATCAATCTAGACCGTTCATAAATTAGTTACTATTAAGTCCATTCTCCTATAAATAGAAGCTTAATTCTTCTTTCATTCTCACCAATTCACTGAGACTCAAGAGAAATTATAAAGAGAGAAACTATAGAGTACAAGAAGAAGAGTATTCTACTACTTCACTATTGCAGTATCCAACCTTCTACTAAGGTAAGGGATGTTATTTTCGTTTGGTAAGGGATATTATTTGTTGTATTCGTAAGGGATATTATTTATTGTATTCGTAAGGGATATTATTTGTTGTATTCGTAAGGGGTATTATTTCTTTCGTATTCATAAGGAATACTATTTTTCGTATTCATCCTTTAATATGTCAGAATAACTTATCTACGCGAATTACGTACCGTATGAAAGGTGAAAATCCATTTGCAGTTTCGTATATTATTTCCTTTCATATTTTTAAATCTAAACTTACTATGGTAAGTATTGCTTCTATAATCCTTGAAATTAGTGGAATATCCTTGAGTTTTGTGCTTCATCTAGTATCGTTTTATTAGAATATTGATCTGAACTTTCTTATTAAATACCAATATTTTCACCCGGGGTACTATTCACGGGTTACTATTCACCCGATTACTATTCACTATAATATTATTTACTCGGGTATTCGGGGCACTTTTCATGCTGGGGTACTATTCATAAGTTACTATTCACCCGATTACTATTCACTCAAATATTGTTCACTCGAGTATTCGGGGCACTTTTTATGTCGGGGTACTATTCTCGAAGTACTATTCACAAGGTACAATTCACGGGGTACTATTCACTAAAAAATTTATTTCTTTTCTGTCCAAATTATTTTTGATACATGGATATTATTCTTGAATTTTACTCCACAAAGCATTATCATGTTGAAAATTTGGACATTATTGAATTATGGATAAATTAAGTTATAAATATTTAAAAATTTATCCTTTGCTTTCTTTTAATTAAATTTTTATATCATTGTCATCATCCTCATGCTTATATTGTGATGAAAGTTATCTTTGGCTTACGTGCATAGATGAACTGTTGATTGGTATGATTATGACCAGGGATACTTCGGTATGATCATGGCCATTGATGATTACACGAATATTCTTGGCCCGTAGTACAAGAATAATTTGTGGACGTGATACTAATGAATATCCTTGGCCTGTAGTGCAGGGATGATTCGATGATGTGATTTATTTATTAAGCTGAGTCCCAGTGATAAAGTTAATGATAAACTTTTTAAATCATAGAAGATAGTAGATATCATGCTCTACTTAACTCTTCTAATGGATTGCTTGTTCCACTGTAGTTAAACTTGTTGTCTATTATATTCTTTCAGTTTAACATTGTTAAAGGCTAATGATAACTTATTCTGCATTATCTTAGTCATAATATTTTTTACTAGGCTAGTTGAGCTCACCCTTTTACTTTCATTGTTCTCTTTAGGAAATGAGAACGTAACCGGAACTAGTCGGGGAACGGAGTGATGGTCCGAGATGGTGTTATAGTAGTCCTCACTATTCTATAAAATAGTGTGACAATAAATGTAATGAGGACTCCATTTGAGTTTGGATATTGTCTAGAAGACAATATTCATGTAAAAACTCTCAGCTCATATTGAATAATTAAGTTTATATTTGTATTCAGTACCATGTATTTGGCGACCCAAGATGGGTGATGTATACCTATTTTGTGGGCGTCACAGTTGGTATCAAAGCTTAGGGATATTATCCTTGGCTGAGATGTGAGACAAGAACTAGAAGGGGAGAGACGGGGAATTCCTTTTCTAGTATGACCTACCTAAGTTTATTTGGTATTTAATTGGTCGGTCAGAGTATAGGGATAATATGTGACATGTCAATTAACCCTTATTTTGTGGTAGTGTTTGAAAATGACATCTAAAAATATCGAGATAAGCAATGAAGCACATGAGATCATTGAGTCACCAACGATCAATACCCAGGATAATGTGCAATAGGAAGACAATAATCCTCAGGTAAACAACAACACCAATCAAATGATGAACGATGGGATGTTCAGAGGCTTTATGCAATTCATGCAACATCAGAAGAGAACGACTCTTGTTCAAAATGCAGGTAGAAACACTGGCAACTCTCGGATGGTCACTACTAAGCAGTTCAAGGAGCTGGGACCACCAGAGTTTTTGGTGGAGCCAAAACTACTTATGGCAGAGACGTGGATAAAGTAGATCACCAAGATATTTGATGTCTTGGGATGCTCCGAGGAGAAAAAGGTTCCCTTTGCCACCTTCATGCTGAGAGGAGAGGCAGATTATTGGTGGGAATTAGTTAAATGTACTCAGCCTGCCGCACTCAAAATGTCTTGGGAAAAGTTCCAAGAACTGTTCAACGACGAGTACTTTCCCGAAAGTATTCATCACATGAAGCAGGTGGAGTTTATCAAGTTGGAGAAAAACAATATGACCGTGTCACAGTACGAGGCTAAGTTTGCCGAGTTGTCCCAGTTCGCATCCCATTTGGTTGATAATGAGGAGAGAATGATGCGAATGTTTCTACGAGGCTTGAGACCCGAAATACATCAATACCTCATTTCTCACAAACTGTGTTTGTATTCAGATGTTGTAAATATGGCTCAGTTATTGAGAGCGCGATAATGAGTCAACCCAACCAAAAGAGAGCAGTCAGTAAGTCGATAATACTAGTGGTAGCAGTCATCGTAGTGGTGACAATAAACTTGAAGGGAATCAACATGCCAGAAATGGTAACCACTTCGGTGGTAATCATGGCCAAGATAATAGAAGAAATGATTCAAGTGGAAATTTCAAGAAGAGAAGATTTAACGATGACGGCGAAGTCGCTTTGACCAAAGACCAAAGAAAAAAATTCTAGGAGATGAGAACGACCACCAGTTAGATGCTACAGATGCGGAGAGGAGGGACATATAAGTTCAAACTGTCCACAGCCTTCTAAGGTATGTTTTAGTTTTGGAAAAGACGGTCAAATAGCCCGATTTTGTCCTGTAGCGAAATCAAGTCCAGCTGGGATGGTGGCACCAAAGGCGGATACAGACAAAACAAAGTCGGTGGTTTCAGGAAGAGCATTTTTCATGACTTCTCAAAAAGCAAGTAACCCGAATGAAGTTAGCACGGGTTAGTTAATTATAAATTCTTGCGAAGTCTATACCTTATTAGATACCGATTCTACCCACTCTTTTATTTCTCCTACTTGCGCTCAACGTTTAAATTTAACTCCGGAGAAATTAGACTTTGACTTATTGGTTGAAACTCTGTTAGGAAAAACCTTCGTTACCTCCACTATTTATAAATCTTGTTTGATTCAAATCGACACTTTCATGTTACCTATCGATCTTATCTCTTTAAAAATACTTGCATTCGATGTGATTTTAGGAATTGGTTAGTTAACTACTCATCATGCTAAAATTGATTATTTTCATAAGGTTGTTAGCTTTCATATTCCTAACCATCCTATTATGCGAATTCAAACAACCAAACCACTAAATTCAATCACTATCATCTCAAGCTATAAGCTATTCGTTTATTGAAAAACAGATGTCAAGCTTTCTTAGTTCATGTCACAGATTTAAACAAAACTACGTCAGATTTAAATGATATTTCTATTGTTAATAAATTTCCTGACGTATTCCCTGAAGAACTTTCTGGCCTACCCTCAGAGCCTGAAATTGAATTTTGTATCAACCTTGAACCAGATACAAAACCCTCAAATATTTCTTCTCCTAAAATGAACATAACATGCGTCGAAGACGTTGGCTCAAGCTGTTGAAGATTACGACCATACCATTCAATATCATAGTGGAAGAGCGAACATGGTAGCTGACGAGTTGAGTGGAAGATCGTATGCGTTTACGAGTGCGATATTATTAACACAAAAACCCATCTCGTACAACTTACAAAAGATGGAGATAGAGGTAAAAACTCCAAGAACATACGTAAAGATAGCGAATATACGATTAGAATCGACTTTAATCAATAAAGTTAAAGCCGATCAAGCTACAGACTCAGAGCTGATGAATGTGAAGAAGAAGGTTCATGAGGGCATTATTCTAGAAGAAAGAATCGACGAAGAGAGGAAATCTCAACACTTGATTTTATTAGTCTATTTGAAATCCTCGATCGAATAGGAACTGTAGCCTATAGACTCGCTTTACTGCCAAGTATGTCGCATGTTCATAACGTTTTTCACATTTCTATGTTACGTAAATATGTGAAAGACCCGAACCACATTATTGAATTAGAACTGGACAAGATAGCAGAAGATTTAACGTATGAAGAGCTACCTGTTAAAATCTTGGATAAGAAGAATCATATTCTACGCTCCAAGGTTATATTTCAAGTCAAAGTTTTGTGGAGAAACCACGATGTGGAGGAAATGACCTGGGAGTTAGAATTTGAAATGAAATCGAGGTATCCTCATCTCTTCGGCATACCAGGTACGTACGTAAATTTTGAGGGTGAAATTTCATAAGGAGGAGAGATTGTAAGACCCCGAATTTTATGAAATGAAAGTATTCAATTTTTTATAATTATTATTCTATTTAATAAATGGTTTAATTGATAAAAGGTTAAAGTTAAGGGTTATATGTGAGTTTTTTTGCAAAGTAAGCAAGTTGATATAAAATATTCGTTGTGTCGGGGAATATTCGTTTGGTCAGGGAATATTCGTTCGATGACACAATCATTGGTGGACCCCACAATGAAAGTATTATCGTAGTTAGAAAATGACAGAAATATCTTTTTATAAAAATAATGGCAAAAGTTTTACCGTTAAACTGTTGAACTACCCGGTGGTAAAAGTACAGTAATACACGTGGTTGCATAATAACACACGATATTGATTATTGATGCTTACGTAAGAAGCCACTCAGTTTACTCAATTATTGCTACAGTAATTGTTGCATAGTATCTCACGTTGTTTGATTCAATTATTGTCACAGTATCATTTGCATAATATTTTATATTATTAAATCAATAATTGAGACGACAAAGTTGTTCATATTATTATTTGTAATATTGACGATGTCTAGAAAGTTCTGTCGAGGAGAAGTTTGGTCATCTAATTGCGCGCCAATAGGAAGAAATCCTTATCGGAAAGCTCCCTCTTTCTTGGGAATGATCTGGTTGTTAAATATTGTGAGTTATAATATTAATGATGAATAATTGTTGAAGTATTAAGAACGTGTTTATTGAAAATAAGTGATTTACAAATGTTAGAGGGGAATAATGCAAACTTGGAAAACTTTATGGATACTAAAGTGTAATAAGTTAAATTAATCTGGACCATTGGTGGTGGTTTTAATAGTAAATAAATATGGACCATTGATGGTGGTTTTAATAGTAAATCAATCTGGACCGTCGATGGTGGTTTTAATAGTAAATCAATCTGGATTGTCGGTGGTGGTTTTAATAGTAAATCAATCTGGACCGTCGGTGGTGGTTTTAAAAGTAAATCAATCTGGACCGTCGGTGGTGGTTTTAAAAGTAAATCAATCTGGACCATCAGTTGTGGTTTTAATAGTAATCAATATGGACCGTCCGTTCTAATAGTGAATCAATCTGGATCGTTCATGAATTAGTTACTATTTAGTCCATTCTCCAATAAATAGAAGCTTAGTTCTTCTTTTATTCTCACCAATTAACTGAGACTCATAAGAGAAACTATAAAGAGAGAAACTATAGAGAGCAAGAAGAAGAGTATTCTGCTACTTCACTATTGTAGTATCCAGCCTTCTAATAAGGTAAGGGATGTTATTTTTGTTTGGTAAGGAATATTATTTGCTGTATTCGTAAGGGATATTATTTGTTATATTCGTAAGGGATATTATTTGTTGTATTCGTAAGGGGTATTATTTCTTTTGTATTCATAAGGAATATTATTTTTTGTATTTATCCTTTAATATGTCAGAATAACTTGTCTACGCAGATTACGTACCGTATGACAGGTGAAAATCCATTTGCAGTTTCATATGTTATTTCCTTTCATATTTTTAAATCTAAACTTACTATGGTATGTATTGCTTCTATAATCCTTGAAATTGGTGGAATATCCTTGAGTTTTGCGCTTCATCTAGTATCATTTTATTGGAATATTAATCTGAAATTTCTTATTAAATATCAATATTTTCACCCGGGGTACTATTCACCCCATTACTATTCACTATAATATTATTCACTCGGGTATTCGGAGCACTTTTCATGCCGAGGTACTATTCACGGGTTACTATTCACTCAATCACTCGGGTATTCAGGGCACTTTTCATATCAGGGTACTATTCATAGGGAACTATTCCCGAAGTACTATTCACATTGTACTATTGACGAGGTACTATTCACCAAAAAAATATTTTCTTTTCTGCCCAAATTATTTTTGATACATGGATATTATTCTTGAATTTTATTCTACAAAGCAGTATCATGCTGACAATTTGGACATTATTGAATTATGGATAAATTAAGTTATAAATATTTAAAAATTTATCCTTTGCTTTCTTTTAATTAAATTTTTATATCATTGTCATCATCCTCATGCTTATATTGTGATGAAAGTTATCTTTGGCTTACGTGCATAGATGAACTGTTGATTGGTATGATTATGACCAGGGATACTTCGGTATGATCATGGCCATTGATGATTACACGAATATTCTTGGCCCGTAGTATAGGAATAATTTGTGGACGTGATACTAATGAATATCCTTGGCCCGTAGTGCAGGGATGATTCGATGATGTGATTTATTTATTAAGCTGAGTCCCAGTGATAAAGTTAATGATAAACTTTTTAAATCATAGAAGATAGTAGATATCATGCTCTACTTAACTCTTCTAATGGATTGCTTGTTCCACTGTAGTTAAACTTGTTGTCTATTATATTCTATCAGTTTAACATTGTTGAAGGCTAATTATAACTTATTCTGCATTATCTTAGTCATAATATTTCTTACTGGGCTAGTTGAGCTCACCCTTTTACTTTCATTGTTCTCTTCAAGAAATGAGAACGTAGCCGGAACTAGTCGGGGAACGGAGTGATGGTCTGAGATGGAGTTAGAGTAGTCCTCACTATTCTATAAAATAGTTTGACAATAAATGTAATGAGGACTCCATTTGAGTTTGGATATTGTCTAGAAGACAATATTCATGCAAAAACTCTCAGCTCATGTTGTATAATTAAGTTTGTATTTGTATTCAGTACCATGTATTTGGCGACCCAAGATGGGTGATGTATACCTATTTTGGGGGCATCACATTATAGCTGTATATCTTTGTCTTACGTGCAAAGATGGACTGTTGATTATTGGTTTTACAGTTGTATGTCTTTGGCTCATAGTGCAAAGATGGACTGTTGATTTACCTTATTATAAATATGAATTATGAATTTAACTATAATCTTTGGTAGTTTAGGTGAAGACAGGTGATGAGAGTTTTCTTTGTCTTGGGTACAACAAAGAACTGTTGATGAGTATTACAGGAATGAAATATTGGCCTTTTAATTTAGAAGAGATAGTAGACATTATGTTCTACTTGACTCTTCTAATGGATTGTTGACTCCGCTGTAATTATGGTTAAAAACTTTTATCATCTACCATATATTCTAAATATCTGATTTATTACTGATGAAAGCTATTGATAAATTAATTATCTTAGTTATAACATTCTTTACCGGGCTATTTATGCTCACTCTTTTGCTTAACAATTCCTTTCAGGTATTAAGAGTGTAACTGGGTCGATCGGGGATAACAGGGGAATAGTGTGATGGTTCGAGACTGTGGAAGTTTTTTAATACATTATAAAACTGCATGACATGTAATATATAATTATATTGAGGACCTAAGATGGGTGTGTCGTATATTATACGTCACTTAATAATTGATTTTGGTGTACAACAATAGTGTGATGAGAACCCAACTTTGGAAACGTAAAAAATGCACTCTATTAGAATGAGAAGGACATAAATCTTCTCGTGTCCCTTTGGAGACTTGAAATATTTGTTATTGTACTTTATATGACATTATAATAATTTGAGTATGAATATTGTCGTATTATATATGTAACAATATTTGTATTGAAACTCATTGCTTATGTGTTGTATTTTGCACGAGAGTTCAACAGTTGTATAAATAAAGTTTGTATTTGAATTTTGTACTGTGTATCTGGCGACTCAAGATGGGTTGTATGGACCTATTTTGGGGGCGTCATACATGGTATCAGAGCTTACGGATATGGTCTCTGGCAGAGATCTAGGATTAGAAGTAGGAGGGAAGAGACGAGTAATATCCTTCGCTAGTGCGTGTCCTACCTAAGCTGAATTTTCTTACTTAAGTTAACAAATTGTGATATGTCAATTAACCTTTGTTTTGAAGCTGTATTCTGGAATAATATCTAAAATCCAAGAGATAAACAATGGGGAAATCACGATACGGAGGAAATAACTGGGAAGGTACAATCTGAAAAGAATGCAAGGTATTCTCATCTCTTCGAACTACTAGGTACGTAAATTTCGAGGGCGAAATTTCATAAGGAGGGGGGACTGTAAGACCCCGAATTTTAAGAAATGAAAGTATTAAATTTTCTTATAATTATTATTCCATTTAGTAAATGGTTAAATTGATAAAAGGATAAAGTTAAGGGCGATATGTGAAAATTTTACAAATTAAGCAAGTTGTCATAAAATATTCGTTTAGTCGAGGAATATTATTTTTATTAGGGAATATTCGTACAACGACACAATCATTGGTGGACCCCACAACGGAATAACTATCGGATTTAGAAAGCGACAGAAATAACCTTTTTATAAAAATAACGGCAAGACTTTTATCGTTACCTGTTGAAATACCCGATGATAAAAATATAGTAATATGCGTGGTTGCACAGTAGCACATAGTATTGCACAGTATCTCTAAATTATTGATGCTTACGTGAGAAATCACTCAGTTTTATTCAATTATTGCAACAGTCGTGATGCATAGTATCTCATATTATTGATTCAATTATTATCACAGTATCATCTACATAATATTTTATATTATTAAATCAATAATTGAGACGACATAGTTATTCATATTATTATTTGTATTATTGACAATGTCTAGAAAGTTCTGTCAAGAAAAGGGGTTTAGTCACCTAATCGCGCGCCAATAAGGAGAAGTCCCTATCGAAAAGCCCTCTCTTTCCTAGGAATGATTTTGTTGTTAATATTGCGAGTTATAATATTAATGATGAATAAATGTTATTCAAAATGTGTTTAGTGAAGCCAAGTGAATTAAGATAAATAGAGGGTTTTTTATGAAGTAATTGTTGTAAATTTGGCTTATTACATGGACCCCTACTTAACTCATTTTCAAAATTTTCGGTAGAAAGTTATCTCAGTTTTGGTTTTATTATTATTATAATATTAATAAAAACAAAAAACTTTTTATATAAAACTAAAAACTTTTTATAAATAGAATATATTATATTTTATTATATTAAATAATACTGCATAGTGTTTGCATAGTACTACATAGTGTTTGAATAGTACTGCATAATGTTGCATAATACTGCATAGTATTGCATAAAGTACTGCATAATGTTTGCATAGTGCTGCATACTGCAACATAGTGTTGCATAGTAAAAATTAAAAAAATTTGATTATGCGCCGAATTCGTCTGTGAAAAATTTTCTGTTCACCCTTAATTATTTTCTTAAATAGTATCCTGTCATTCTCTTATAAATAGGATGCTTAGTTTAGAAATAAAAATCACACTAGAATCAGAGAATTCTTCTTCTATAATATTGAGCGTATTTCTTTTGAGTTTAAGGAAGCTTTGAGTGTAGAAAATAGTGCAAGTTTTCTTCAAGAATATCTTCGCTATACCAGCCAGAAGTACTCTCTTTTTAAGGTAAGGGGTATTATTTATTTCATATTCGCTTACGATATTATTTTTCGTATTCGTAAGGAATTTTATTTTCGTTCAATATTCGTAAGGAATATTATTTTCGTTCAATATTCGTAAGGAATATTATCTTCGTTCAATATTCGTAAGGAATATTATTTTTGTTCAACAGTTGTAAGGGATATTATTTTTGTGCAATATTCGTAAGAAATAATATTTTTTTCCGTACTTTGTAGTATGTAAGTAATATTATTTCATTTCGTATTCCTAATTCTACACTCATGTTGATAAGTATTATTTCTATACTTCTTGAAATTAGTAGAATATCCTTAAAATTTACGTTTCATCTAGTATCGTTCCATTGAAATATTTTTCTGAATATTCTTGTTAAATTTTAATCTTTTCATGTCAGAGTACTATTCATGGATACTATTCATACATACGACACTATTCATATGTATGGTACTATTCATACATATGACACTATTCATAAAGTACTATTCATGGGATATTATTCATGAAGTACTATTCATGACAAAAAATGATTTCTTTTCTGACCAAATTATTTTTGATACATGAATATTATTCTTGAATTTTAATCCACAAAGAAGTGTCATGTTGACAATTTGGACATTCTTAAACTCCATATAAATTGAATTATAAATCTTTAAAATTTATCCTTGATCTCATTTAATTGAATGATTATATCATTGTCAGCATCCTCATGCTTATATTGTAATGAAAGTCATCTTTGGCCCGTATTGCATAAATGGACTATTGATCGATATGATTAGGACCAGGAATTATGTATCGGTATAATCATGACCTGTAATGTTACAAATGATGTGGTAAAAGTCCTTATTGGCCCATAGTGCATTGATGGACAGTTGTTTGGTATGATTATGACCACTGGTGATAATAATGAATATCATTAGCCCGTAGTGCATGGATAATTCGTGGATGTGATAATAATGAATATCTTTGGCCCGTAGTGCATGGATAATTCGTGGATGTGATAATAACGAATATCCTTGGCCCGTAGTGCAAGAATAATTCATGGATGTGATACTAACAAATATTCTTGGCCCGTAGAGCATTGATAATTTGGTGATGTGGATTATTTATTTTACAGACAAATGGTGTGGTAAAAATATTCTTTGGCTTACGTGCAAAGATGGACTAATGTTACAGACAAATGATGTGGTAAAAATCCTCTTTGGCTTACATGCAAAGATGGATTGTTGATTATTGGTTTTACATATATCTTTGGCTTACGTGCAAAGATGAACTGTTGATTATTGGTTTTATAGTTGTATATCTTTGGCTTACGTGCAAAGATGGATTGTTGATTATTGGCTTTACAGTTGTATGTCATTGGCTCGTAGTGCAAAGATGGACTACTGATTTACCTGATTATAAATATGAATTATGAATTTAACTATAATCTTTGGTGGTTCAGGTGAAGACAGGTGATGAGAGTTTTCTTTGTCTTGGGTATAACAAAGAACTGTTGATGAGTATTATAGGAATGAAATATTAACTATGGACTTTTAATTTGGAAGAGATAGTAGACATTATGTTCTACTTGACTCTTCTAATGGATTATTGATTCGGCTGCAATTATGGTTGAAAACTTTTATCATCTACCATATGTTCTAAATATCTGATTTATTACTGATGAAGGCTATTGATAAATTAATTATCTTAGTCATAACATTCTTTACTGAGCTATTTGTGCTCACCCTTTTGCTTCACAATTCCTTTCAGGTATTAAAAGTGTAGCTCGGTCAAGCGAGGATAATAGGGAAATAATGTGATGGTCTGAGACTGTGGAAGTTTCTCAATACATTATAAAACTGCATGACCTACAATATATAATTGTATTGAGGACCTAAGATGGGTGTGTCATATATTATACGTCACTTAATAATATATTTTGGTGAACAACAATAGGGTGATGAGAACCCAACTTTGGAAGCGTAAAAAATGCACTCTATTAGAATGAGGAGGACATAAATCTTCTCCTGTCCCTTTAGAGACTTGAAATATTTGTTGCTATACTTTATATGGCATTGTAATAATTTAAGTATGAATATTGCCATATTATATACGTAATAATATTTGTATTAAAACTCACAGCTTATGTGTTGTCGTATTTTGCACGATAGTTCAACAGTTGTATAAATGAAGTTTGTATTTGAATTTTGTACCGTGTATCTGGCGACTCAAGATGGGTTGTATGGACCTATTTTGGGGGAGTCACATTGTGATATCACGTGATAACTTGTAAGCTCCTATCCATGCAACGTACACGACACTAATTAACTTAAATTCCAATGCAAGCATCCTCGGGTTGAATTCAGCCCAACTACTCGCAACCATTCATTGAACCCTTGGAACCTGAATTGAGTCGTTATTGTCCGACGCGAGCCCAGTCAAGATTATATCATTCCCCTCTTCTTGAAAAGGATTTGTCCTCAAATCCGACATCTCCTCCACTTGAAAAGGAACTAACCACAAACCTGTTGCTACACAAAAACAAACTAAGTCAATAGTGTAGACACTAAAAATTTTTCATTCCTATTACTAACCTTGCAGGAGGGAAAAATCACCTTCCAGAGATAACCCTGGAAGTCAAATCAGTTCATTCCCAGAGACAACCCTGGAATCCTCAGTTTTCAATCTCGGAGACGACCTTGAGATACTCAGTTTCAATCCCGGAGACAATCCCGGGAGATTCAATTCCAACCTCGGAGATAACCCCGAGGGATGCAGTTCTAGTTCTGAAGATAACCCCAAAAAAGTCTGTTCTAACCCCTAGAGAAGTCAGTTCCAACCTCAAAGATAACCCCGAGGCACACAGTTATAACCCCGAATATAACCCCGGGAGGTCAGGCACACCTCAGAGACAATCCTGAGGACATTCAGCGCTCACAGCAGCCCAATCTCAGAGATAACCCTGAGCAATGACTGCAACATCTGCACAGAACCGGAGATAACCCCAGTGAGGGGAAAAATCATCATTTTGCCACCTTGATACTAAATTCATGCCATCTCAACATCATTCCAACCCACATTTCATATGAAGTGTCCCATAAGAACCATAGCTCAAAATCCCAAGTGACTACTACACAAGACAGCACACCAGATAGAATTTGAAGACTTGAAGATCTGGTCATAGACCCATCTTCCCCGGTTCGTACAAACTCTTATCCCATGTCATTGTCTAGCTCTCGACAACAACATTCCAAAAAGGTATAGCACACCTCAATCAGATGCCCAGATTAAAAGTTATGAAGGTTCGAGCGGACAACGCATTGCACGAGTGCACGTACTTCGAGATGGCAGGACCCACAAAGCCCGGGGCACCCCGGGTAGCCGCAGGTGGACTCGCGTCTGTCGTGGTTAGACCAACGCTCACCCCTCTATATATAGATGGCTTGGGGTGGCCATTTTAAGAAGAGGAAGAGCAGGGAAACCCTGTCCATTTCACTCTGTACACCCCTCTATAGTGCTCCAAACTGAGTACTTCTTTTTCCTAAACACTTGTGAGCTCGTGTTTTACCATGTATTGAAATTTAACTGGTGGAAACTGAGTATTCATTCAACAAAAGCTATCTAAAGTCTTCTTTAGCAGCCCACTGTAAGACATTTTAGATTTTTAAGGTTTTTCTCATTTTTATACCTACATATATATTCATGTTGAGAGTCGTGTTGTGTGGGTATTCCCGGATCATCGATCCGTGGCTATTATTGCTTTCACACACACACATATATATAAATACTTATATATATATATATCACTACAAAAAAATAGGTCATTGCCGACAGGCAATGCCGTTGCCAATGACCCTCTTGCCATCGACAATGAGATCATTGACGACAGCATTGACCGTCACCCTTCCTGTCGTCCTATGGGTCATCGCCCCTGGTTCCTGTCGCTTGCCGTCGGCAAGAGGGTCATTCCTAACGGGGTCATTGCCGATGGCTAGCCGTCGGTAATAAGGTATTGGCGATGGCTTTGTCGACAAAATAGACCGTCAGTAATGACTCTTCCAGAAAATTTAAAATCAGTCATTGCTGACGGCATAGCCGTCGCCAATGACCCTTAACCCCCATCGCCAATGAGTTTTTTAGAATTTTTTTTTTGACAATTTGCAAAATACCCCTGTTCATTTACATATACATAATTATACCTGTTATAAACTAAAGAAAAATTTTAAAGAATTCTTCACGAACGCATATCAATAACAATAATAGCTTTTGCTATATCAACCATCAAATATGTAAACAACGTAATGACTTATAGATAAAAGTCATATAATGTAAATACAAAATGTAATCATAAACAATCAATATAGTTAGATACATATATCATCAACCTAACTAGATTCTAAACTCCATCTCAGATAACTCAAAAAGTCAGATAAATATACATATATGAAAGTCAAAATATAAACATAATGCGTCTTCACAACCCAAGATCGGGAATGTCGGATCACCATCGCCACGGCCCCATCACGGCCCCACCTCCTGGCCCTGATCACGGCCCCACCTCAATAGTCTCATCAAGATCAACCCTAAGATCATCACCATCTCCACCATGGGCATCGCCTATGCCACAGCCTCCACCCGCCGAAGTCTCATCAACAAGACCCTACAATATTAAAATATTAATAACGAATTCGAAAATAGAGCATATTTAAATTAGTTTTGTTTATGTTCTTCAAGTGTTGTTGAGTTTTACAAACTGGGTGATAACTCAGTTTCTTTACGTTAAAATCGAGTCCCGTAAGTTGTAATGCATGTTTAATACATACGCGGTGCTATGTGTGTGTTTGCGTGGCGTTCGGTCGGTCGATACGGATTTTGGGCTGTTTTTCGGTCTTTTGCCTAAGTGTTGGCGAGTTTTGCAAACTAGGCGATAACTCGAATTCCGTACGTCGGAATCGAGTCTCATAAGTTCTAACGCGTGTCTAATACCTACGCGGCATATGTGTGTTTTTGCGGCGTTGACGGATCGATCCGGGTTTTAAATGCGCTTTTTCATTTTGCCTAAGTATTGGCGAGTTTTGCAAACTGGGCGATAACCCGGATTCCGTACATCAGAATCGAGTCCCGTAAGTTCTAACACGTGTCTAATACCTACGCGGTGCTATGTGTGTTTGCGTGGCATTCGGATGGCTGATCTTGGTTTTGGGCTATTTTTTGGCCTTTTGCCTAAATGTTGGCGAGTTTTGCAAACTGGGCGATAACTCAGATTCCGTATGTCAAAATCGAGTCCCGTAAGTTCTAACGCGTGTCTAATACATACGCGATGCTATGTGTGTGTTTGCGTGTTGTTCGGACGACCGATGCGGGTTTTGGGCTCTTTTTTGGCCTTTTGCCTAAGTATTGGCGAGTTTTGCAAACTAGGCGATAACTCGGATTTCGTACGTCAGAATCGAGTCCCGTAAGTTCTAACGCGTGTCTAATACCTACGCGGTGCTATTTGTGTGTTTGCATGGCGTTCGGACAGCCGATCTGGGTTTTGGACTATTTTTCGGTCTTTTGCCTAAATGTTGGCGAGTTTGGAAAACTGGGCAATAACTCGGATTCCGTATGTTAGAATCGAGTCCCATAAGTTCTAACGCATGTCTAATACCTACACGGTGCTATGTGTGTGTTTGCGTGTTGTTCGGACGGCTGATGCGGGTTTTGGGCTCTTTTTCGGCCTTTTGCCTAAGTAATGGTGAGTTTTGCAAACTGGGCGATAACTCAGATTCTGTACGTCGGAATCGAGTCCCGTAAGTTCTAACGCGTGTCTAATACCTATGCGGTGCTATGCATGTGTTTGAGTGGCGTTTGTACGGCCGATGCGGGATTTGGACTGTTTTTCGGCCTTTTGCCTAAATGTTGGCAAGTTTTGCAAATTGGGCGATAACTCAGATTTCGTAGGTCAGAATCGAGTCCTGTAAGTTCTAACACGTGTCTAATACCTACGCGGTGCTATGTGTGTGTTTGCATGTCGTTCGGACGGTCGAAGCGGGTTTTGACCTCTTTTTCGCTTTTTGCCTAAGTGTTGGCGAGTTTTACAAACTGGATGATAACTCGGATTTCATACGTCGGAATCGAGTCCCGTAAGTTTTAACATGTGTCTAATACCTACGCGGTGCTATGTGTGTGTTTGCATGGCGTTCGGACGACCAATCTGGGTTTTGGGCTATTTTTTGGCCTTTTGCCTAAGTATTGGCGAGTTTTGTAAACTGGGAAATAACTCGGATTCCGTATGTCAAAATCGAGTCCCGTAAGTTCTAACTCGTGTCTAATACCTACGAGGTGCTATGTGTGTGTTTACGTGGCGTTCGGACGGTCGAGGCAGGTTTTGACCTCTTTTTTGGCTTTTTGCCTAAGTATTGGCGAGTTTTGCAAACTGGGCTATAACTCAAATTCCGTACATCAGAATCGAGTCCCATAAGTTCTAACACGTGTCTAATACCTACGCGGTGCTATGTGTGTGTTTGCGTGTCATAGCAATACAATTACAAATTACAATTACAAATTACATAAATTAAATAAAAAAATACATAATTTAATTATTTTTACCTGTCGAATATGTGGTGGGAAGATGTTGGCCAAGACAACTGCACATACGTGGATGGCCTCCTCCCGTACTACACCCATGAGGTCATCAACGACGGCTGTAGGATCTATAGAGCCATGGACAACCTCCTGAGCCAGCTGGTAGATCCACTCGCGTGATGGTGCACCTGACTTCACAACACCGCTCGCCATGCACCCCTTTATGATCCGCCGGAAGAGGTTGTCGGATAATGAAGGGTCGGCACCCGATCCACTCGCACCACTACCTCCAATAGGTAAGCACTCCTTCACAATGCTTAACAGTTCATTAAAACCTCTCTCGCTACAGTCATGCTCATTCTTGAAGTGTAAAAACTTAGTCACGACAGATAAGACGGTGTGCTTTTACGTCGCGTCTAACATACGATAAGGCGTCATTGCTTCATGCAATAACTCATAGAAACCCTTAGCCCCGTCATTCGGCTCTTGCTCGACGTTACTATCATCCTCGCGCTCAGATTCCACCGAAGTATGAACCAAAGAAATTTCACTATCATGTTAGTACAATCAAAGGTTTCATCACCTCTGGATTCTGATTCTGATTCATGTTCATCCAACCAGGTTTCTGAAAGTAGTATGCACACAAGCCAATCATGTTTGATGATAAAGCATATACTTTGTAACAATCTTATTCATTTATTAATAAAAAGTATTAATTTATTAAAGGCTTTTAATTATCTACATGATGCTGTTTTATAATATGTGATAAACCCATAGTTTTAAGCAATGCTTTTAGAATAATGATGATGATCATTCTAATGAGATCTAAATTCTTAGAAAGCTTAAAACTAAAATAGTTCCCAATCATTGGATTACTAAATTGGGGATTAGTGAATCCGGATAGATTGGTACATACGTTGCTTTGCTCATTGGATGAGGATGATTGATCTCATGATCATTTGTGTGGAGACACTAAAGCAAGTATGTAGGTGCTTATTAGAGAATAAGTTCATTTGAACGTGGCTCGCTAAGGAATACCTAATGGAGTTTTACTTGCTGTCAATAGGAATTCTCAGTAGTGATAGTAGACAAGTGATCCTTGGACTTGAGATCATCATAGTATCTTGTGTATGATGAGTTATACTTTGACTTATTCCTTAAGACCCTTAGGGTATATCAAAGGGTATGCTTGGGTATAATAAGTTGTATACGGAGATAATGTATGATCAATAAAGAATCTACCACTTCTAATAAAAGAAGAGAAATGTCCTATGTGATTCGATAAATGACAACCCAAAGAGTCCTCGGTTAAAGCGTAATGAAATTAGAAAGGAGTTTCTAATTTGCATTATTTGAGTTGTGCATTTAAGAGTCGAAATACATATAATTAAATAAAATAAGACTTGACGATGTAATTTCATGTCTTATATTTAATTGGGACATTGTATGGTGGAAGGATTGAATTGTCTTGTAACTATTTACTCAAAGGTTCTTTTATGATTAATGTTGAAATCTATATTATCCGGAAAGTCGTTGATCGCTAGGGAGGCTTATCCCTATCAGAGAATAAATATTATTTATTTAAATAAATTAATTGTTTAATTTATTTATTTAAATAAGATTAAAATTGTTCTAATTGATTTATTCACAACCGGCTTAATATGGAGAACCTAAAGGGTCACACCATAAAAGGAAGAATAATTATTTAAGAAGTTAATGGCATAATCGTAATAATATGTTATGAATATTTAATTTAATCTATGGTGATAGAATAAATTAAATAGCTTAATATTTATTATTTAATATTTTAGAAATATTAAATATAAATTAATAAGAGGAGTCTTATTAATATTATTACAATTATTATTATTTTAATTTCTAAAAGAGTTTAGGAATTAATTTAATATAAGTACTCTCATTTATTCCTAATAGGATTAGGAGGGAAAATTAGTTAAAGGAGTTTAATTAATTATCCCTAATAAGATTAGGGAGCCCATTTAATTAAAAGAGTTTAATTAAATAATACCTTATTTTTATTAAATAAGGTTATCTGATATCTTTATAAGAGGAGTCTTATATTAGATATCAAGATATACGTAATAATTCCAATTTGTGGGAGAGTACGCATTTTCTATAGAGATAGAAAACTAGGGTTGAGCCAATACCCCTTCTTCTTGAATTCCTATTCTTCCTTGGTGGATCACCTCTAGAGGCCAAACACATGGGTGGCTAACGTTGATCAAAAGAAGGAACCAAACCCGGTGGATTCAAGTTGAACGCGAAAGGATTTGGAGGTGAACTTGTACCTGAGGAAGCTCGATCTTCAAGGGTATGATTTTATTCTTTATCTTTTCGTTTAATTAATAATTGTGCGTAAAGGGTGATCCGGGTATATGGTTTGTAAATTTTTTTAAACTCTGATTTTACTCGCTTCCGCTTATTTATGCAATTTGATTGCGTTCTTGAATATTACAAACCTAACAGTTTCCCTATGATAGATCAATGTCGTATAACCCTGCTTGAGCCCATACACAAATAAGTCGCACATGACATCACTCCTTTCCTTCCACACTTCATTCACACACCTCTTACAAGGACATCTAATCTCATCACCGCTGACTTGCTCAAACGTGAAGTTGAGAAACTGTTGAACCCCACTACGGTACTCAAAGCTAAGCCCACTCTTATCAGTGGCTACCCTACGTTCCATCCAACTTCGATCAACAGACATCTCGGACAACTGTCTGCTATATATATGGAAAGTCAAACAAACACAATCAAGTCTCCAAGTTAATGTATATGCAAGCTTATGAGTTTCCTAACTTCATCTCCACTTCTAACGGGTCAGACTTCTATCCCATTTCTGGATGCGTCGCCTCACTGATGCTAACAACTTGAACACATCTATAAATTTTTCAGAAATTTCGGTAGCACCTCCCCATGGTCTTCAAGTACACGAAATAGACTAACACATCGTAGTCTAAATATGCACCCGAAGAACATCAAGAGATATATACTGGCCGAAAATTCAAAAAATATAAAGGCGTGCTCAAGTCATTAACACCGACCTAAGTGAGATTGAAACATACAAGAACAGTCCCAAAACGGGGACTATTTGAGATTTACTCATACTAAGTGAATCTCAAACGGGTTTCTAAGCTTCCTAAACTATATGAAAATATGCACATGTGAATTTGAGAATTGAGAATAGGAAAAAAAGAAATAAATTGAGAATTTGAATATGGTTAAGGCAATATCGAATTAACTAGGAAAAGGAAAACAAACAACAGATCCTAAAACAAGTTTACAGCTAGTCAAACACTACAGTAAAAAAGGGCAAATCAAATGCAATAAAAACAACCTGGATATTGTAACTCTGCCATTGAAAGATACTAAATCACTTTCTTAAACTTGAATATGATACAAAGAAAAGAAAATAAACAACTCAAATTACCAAGCAACCACATGCAAAGATTTAGACACTAACTGAAAAAAATAAAAATAGAAAAACTGAAAGCAAACACATTATATAGGGAATAGTTATTCATAAATATGATAAATAAAAAACATGAGAGAAACAGCTAATGCTTGTAAGTGCTTTAAACGATGGTCGTAAGGTCTAGTAGGTGACTTTGTAATTAATGAAAGAGGTGAAACTTTTCAGGAAAGAACTATTTCCAATATCAAAACTAGATAGCAGAGGATCTCATTGCAAGCCATAACTATAACTAATTCAAGGTCAATGCAAAAGTTGAAAAGCTTTTATTGGTTAATTCGAATTAGTCTTTATTTTATACTTGATAAGTCATGGCCAATTACACTTTGCCATCACACTATCACAGTTGAGACAATTGAGGCAAACAATAGTAACTATATATAACAAGTTGATCAAGTTATAATCTTGAATAACAGGGTAATGCTCGGAAGCTCTAATGCACCAACAATAGATGCCAAAATTGTAAAATATTTTCATTAGAGCTTAAGTTAACATTCTATATATAGGTCACATTTGAAGATACTTCCTTTACTTTCTAGAACAAAAAAGGCAATATAATTTCACCTTTCCCATTTACCTTTTTACAGCAAAAATACAATACAGTTTCTGCTTTTCTAACAAACTGCTAATAAATTGCTACTTAACCATGAAGTGTACAGTAAGCTTCAGAAACGGCCTCATTTTACCACTATACACATATGTCAATACAGTCACCAAAGCCTCAAAGACATTACAAATTGCAGAACTATTTTACACAGCACAAATTACAAATTGCTAACACATAATTTCTACACTAGTACTGTAATTAAGTTAACACATAATAGAGATGGATAATGCTCAAAAAACGGTAAAATATATACTACTTAGCAGCAAAGGCAATAATAGAAGCCTGATAACATAAATGCATTGAAGACCAAAATTAAACCCTAACATAAATTAATTGGAACTTACAAATTAAAGCCTAAGAATAAAAAAAATCAACTTACTAATTGAACCAGCAGAACCAAGATGGACAGGCGACTGCAAAGGCGGACGGAGAAGGACAGAACCAGAAAGGAACCAACAAAACCAAGAGGGACAAACCCAAATAGGATAGAAAGCAAGATAGGGAGGCAGACGACAAAGGATGAGGGAGATGACGATGACGACAATAGTGCACATGCGACGACGACGATGTACACAGGCGACGGCAGAGGTGCAGAGGAAAAGAACCGAGATCGAGCGGGAGAAAGAGAGTAGAAAGTAGAAAAAGAAAATGAATTTTAGGGATTAAAAAGAACCTCATTCTCGATGGCAATAACAATTGACTCACTACCGACGGCAAGGCCGTCGCCTATGACCTTTTCCCACGCGCGCAAAAAAATTCCTACCAAATTTAGGCCCGGGAAGGGTCATTCTCGACGGGACTTATTATCAACGGCTTAGCCGTCGCCAATGAAGTTATTATCGACGAGAGTAACGCCGTCGCCAATGACCTATTTTTTTGTAGTGTATATATATATATATTTACATTTCAGTCAGGCTTGGAGATCACTTCGTGGCCATTTACCGCTTATATATATATACATATATATTTATATTTCTGTCTAGCTTGGAGTTCACTTCGTGGCCTTTTACAGCTTATATATACATATATATATATTTACATTTCAAGTTCTGCCTGGAGTTCACTTTGTGGCAGTTGATTGTTCATATATATATATATATATATATATAAAACTGTTTATCAACCTGCGGGTTAGATTTATCTAAATCTGGCTATTCTCACTTTTACCGGTTCATGGTGAATAAACTAGAATCGTTGAAGCTGGAATTCTTAGATTTACTCAAATCTAATTCATTTTCTAGCTTTTGCCACGGGTTAGATTTGTCTCAATTTGGCTATTTCACACTTTAACCGGTTCATGGTGACTAAACTGGAATCGATGAAGCTGAAATAGTTTAGATTTATTCAAATCTAGTTCTTGTTTTAGCTTTTGTACATATTGTTTTATCATGTGAGCCTAGGAATCATGTAATCACATTTTTAGTTCCTGAATCTAGATTCGGTTCCCGTGATTGACATTTTCAGCTGTACCCAGCTTTTAAATTATTCACGGTGTCTGAATTTCCTTAGATGGCTCTCATGCCCACAAGGAGTTCGACATTGCTATGTATCTTATTTTCTTGAAGAAGCTTCGCATCTCGAAAATAATAAAAACAAACAAGCCGAACACATAATAAAATGGAAGTATCAAAAACCTCAATTACTATTGAGCACAAGGGTTTAAAAAACCTGTTTTACAAAACATCATTGCTATATCTTGTTAAAATTGAACTTTTATACAAATGTCAAACCCTTTGTATATAGGTGAAAACGAGTCATAGCACTACTTCTAGATAATTGCACATTGACTTAGACACACACATTCAGATAAAAGTTAAATTAAAAAGTGGCAGTAACCATGTTATCATGGAAGTCGGGGGGGAGCCTAACACCTTTCTTCTGCTTAATCAAGCCCCTGGACCCTTAAGAATTTCAGGTTTTGCAGACCATTTAACAGTGTCACATCACTAGGTCTTTGTGCAAACCTTTTTCCGGTTGAGTTGGTGCAACCATTTAAAAATACCAACTGTCGACTCTTGCAGTCAAATCATTGACATATACATGTCGGACCTTTTCAAACTTGTTTTTTCAAACAAATCTCACCTAATATGAGAACACCAAAAGACAAGAACAGAAAGGGAGAAATAAAAATCCCGATGTCGACAGGTGGTCACTCTACTGAGGACATCCAGTAAGAGGGCTTAAGCTGCTATTTAAAAAATTTTCAAAACTTTTATATGTTTGTGCGTGGATGTTGCATTTACATTTGAATGATTGTGTACTAATGCTTTACTTCCTGCACTTAGTGCTTCACACCATATCTTCCTGTGATATTAGTGCTTCGCACATGTCGTCATTTCCATACGGTAAGACATAATGTATGTGAATGTATGTTGAGTGGTCCCTCCACCAGGAGGCTATCCTATCGCTGTTTGATTACTGGACTCGTAGGGAGACTAATTCCAACGAGGCACAGGAAAGGCACCACCCAAATTCGCTCCAGTTGAAAGATCGAATTAGCTTCCCATTGAGTAAATTGCGAAGATCTGGGAACCTTCATGCCAAAAAGCCGCAAGAGTAGCCTAAGATAGGCCAGCCTCTGATAAACCAAACGCGGAGGGAAGTCTCTTCATACCTTCCCATTTCAATTACTTGTAATTTTATTTCCATGTCAATCTCAATGTAATGGAAAATATAAAAGAATATGTGAACATGCATTTCCCTTTTATCATAAGACCTATCATGCTATCATGTCATTAAAACAAACTGACATCCATTTTGTAGGATAATACTCCTAAAAACGGACATAGCATGTAACATTTCAACGTTTCCCTAAAACTAAAGTACATAAGTCTTTTTGTAGGGAGACGATTGGTCCCGTTACCCGTTCAAAGTCCAAGAAGGCATTTAGCCTACAACCAAGTATGGCTACATCTAGCCAGCCTAATCCTACTCCTGTCTCTCGCGAGGAGTTCGATGGATTAAGTAAACAAATAACAGAGTTGGATGTTCTGCTCAAAGAATTACATAAGTTAACTCAGGTTCAACAAATACCCATACATATAGAACCCTCTGCACATGGAGGAATCCAGTGTCCGGACAAAGAAGTTCCAGCACTGGAGTCTATAATTTCTTCTTCTTTCTCTCTATAATTTCTCTCTATAATAATTTCTCTATAGCTTTTGTGAATTGGTGAAAAATAATGAAGGAATGAGCTTCTATTTATAAGAAAATATAGTTTCCATAATTGCACATTTTGGGGCTCGAAATATAACAGTATAGTACCTTCATCTTTTCATTTATTTTTAATTTAGTCATGCAAGTATTATCAAACTTGCACCACCTCCCCTAATAGTAAATCATATGAATCAATAGTAAATCATGTGACTCAATAGTTCTAAACATGTGAAAAAATTAATTATAGTATAGTACCTTCATCTATACCTCCATTTTTAACTTAGTCATGCAAGTATTATCAAACTTGCACCAACTCCCCTAATAGTAAATCATGTGAATCAATAGTACACACATGTGAACACATAGTTATAAGCATGTTAATTAATAGCAATTAATTGATTATTTATCAGGTTAATTACCCGATTGGTCAATATAACCTCTAGACATCAATTATTATCGAAAAAAATGTCGATTTTCACTAACACTAATAATTCCAACACAATGGAACTATCTAATTCATCTTTAATCAACACGAACTTATTCATCATTAATATTATAATTCACAATATTTAACAACTAGGTCGTTCCCAGGAAAGAAGGGGCTTTCCTATAAGGATTTCTCCTTATTGGCGCGCAATTAGGTGACCAAACCTCTCCTCGATGTAACTTCTAGACATATCACAATATTGCAAAATAATAATATGAATAACTTTCATTAGCCTCAATTATTGATTTAATAATATAACATATTATGCGATGATACTTGTGACAATAATTGAATCAATAATATAAGAGATATGATGCGTGATTTATCATTACAATAATTGAGTATAACCGAGTGATTTCTTACGTAAGCATCAATAAGCAATACCGCAGTAAGCTACTACGCAACCACGCCAGACATCGCATTTCTTTTACTACGGGGTAGTTCAACAGCTTTTAATTCGTGTAACACTTTCACCGTTATTTTTATAAAAGATAATTCTGTCATTTTCTTACTACGACAATACTTCTGTTGTGGGGTCCACCAATGATTGTGCCGTCATACGAATATTCCCTGTTAAATTGAATATTCCCAGACCAATCGAATATTCCCCGACACAACGAATATTTTATTTCAACTTGCTTACTTTGCAAAATTTTCAAATATCACCCTTAACTTTAACCTTTATCAATTTAACTATTTACTAAATAACACAATAATTATAAGAAAATTGAATACTTTCATTTCATAAAATTCGGGGTCTCACAATCTCCCCTCCTTATGAAATTTTGCCCTTGAAATTTACGTACATACCTGGTATTCGAAGAGATGAGAATACCTTACTTCCTTTTTGGATTGTACCTTTCCGGTTATTTCCTCTGTATCATGATTTTCTCATTGCTAATATCCTGTATTTCAGATATCATTCTAGAATATATCTTCAAAACAAAGGTTAATTGACATATCATAATTTGTTAACTTATCAAGTAAACAATTTCAGCTTAGGTAAGTCACACACTAGCGAAGTATATTACTCGTCTCTCCTCTACTAGTTCTAGAATCATATCTCCGCCAGCGACCATATCCCTAAGCTCTGATACCATTTGTGACGCCCCCAAAATAGGTCCACACGACCCATTCTGAGTCGCCAGATATCACACTATAAAAATCATTTACAAACTTCATTTATACAACTATTGAAATGTCGTGCAGAATACAACCACAGTTAAACTGTGAGTTTTAATACAAATGTATGTAACTCTCACGGTGCCTCGACCACAACCTTACAATGGTACTTTACATAAAAGTACAGTCAATAACTGTTTTAGAAATTAAAATCTTTGGAAAATACTCAAGGAAACCTTAGTACATGGGAGGCCACGTGTCTAGGTTATGATAGATATCATATGTCCACATAATTATCCTTGGTTGACCCAATAGTCCCCAAAGAAAAACAAGAAGATTACTATCATCTTCTTTCCAATGGTGAGTCTTCTCTTGACATATAATTATCTCCATTTTCTCTAATTGAGAATTATATTTCAAACAAACTCCAAGATCATATAGGTAGTGCTCGTAGATATACTTAGCAAGTGGATGTGCACAACCCTGTCTTATGATAACATGAGGTTGTATGTCATTAGACATCTTGTATGATAGTGGCAAAACACCCTTCAAAGGTTGGGTTCACCTCACCCTATTCGGTTCACCAAAATTAAATATCAAATGACGTATACAATACGACACACTTATCTAAAGTCTCAATAAAATTATTTCCATACTATTTAGGGAGAACCTCAACAGCTATAGACCACCGTTCTATTCCCCTGTTATCCCCGGCTCAATTCAAGACATTATTATTACCGAAAGGAATTGTGAAGCAAAAAGGGTGAGCACAACTAGCTCAAGAAAAGAATATCATGACTAAAGATAATTAAATTATCAATAGCCTTCATCAGTAATAAATCAGAGATTTAGAACATATGGTAGATGATAAAACTTTTAAACAATAATTGCAGCGGAATGATCAGTCCGTTAGAAGAGTCAAATAGACCATCAGATCTATTATCTTCTCCATATTTAAAATCCACCAATAATGTTTTATCCCTGTAACATCAATCAACAATTCCTGTTCACAATCATATGAATAGCTCATAATCATAATTATGATTCTAAATTCCTCTTCATACCCAGGACGAAGATAATTTTTATCACCTATCTTCACCTAAAACATCAAAAATCATGGTTATACCAAATCACAATTCCTGCTCATAATCATACTAATAAATTCATCTTTGCACTACGGCCAAAGATATTCATTAACAATTCATCTTTGCACAACAGGCCAAAGACATACAACTATATTTTAGAAGAGTCAAGTAGAGCATGATATCTATTATCTTTTACGAATTAAAAGTGTATAATTAATATTTTATCGCTGAGACTCAGCTTAATAAATAATCCACATCATCGAATCATCCCTGCACTACGGCCAAGGATATTCATGTAATCATCAATGGTCATGATTATACCGAATAATCTCGGTTATAATCATACCAATAATCGTCCATCAATGCACTACGCCCAATGAGGACTTTTACCACATCATCTATAACATTACGGGTCATGATTATACCGAATGATCCTCGGTCATAATCATACCAATAAATAGTTCATCTATGCACATAAGCCAAAGATACTCATCAATCAATAGTTCATCTTTGCACGTAAGCCAAAGATATACAATCAGAAAACTAATAATCAACAAAATCATCTTTGACGTAAGCCAAAGATATACAACTAGAAACTAATAATCAATAAATCCATCTTTGCACGTAAGCCAAAGATGACTTTCATCATAATATAAATACGAGGATGATGACAATGATATAAGCATTAATCAAACGAAATCAAGGATAAATATTAAAGACTTTAAATTTATCTAGTATTTAAAAATATCCAAATTGTCAATATGATACTGCTTTGTGGAGTAAAATTCAAGAATAATATTCATGTACCAAAAATAATTTGGACAGAAAAGAAATATATTTTTTGGGTAAATAGTACCCCGTGAATAGTACCCTATGAATAGTACTTCGGGAATAGTACCTCGTGAATAGTACCCCAACATAAAAAGTACCCCAAATACCCAAGTGAATAATATTCGGGTGAATAGTAATTTGAGTTAATAGTAACCCGTGAATAGTAACTCGTGAATAGTACTCCGACACTAAAAGTGCCCCTAATACTCGAGTGAATAATACTAGAGTGAATAATGAATCAGGTGAATAGTAACTCAAAAAAAATACCAAAGAAAATGATATTCCATGATTTGTACAAAAAAGAAATGATATCTCATACGAGTATAATAGATTATACTGAAATCAAATAGATTTTCACCGCCACGCAGTAATCCACGTGAGCATGATCATTTCCATAATTTAATAAGGAATGAATAAAAAGGATCATTCACCATGCATGCGGTAATCCACATAGACGAAAGTTATTCCAATGTAATAATAAAGAATGGAATAATGTAAGAATTCACCATGCATGTGATAGATCAGTAAAGACAAAAGTTATTCCCAATGTAATAATAAAGAATGGAACTGTGTCATGCGAATCCGCACAAAATGGATATTCCAACAAAATAATAAAGAATGGAACCAAGTCATGCATAATCCGCATGCATGTGATATTCCAATGTAATAATAAAGAATGGAATAACAACATAATTAACTGTGCATGCGATAGACCGCATGCATGTGTTATTCCAATGTAATAATAAAGAATGGAATAACAAAAGAATTTCACCACGTATGCGGTTGCTTGACATGAATAGTTATTCTAACATAATAATAAAGAATGGAATAACAACCCTTATGAGTATAGAAAGAAAATAACTCTCTTCATGAATACGAAAGAATAATACCCCTTACTATAATAATAATATCCCTTACCTCAGAAGAAGACTGGATACTGGAATAGTGAGGTAGAAGACTTCTATTCTTATTTCTCTCTATAATAATTGCTCTATAGCTTTTGTGAATTGGTGAAAAATAATGAAGGAATGAGCGTCTATTTATAGGAAAATATAGTTTCCATAATTGCACATTTTGGGGCTCGAAATATAACAGTATAGTACCTTCATCTTTTCATTTATTTTTAATTTAGTCATGCAAGTATTATCAAACTTGCACCACCTCCCCTAATAGTAAATCATATGAATCAATAGTAAATCATGTGACTCAATAGTTCTAAACATGTGAAAAAATTAATTATAGTATAGTACCTTCATCTATACCTCTATTTTTAATTTAGTCATGCAAGTATTATCAAACTTGCACCAACTCCCCTAATAGTAAATCATGTGAATCAATAGTACACAAATGTGAACACATAGTTATAAACATGTGAATTAATAGCAATTAATTGCTCATTTATCCGATTAATTACCCGATTGGTCAATATAACCTCCAGACATCAATTATTATCAAAATAAATGTCGATTTTCACTAACACTAATAATTCCAACACAATGGAACTATCAAATTCATCTTTAATCAACACGAACTTATTCATCATTAATATTATAATTCACAATATTTAACAACCAGGTCGTTCATAGGAAAGAGGGGGCTTTCCGATAAGGATTTCTCCGTATTGGCGCGCAATTAGGTGACCAAACCTCTCCTTGACAGAACTTCTAGACATTGTTAATATTGAAAATAATAATATGAATAACTTTGCCATCTCAATTATTAATTTAATAATATAACATATTATGCAGATGATACTGTAACAATAATTGAATCAATAATATAAGAGATATGATGCAGTAATTACTGTAGCAATAATTGAGTATAACTGAGTGATTTCTTACATAAGCATCAATAATCAATATCGTGTGCTACTACGCAACCACACGTATTACTGTTCTTTTACTACCGGGTAGTTCAACAAATTTAATGGTAACACTTTCGCCGTTATTTTTATAAAAAGATAATTCTATCGTTTTCTTACTATGACAATTCTTCCGTTGTGGTGTCCACCAATGATTGTGCCTTCGTACGAATATTCCCTGTTAAAATGAATATTCCCCGACCAATCGAATATTCTCCTACACAACGAATATTTTATATTAACTTGCTTACTTTGCAAAATTTTCAAATATCATCCTTAACTTTAACCTTTATCAATTTAACCATTTACTAAATAACATAATAATTATAAGAAAATTGAATACTTTCATTTCATAAAATTCAGGGTCTCACAGCAATGAAGGCTCTAAATACTTCAAAAATATGGGTGGCTCATCCCACATCAACAAGGATAATTCTGACAGATAAGATTATTCACAATTCTAGTTCATGATGGAACGGGAAGTAAAATCTATTGGCAAACAAGTCAATCAATTGGCAGAACTGGTGATTCATCAACACCAATTCAAACATCATTTATTCAGTCAAGAACATGCTAGCCTCCTTTCTCTTATTACAAGTACTCCACCACTTGCTCAAGAAAGTGAAACACTGGAGGAAAAGTTTGCCAGAAAAGCAAAAGCTAAAGCCCGTCGGGACTTCATGGAAGAAATATTGCAGATGCTGATTACTGAGGGAAAAAGCACAGCACTGCTACCTCCAGTCAACCCACACTCAAAGCAGTTTGATGCTAATGGAGTATGCCAATACCACTCCCACTATCGGGGTCACAACACTGAGGAATGCTGGGCACTCCTCCATCTTATTCAAAACATAATTGACAGCGGTGACCTGTAAATGGCAGATAACAACGCTATATCATCTGAGAGTGGGGACACATTTCCTCTAGAATGGAAGGGAATCGTAGCAGTGGTATCCTCTGAGGAAGATGTGGTTGCCACCCCACTTACTATTCAACAAATTCAGCTCAAAGGCGTTGAAAACCCTTTAAAAGTGGTTGTACCAAAGCAAATCATATTGCAGTTAAGGCCACAATATCATGTTGTTAGCCTCAAGAAAGTACTATGGAACTATGGAGAGGCTGAAGGATCTACATCCATATAACTGCTACAGTGTCTAAAGAAAATCCACTATATCTTCCTCAACGGGTGATAAAGCCTATCATCATGTCAAAGGGGAAAGTGCCCAGGGAGAAGATTGAAGAATTCCTCCATAAGATGGGACACAATGAAGCCAAGGTGGTTTAAAGCTTGAAAAAAGCTCCACGATAAATCTCTATTCTATACTTGGTTTTCTCTTCAGAAGATCACCGGAGGGTCTTTCTAAAAGTGTTAGAAGAAGACCACTTGCCAAAAATAGTGGATGTTGAGAAATTCCATCATCTGGTAGATCACATCTTCAATAGTAATGTGATATCCTTCACCGATGATATATGGTTGGAGGAGTGCTAATAGATGGAGGATCATCCCTAAACACTTGCCCCTATGCCACATTAGAGAAAATGAACATCAATCTCAATACGATTCGAAGTAGCCATATAATCAGCAAAGCTTTTGATGGATATCGGCAAAATGTTGTCAGAGAGATTGAGTTGCCAGTGGAAATCGACCCACATACATTTTACATATCCTTCCAAGTGCTTAAGACGACTATAGGATATAACTTACTATTGGGAAGACCTTGGATTCATATGGCTGGAGCTGTCCCATCCACTCTTCATCAGCAACTCAAGTATATCATCAACAATAGTCTAGTTACTGTCAGTGCTGAGCAAGAATATCATGTTCAAGGTGATATACCATTCATTAGTTTCAATACAGAAGTTGAGCCTGTCAGCTTCCAAGCCCTTGAGGTGAGCAACACTCACTATCAACCCATTAGGGCGCCACCTCTGAAACCCAGAGTTTCTGCCGAGGTAATGTCGGCATGTCAAGAGATGATATCCTTGGGTTTTTAACTTGGACAAGGGTTAGGCAAGGATCATCAGGGAATTAAATTCCCAATTCAAGTTCCCAGCCAGAGAGCGACAACCGGACTAGGCTACTCCTCTGGATTCAATCATAGGAACCCACACAAGCATAAAATGGTTCCTTCACCTACAAGGTGGTTGCCTAAACCTACAGGTGATAATCCTGTCCGACCTTTACTAAAGGTTCCTGCCCCTGTTGTAGCTATGCTGTTTCCTAAGCTGATACTTGTCAAAGGAAAAGAAATCCCGATTCTAGGCCCAGAGGTGGAGGAAAGGAATCAAAGGCGCAAACAAGAGATAAAGAGACATTTATCAAACATGCGCATCTTGGTCCATACCGAGGGTATGAACAGAGACATCCCAGATGATGATTGTCCAGACATCATGGTCATCATTCAAGAGAAGGAGGATGATAACAACCCCTTCATCAAAGCTGAAACACTCCTTGCATTTTCCAACAAGGGTAAAAAGGGCAGAAACTCCCTCTGCCCTGTAGATAGCTATAACTTCTTACTTTTGTTGTACATTATTAGCAATTATTTTTGTCATTTAATGCTAACACTTTGTATGATTAAACAGTTTCATATATTAAGTGAAAGAATTTTGCTTCAGGACTTTAAAGTTAGATGTGCCTAAACTTGCTAATGAGGTGCCTATTCTTCACAAGAACTGTAACTTTGATGTAAAGTTGGACTCAGACTTGATGGAGATTGAACAAGAGGACTATAAGATACCTCAAAAGATTAAAGAATGGGTCGAAGACAAACCCAAGACAAATCTTGATCAAACCACCTCTTTTAACCTTGGAACCTCAGAAAACCCCAAACAAATACAGATTGGTACAGACCTTACTCCAAACTAAAGGAATGACATGGTTACTCTATTGACCCAATTCCAAGATGTGTTTACATGGTCTCATGAAGACATGGTTGGTTTGTTAACTGACATCGCTATTCATCACCTCCCCATCAAAGAGGGATTCAAGCCAGTCAGATAGAAACTCAAGCGATTAAAACCTGAGTGGAGTTTGAAATTTAAGGAAGAAATTGTGAAACAATTTCAAGCCGGCATCATCATGGTATCAACTTACCCTGAGTGGCTATCCAACATAGTCCTCGTGCCTAAACTAAGAGGGAAGGTGCGAGTTTGTGTGGATTACATGGATCTGAACAAAGCTTGTCTCAAAGATAGCTTTCCCATGCCATTTATCCACGTACTCATTGACAATACAGCTTAATATGACACGTACTTCTTTACTGATTGCTTTGCGGGGTATCATCAAATCATGGTTGCTAAAGAGGATCGTGAGAAAACTGCATTCATCACTCCTTGGGGGAACCTTTTACTATAGACGATTGTCATTCGGCCTCATCAATGCCGGAGCCACCTATCAGCGAGCCATGATGGCTTTTTTCCATAATCTAATGCATAAAGAGATAGAAGTTTATGTGGATGACATCATTGTCAAGTCTCGAAGGGAGGAAGACCACCTATATGATCTCAAAAACCTCTTCAGTCAGTTGTGTAAGTACAAATTGAAGCTGAACCCAGCCAAATGCACTTTTGGCGTCAAATCAGGCAAGTTACTAGGAATCGTAGCTACAAAAATCTAGGCCATCACCGAAATTCCCATACCCCAAACAGAGAGGGAAATACAGGGATTTTTGGGAAGAATCAACTTCATCAGCCGATTCATCTCCCAACTCACAACGACCTGTGAACCCATCTTCAAATTGCTAAGGAAGAACTCCTCCATGAAATGGAATGATGAGTGTCAGAAAGCCTTCCTTCTCATTAAAGAGAAGCTAATCAAAGCTCCTATTTTGGTACCACCCAGGGATGGTGTTCCCCTGTTTATGTACTTGTCCATAAATGACAATGCCATGGGCTGCATGCTGGGACAGAAAGATGATAGAGGCTAAGAAAGAGCTATCTATTACCTCAGGAAAAGATTCAGCAGCAATGAACACAAGCACACTCTGATCGAGAAAAATTGTTGTGCTTTAGCATGAGCTTCCATGAGATTATAACATTATCTCCATGGTCACACTACCCATCTCATATCCCGTGTGGATCCTCTCAAGTACATTTTTAGCAAACCTATGTTGAATTATCGCCTGTCCAGATGGCAGTTCATCCTATCGCAATTTGACATCATTTACCTGACTCAAAAGTCTATCAAAGGTCAAGGAATTACAGATCAATTGGCCTCCGCACTGCAGGGGATTTCAAACCCTTGGAAAGATACTTCCCCGATGAAGGGGTAATGACAGTTCAACAACACCATCAGGACGATACACACCAATCATGGAGGATGTATTTTGATGGAGCTGTAAACATAGAAGGTTCTAGAGCCGGAGCAGTTCCAATATCCATTATGGGGGAGCAGTATCCCGTTGCCGTCAAACTGCAGATTTTTAGCACCAACAACACAACTGAGTATAAAGGCTATATCATGGGGTTGAAACTAGCCCAGTCCATGGGCATTAGACGGTTAACTGTCTTTGGAGATTTTGAATTGGTAATCAGACAAACCACTGAGATCTATCATAACAAAGAGCTACATTTGCTTCCTTACCATCGACAAGTTATCCAGATGGCTTCGAAGTTTAAAGAAGTATCCTTCCTACACATTCCTCGGAATAGGAATGACTTTGCGGATGAACTAGCAACTTTGGCCTCCTTGATCAACATACTTGATAAGGAAGACATGCCAAATATCACATTTTCCCTGCAAAAGGCTCCATCCTATGGGAACTACATTAGAGAAGTATCAAATGTGCTGGCTCCCATCCAACACCCTTGGTATCAGGATATCAAAGAGTATCTGTGAGATGAATCTACACCCGCTGAGGCGAGTTAAGATGAAAGAAAGCGGATCCATAGAATGGCCATGAAATTCTACCTGGCGGAGATGTACTCTATAAAAGAGATGCAGGATTAGTTCTTCTCTGATGTCTAGACAAAGACCAAGCTCAGAGGCTCACGGATGAAATCCATGGTGGAGTATGCGGCCCAAACATGAGCGGCCCTCTACTTGTCAAGAAAATCCTAAGAACATGGCATTATTGGCTCTATCTCAAAGCTGACTGTGATGACCACGTCAAGAGATGTTACCAATGCCAAATTCATTGGAATGATATCCACGCCCCTCCAAGGGAGCTCCACAATATGAGTTCGCCCGGACCCTTCTCAATATGGGGAATGGACGTGATCGGGCCCATCGAGCCCTAAGGCTGCAATGATCATCGATTTATCTTCACCCTGATTGACTACTTCACCAAGTGGGTAGAAGCAGCCTCCTCCCCCAAGGTTATTAAAGAAGTTATCATTGGTTTCATCAGAAATAATATCATTTGTCGATATGGACAACCAGAGGTGATTGTGTCAGACAATGCTAAAAACCTCAACAACCAAATGATGGAAGAGTTATGCAGTAAATTCCACATCAAACATCTTAACTCCGTCATCTATCGTCCAAAGATGAATGGTGCTGTTGAAGTAGCTAATAAGAATATCAAAAAGAACATGCAAAAGATGTTCACCAATCACAAAGGATAGCCTGACTTGTTGCCTCTGAATCTATTAGCCTACAGAACGTCAATTCGCACTTCTACTGGGGCAACCCCCTACTCATTTACCTATGGAATAGAAGAAGTGCTCGCCCTAGAAGTGGAAATGGAATCCCTTAGAGTGTTGATAGACATTCAGCTAGATGAAGACCAATGGTTACAAGATTGGTATCACTAATTATCTCTAATAGATGAAAGGTAGGCCGCAACTATCTTCCATGGTCAGTTATACCAACAAAGGATTGCTAGATCCTACAAAAGAAAAGTCCGGATACGGCAGTTCAAAGAATATGACTTGGTATTGATGAAGGTGAAAGTATTATGCATACAAGCCAATCATGTATGATGATAAAGCATATACTGTGTAATCAATCTTATTTATTTATTAATAAAAGAATTATTTATTAAAGGCATTTATTATCTACATGGTGTCGCTTTTTAATAATATGTGATAAACCCATAGTTTTAAGCAACGCTTTTAGAATAATGATGATGATCATTCTAATGAGATCTAAATTCTTAGAAAGCTTAAAACTAAAATAGTTCCCAATCATTGGATTACTAAATTGGGGATTAGTGAATCCGGATAGATTGGTACATACGTTGCTTGCTCATTGGATAAGGATGATTGATCTCATGATCATTTGTGTGGAGACACTAAAGCAAGTATGTAGGTGCTTATTAGAGAATAAGTTCACTAAACGTGACTCGCTAAGGAATACCTAATGGAGTTTTACTTACTGTTAAAAGGAATTCTCAGTAGTGATAGTAGTCTGAAATGATCCTTAGACTTGAGATCATCATAGTATCTTATATATAATGAATTACACTTTGACTTATTCCTTAAGACTCTTAGAGTATATCAAAGGGTATGCTTGGGTGTAATAAGTTATATATAGAAGATAATGAATGACCAATAAAGAATCTACCACTTCTAGTAAAAGGAGAGAATGTCCTATGTGATTCGATAAATGAAAACCTGTGAATCCTTGGCGAGGTGGAATGAAATTAGAAAGTAGTTTCTAATTTGCATTCATTAGAGTTGTTCATTTAGGAATCGAAATACATATAATTAAATAAAATAAGACTTGACAAGAATTCCATGTCTTATATTTAATCGGGACATTGTATGGTGGAAGGATTGAATTGTATTTAACTATTTACTCAAAGGTTCTTTTATGATTAATGTTGAAATCTATATTATCCGGAAAGTCGTTGATCGCTAGGAGAGGCTTATCCTCATTGTAAAATAAATATTATTTATTTAATTAAATTATTTGTTTAATTTATTTATTTAAATGAGATTAGAATTGTTCTAATTGATTTATTCACAACCTGTTTAATATGGAGAACCTAAAGGGTCACACCATAAAAGGAAGAATAATTATTTAAGAAGTTAATGGCATAATTGTAATAATATATTAAGTATATTTAATTTAATCTATGGTGATAGAATAAATTAAATAGCTTAATATTTATTATTTAATATTTTAGAAATATAAATATAAATTAATAAGAGAGTCTTATTAATATTATTACAATTATTATTATTTTAATTTCTAAAAGGTTTAGGAATTAATTTAATATAAGTATCTCATTAATTCCTAATAGGATTAGGAAAGAAAATTAGTTAAAGGAATTTAATTAATTACCCCTAATAGGATTAGGGAGCCCATTTAATTAAAAGAAGTTTAATTAAATAAATAATACCTTATTTTAATTAAAATAGGTTACATGATATCTTTATAAGAGGAGTCTTATATCAGATATCAAATATACGTAATTCCTAGAGTTGGAGAGTACGCCTCCTTTTTCTATTCAGATAGAAAAAACTAGGGTTTGAGCCAATACCCCTTCTTCTTGAAAAATTCTTCTTCCTTGGTGGATCACCTCTAGAGGCCATACATTTGGGTGGCTTACATTGATCAAAGGAAGGAATCTACCCGAGATTCAATGAGATCATGGAAACTAGGAGGTGAACTCGCACTCTAAGGAAGCTCGCTTTCTACAAGGGTATGATTTCATAATTTCTTATTCTTCGTTTAATTAATAATATGCATAAAGGATGATCCGGGTAATTGGTTTGTGAAAAATTTTAAAATCTGATTTTATTTCGCTTCCGCTAAATTTTTCAATTTGATTGCTACTTTGATTTTCACAAAACCTAACAGTGGTATCAGAGCCAAACTTTATGCGAATTATTAATTATTTTGATTCCATATATGTATGGGTATGTATTTTGAATAATTTATTGGGCATAATTTATTGTATAAAATTATTATTTTATTAAAGAAAAAAAAACTATTTTTTATGCAATCCGTGTGGCTTCTGTACCGTAACCTGCTTGTCCAGAATTTTTTTTTGGCACCACGGATGACCGAGTATCATGCTAATAAGGGCGGTTGTTGTTTGTTTTAAACAAAAGTTAAAGGAATCAATGTGTTTTTTATTTTTTTTTCTCTTCCGCGTTGCTTCCCACGTGGCAGTATATAATATATATATATATATAACCGCACCTGCTTTTACAAAGGATTTGTTTCTACAAAGGGTCATCACGTTGACCGAGTATTATTACTAAAAGGGCTGCATACGAATTGTTATATATATATATAATATATTTTAATAATTTTATAATTAAAATAAATAGTTTATTTTAATCTTGAAATTGGATTTCATGCAACATAAAATTGCCCATTAAATGATACTCATATATATATGGAATGATTTTATTTATTGATACATATGATGATATGTATGATAATAAATGGGATTGATTATGGACAATTGATTGATATGATTGGATTTATTTTAGTTGGATGTTTGAATGAATGGGTTTTATTAAATGGGGTCTCACACTGCCTTTTCTTTTCTTTTACGGTTTTCTTCTTGATGTAAATTCTATCTCTCTCCTATGTACTTCCCCTTGACTGCTGATCAAGGTTTCTATTTAAATTAAATAGTTTATGTAATAGGACTAGTTAGAATTTTTCGAAGAACCGAGGATCAAGAAGCAAGGAGCGCTAAAAGACCCGTTTGTAATGGAGCCCGGGTTTAAATGTAATAGTTATATTTAAATGTTTATTCTTTGCACCCTAGGGTTTGACCTTTTGGTTCACTTGGTGGCTCTAGTGAACCAAACTAGAATAAAAGTCCATAATCAATCCGGGTAGAATATAGTATTCTATATGTGCATGCTAGTATTATATATATTATATATTATAAAACATGCTTGCATGTTCATTAATATGACGCGTATTTTATATATATATATATATGCGCCGCTTAAACAAGATGAGACAAATAATAACAAATCCTCAAATTTTTTTTTTATTATTAGTCTTAAGCGTTCAAAGATATTTAGAATATTGAACGTCATTTCTAGCATGATAAAATTAATAGAGTATTAAATATTTAATATGAGTTTGTTGTGTCACCACAAGGCAAGTATTAAGTATTTAAGATGTTAATTTATCACATTTGATGCTTATAAAGAAAATTGAACAATATTGTTTTGTTGTGTCACCACAAGGGCAATATTTTTCTTTTTTGAATATATGGAAGTGCTAGGTTAGACTTAACTTAGATAATTTTGATTCGGATGTGCCACCACTTGATCAAAATAATCTAAGAGGCAAAACATAAGGAGTTACATGATGATGTAATTGACAAGGAGTTGTCTACCTATTTATTTATATATAGTTTGTTGTGTCACCACAAGGCTATATATATTTGAAATGGGATCCTTATTCTCACTAGCAAAAAACTTTAATTAGATTTTTAGAACTATATAAATGAGGTAATATAGTTTGAAGAAAATAGTGGGAGATACCAATATAAAATAAGACCTAATTTATTTTGGTAATTAATTAAATGAATGTTTGCTAAAATATTGTCTTTTTACATGCGAGAATTTTGAAAATGTCACATTCACTAATTTCATCACTGCGTAGCATACTTGATGCTTAACAAACTAACCTGAATCGAACTACACGGATTTGGTTAAGGAATCTGAGAATTGTTCTCACTTCTTTGAAAAGATTTATTATGTCCTAAATTCACCAGTACTCGCAAAGTTGCAGAGACATGTACTCGAGGAAGAGATTGCTACTTTTAAACGAAAGGGCAAGATGATGCATCCGTGGCTCAATGCATCATGCTCGCATCCATGAGTAATGAGCTTCAAACGTCGAGATGAAAACATGGATGCTCCTACTATGCTACTTGCACCTTCGAGAGTTGTATGGTGAGCAAAGTAGGACCGCTAGATATGAAATATCTAAGGAGCTCTTCCGATCTCGGATGATCCGAGGGCACTACCGCTTGAGACTCATGTCCTAAAGATGATCAATCGATTGAACGTCTTGGGCAACTTGGGTTCGCTGTGGATGGGGAATTGAGTCAAGATTTAGTCTTGCGCCACTCCAGACACCTTCTCACAATTTGTTGTGAATTTTCACATGAATAAGTTGGATGTCACCGCCTCAATTACTTAACATGTTGAAAATCTACCGAAGGTCACTTCCCATCCAAGAAGAACCATGTCTTCATCGGTGGATGATTCTTCCAAGAAAAGGAAGAGACCCAAGGTATCTTCTGAAAAGAAGAAATCCAAGAAGGCTAAGGGAAAGGCGAAAGTGAAGGATCAAAGAAACTGATCCAACTAGCAAAGGAATTTGCTTCCATTGCAAAAAAGTCGTCATTGGAAGAGGAACTGCAAGGATTATCTCGCAGAACAAAAGCAGAAGAAGCTTGGAGAAGCTTCGAATCCTAATCAAGGTTTGTTTATGATTGAAATTAATTTTTCTGAAAGTCAATCTTCTACTTGGGTATTGGATACCGGATGTGGTTCTCACATATGTAATAATATGCAGGGACTGGTCAGAAGTAGAAAGCTGAGCAAGGATGAGGTCGTCCTACGAGTGGAAAATGGAGCAAAGGTTGCTGCATTAGCTGTAGGGACTTATTGTTTAGCACTGCCTACGGGCAAGTTCATTAATTTAAATAATTGTTATTTTGTTCCAAATATCATTAGAAACATTATTTCTATCTCTGTATTGGATATGGATGGTTTTAATATTATAATAAAGAACAACAGTTGTTCCATTTATAATGATAATGTTTTATATGGTGTTGGTAATTTGCGAAATGGACTTTATATACTTGACTTGCATGAAAATATATTTCAAATTGAACAAACTAAGAAAAGGAAAAGAGATGATGTTAATTATACCTTCATGTGGCACTGTAGACTCGGTCATATTAATGAAACAAGATTATCCAAGTTGCATAAAGATGGGCTCCTAGAGCTATCTGATTATGAATCATATCCAACCTGTGAATCTTGTCTCATGGGTAAAATGACTAAATCTCCTTTTAGTGGAAAAGGAGAAAGAGTTACTGAGTTGTTAGCGTTAGTACACATACGATGTATGTGGACCTATGACAACGACCGCATTTAGAGAGTATTCTTATTTTATTACATTCAACGACGACCACTCAAGATTTGGATATGTGTATTTAATGAAATACAAATCAAATCATTTGAAAAGTTCAAAGAGTTCGTAAGTGAAGTTGAGAAGCAAACTAGTAAGAGTATTAAGATTCTTCGATCCGATCGAGGAGGAGAATACTTAAGTGGTGAGTTTCTCAATTGTCTCAAAAGAAAATGGTATAATCTCACAATGGACTCCACCAGGGATGCCACGCAGATGAATGGTGTATCTGAAAGGAGAAATCGAACATTGTTGGACATGGTTCGATCTATGATGAGCTTTACCTGACCTTCCGGTTTCCTTTCCGGGATATGCCCTAGAGCTCACCGTGCATACCTACTTAACAAGGTACCTACAAAATCCATCCCCAAGACCCCATATGAGTTATGGACAGGGAGGAAACCAAATCTTAAGCATGTTAAGACTTGGGGTTGTCCAGCTTATGTCAAAAAGTTTGAAAACGATAAAACGCAGAGACTAGATCTGACAAATGTAGATTTGTGGGATACCCTAAAGAAACATCGGTATTATTTCTATCATCCAACTAATCAAAAGGTGTTTGTTGCGAAACATGCTGCCTTCTTGGAAAAGGAGTTTATCCTTGAAGGGGTCAGTGGGAGTAAGATATATCTTGAAGAGGTTCAAGAACCACAAAATACTACAGATCAAAGTGAGGTACCTAACCAAGTAGAGATTCCTTCTGTACCACACCCTATTCATAAATCTGGAAGAGTACCAAAGATGCCAGACAAAATGGACTTGTCATAAAAGATGACAATGAGGTACGCATCATAGATGATGATGATCCATTGAATTACGAACAGGCTATGAGTAGTAAAGACTCAGAGAAGTGGCAAGAAGCTATGAAATCCGAGATGGACTCCATGTATGAGAACCAAGTATGGACTTTGGTCTCACCACCTGAAGGCATTAAGCCTATTGGGTGTAAATGGGTCTTTAAAAGAAAGAGTGGAGCAGACGGCAAGGTAGAGACCTATAAGGCCCGACTAGTTGCAAAAGGTTTCAAACAAAGACAAGGAGTTGACTATGACGAAACCTTCTCACCAGTAGAAATGTTCAAGTCCATTCGGATTTTGCTTGCGATTGCAGCTTACCATGACTACGAAATCTGGCAGATGGACGTGAAAACAGCCTTCCTCAATGGGAAACTTGAGGAGGATGTGTATATGACACAACCAGAGGGATTTGTTTCAAAGGTTGGAACAAATCAAGTCTCAGAAGCTACAACGATCCATTTATGGATTAAAGTAAGCTTCTCGTAGGTGGAACATCCGCTTTGATGAGACAATCAAAAGTTTGATTTTATCAAAATGAGGATGAACCATGTGTGTACAAGAAGGTTAGTGGGAGCGCTGTTTCATTCCTTGTATTATATGTTGATGATATATTACTAATAGGGAATGATATTCCTATGTTGCAATCAATTAAAATCTGGTTATCTAAACACTTCTCCATGAAGGACTTGGGAGAAGCATCCTATATTTTGGGGATAAAGATCTATAGAGATAGATCTAAAAGGATGCTTGGCTTGTCCCAAGGAACGTACATTGACTCGATGCTAAAAAAGTTTAGCATGGAAGATTCCAAAAGAGGCCTCATGCCGATGAGCTATGGAATACATCTCTCCAAGAAACAAGCCCTAAAGACACCTGAGGAGAGAAACCGTATGAGTAAGATTCCTTATGCTTCAAAGAATAGGATCTATCATGCATGTACTGATGATATGTACTAGACCGGATGTCGCCACGCACTTAGTGTAACAAGCGAGATATTAGTCGAATCCAGGAGAAGAACACCGGAAGGCGTTGAAAAATATCCTAAAGTACTTAAGAAGAACTAAGGATGTATTTCTTGTCTACTGGTGGTCCGAATTAAAACTAGAGGGCTTCACGGACTCAAGTTTTCAAATGCAGACCAAGATGACAAAGAAATCCGCTTTGGGGTATGTGTTTACCTTAAACGGTGGCGCAGTGATGAGTTGGAAAAGTTCCAAGCGCAAAACAATTCTTGATTCAAAGGATGTGAGGCGCGAGTACATAACGCAAGTGAAGCCGCAAAGGAAGCCGTTTGGATGAAGAAGTTCATTACCGAACTTGGTGTGGTTCCTAGCATTAAAGGACCAAAGGTGCCTTTATTCGTGACAACACTTGGAGTCATTACAAGAGCTAAGGAACCCGTGTCTCATCAAAATCCAAACACGTGTTGCGGCGATTTCATTTGATCGAGAGAGATCATTGAAAGAGAGACGTCACCTCGGAGCGTGTGTGGACTCTCAAGACAATATTGCAGATCCATTTACTAAAGCGTTAACACAATGTTGCTAGTTTGATCGTCACTTAGAGAAGATGGGTATGAGATACCACTGATTGGCTTTAGTGCAAGTGGGAGATTGAAAGTATTATGCATACAAGCCAATCATGTATGATGATAAAGCATATCTTGTGTAATCAATCTTATTTATTTATTAATAAAAAGAATTATTTATTAAAGGCATTTATTATCTATATGGTGCTTGTTTTTAATAATATGTGATAAACCCATAGTTTTAAGCAACGCTTTTAGAATAATGATGATGATCATTCTAATGAGATCTAAATTCTTAGAAAGCTTAAAACTAAAATAGTTCCCAATCATTGGATTACTAAATTGGGGATTAGTGAATCCGGATAGATTGGTACATCGTTGTTTGCTCATTGGATGAGGATGATTGATCTCATGATCATTTGTGTGGAGACACTAAAGCAAGTATGTAGGTGCTTATTAGAGAATAAGTTCACTAAACGCGTGACTCGCTAAGGAATACCTAATGGAGTTTTACTTACCCGTCGAAAAGGAATTCTCAGAGTGATAGTAGTACAAATGATCCTTAGACTTGAAATCATCATAGTATCTTATATATAATGAATTACACTTTGACTTATTCCTTAAGACTCTTAGAGTATATCAAAGGGTATGCTTGGGTGTAATAAGTTATATATGAAGATAATGAATGACCAATAAAGAATCTACCACTTCTAGTAAAAGGGAGAAATGTCCTATGTGATTCGATAAATGACAACCCAGGAATCCTTGGCCAAGGTGGAATGAAATTAGAAAGTAGTTTCTAATTTGCATTCATTAGGAGTTGTTCATTTAGGAATCGAAATACATATAATTAAATAAAATAAGACTTGACAGTAATTCCATGTCTTATATTTAATTGGGACATTGTATGGTGGAAGGATTGAATTGTATGGTAACTATTTACTCAAAGGTTCTTTTATGATTAATGTTGAAATCTATATTATCTGGAAAGTCGTTGATCGCTAGGGAGGCTTATCCTATTGTAGAATAAATATTATTTATTTAAATAAATTATTTGTTTAATTTATTTATTTAAATGAGATTAGAATTGTTCTAATTGATTTATTCACAACCTGGTTTAATATGGAGAACCTAAAGGGTCACACCATAAAAGGAAGAATAATTATTTAAGAAGTTAATGGCATAATTGTAATACTATATGTTAAGTATATTTAATTTAATCTATGGTGATAGAATAAATTAAATAGCTTAATATTTATTATTTAATATTTTAGAAATATTAAATATAAATTAATAAGAGGAGTCTTATTAATATTATTACAATTATTATTATTTTAATTTCTAAAAGGTTTAGGAATTAATTCAATATAAGTACTTTCTCATTTATTCCTAATTGGATTAGGAAAGAAAATTAGTTAAAGGAGTTTAATTAATTACCCCTAATAGGATTAGGGAGCCCATTAAATTAAAAAAGAGTTTAATTAAATAAATAATACCTTATTTTAATTAAAATAGGGTTACATGATATCTTTATAAAGCCTGCCTTGTAATACTTTCAACTTTTATTCTTCGCTCCTTACTGCTGATATCTGTAATCTAAAATAAATTTCGTCTCCTTAATTTTTCTTCAATTTGATTGCACTGTAAAAACTAATATCGTAAGTGAATAATATTCTTTATGAAATAAATAATATTACTAATATCGGCTCAAAAAGAAGAGAAACAATTTCTAATCCAGATAGAAGATATTTTCTATAAATGAAGAAAAACTTACATTATTTTCTACACTCAAAGTTTCCTTAAACTCTAAAGAAATACGCCATTATTATAGAAGAAGAATTCTTCGATTCACAGTGTGATTTTCATTTCTAAATCGAGTGATCCATATTTATAGAGAATGGAATGGATATTTATAAAAAATAATCACGACTGCATAAATGATTTTCATACCTAAATAACGCCGGAAGAAATTTTTTTTAGATTTTACTACACAAAACACTATTAAAATACTATTTATAATAAATATAATTTATTCTATTTTCTTATAAACAACAAACTTATTATAATATATATATATATATATAAGCAAAGAATGCTCAATATTATATCCTGCTCAATCAAGCATAATTCAATCAATATATATATATATATATAAGCATTTATATATTTATAAAAGTAATAAAAAAGTCACAGATCGAATTATCCGGCATACCCAATACCTATTTAACTCTCAATGTAAGTAGAGATATACAATAAAAGGATAAAAAGCTTAAAAGTCTAAAAATATCTTACAATGGGCCGCCAATAAGACTTCAGATAGCTTATGACACCGAAACTCGATTTAATCGTTAAATTATATTAAAACACGAGTTTATGGTTAGAAAGAATAATCACTTAGCTTAGTAGAACTCTCATGTGTTTCAGGAACCGAAATGACAAGAGTTTTCACTCACTTTTTTTCTAAAATAGCCAACCCAAGGCTTTTATTTAGTAACTGATTGATCGCGTGTGTAATCATACGATCGCTTCGTCATGTCATTTGCCATATAAAGTCCCATCGCTCTCCAAAGACGGGGTACTTTGCTTAACGATCGTCTGCTCGAACCTTCATAACTTTCTTAATCCGAGCATCTTATTGAGGCGCATATACCTTTCTCTCGAATACCGGCTGCCGAGAGCAACACAATGTCTGTGGATAAGAGGTTGTACGGGCTGTAGAAGACGGGTCCACAACCGCATCTTCAAGCTCCTTAAATTATATCCTGCAGGTTATTATCTGCGGTAGTCACCACTCAATTTTGAGCTAGCGGTTCTTTGCGGGATACTTAAGCAGGAAATATGGGTCAAAATGATGTCGAGACGACGAATGTAGTATCGAGGTGGAAAATGATGATTTTCCCCTCACCGTGGTTATCTCTCGCTTTGCAAGTGCATGTAGTAATTGTCGCTTCAGAAAGTTATCTTCCTTAGATTGGGCTACTATAGGTGTCTGAATGTCCTTAGGTTATTTCTGAGGTGTGCACAATCTGTCGGGGCATCTCGCAGGTTAACCGAAAGTGCCTCTGTGGTCCTCTCCCGAGGTCGGGAAAACCGACTTATTCGTGGGTTATCTCTAGAACTGACAAATCGCATCCTCGGGGTTATCTCCAAGTTAAACTGAATCTCCACCGCCGTGGGGAGACTTCGTCAGGCACGTACGGTCGTGTGACCTCTAATTTGTTACCCCGCCATATGCTTATCAGGATACGTACGGTGCAATCACAGGCCTTTTGACCCATAGGTTAGTGGTTATTCTAGAATTATGTCATTTCATATAAATTCTCAAAATATATTCCAAACCCAACTCGAGGTTTGATGATAAAGCATATACTTTGTAACAATCTTATTCATTTATTAATAAAAAGTATTAATTTATTAAAGGCTTTTAATTATCTACATGATCTTTGTTTTATAATATGTGATAAACCCATAGTTTTAAGCAATGCTTTTAGAATAATGATGATGATCATTCTAATGAGATCTAAATTCTTAGAAAGCTTAAAACTAAAATAGTTCCCAATCGTTGGATTACTAAATTGGGGATTAGTGAATCCGGATAGATTGGTATATACGTTGCTTGCTCATTGGATGAGGATGATTGATCTCATGATCATTTGTGTGGAACACTAAAAGCAAGTATGTAGGTGCTTATTAGAGAATAAGTTCAATCTTTGAGCATTGGCTCGCTAAGGAATACCTAATGGAGTTTTACTTGCTGTCAATAGGAATTCTGTTGTAGTGATAGTAGTCTGATGATCCTTGGACTTGAATTCATCATAGTATCTTGTGTATGATGAGTTATACTTTGACTTATTCCTTAAGACCCTTAGGGTATATCAAAGGGTATGCTTGGGTATAATAAGTTGTGCATGGAGATAATGTATGATCAATAAAGAATCTACCACTTCTATTAAAGAAGAGAATGTCCTATATGATTAGATAAATGACAACCCAAAGTAGTCCTTGGCGAAGGCGAGAATGAAATTAGAAAGGAGTTTCTAATTTGCATTATTTGGAGTTGTGCATTTAAGGATCGAAATACATATAATTAAATAAAATAAGACTTGACGGTAATTCCATATCTTATATTTAATTGGGACATTGTATGGTGGAAGGATTGAATTATGCGGTAACTATTTACTCAAAGGTTCTTTTATGATTAATGTTGAAATCTATATTATCTGGAAAGTCGTTGATCGCTAGGGAGGCTTATCCTATTGTAGAATAAATATTATTTATTTAAATAAATTAATTGTTTAATTTATTTATTTAAATAAGATTAGAATTGTTCTAATTGATTTATTCACAACCGGTTTAATATGGAGAACCTAAAAGGTCACACCATAAAAGGAAGAATAATTATTTAAGAAGTTAATGGCATAATCGTAATAATATATTATGTATATTTAATTTAATCTATGGTGATAGAATAAATTAAATAGCTTAATATTATTATTTAATATTTTAGAAATATTAAATATAAATTAATAAGAGGAGTCTTATTAATATTATTACAATTATTATTATTATTTTAATTTCTAAAGAGTTTAGAAATTAATTTAATATAAATACTCTCATTTATTCCTAATAGGATTAGGAGGGAAAATTAGTTAAAGGAGTTTAATTAATTATCCCTAATAAGATTAGGAGCCCATTTTAATTAAAAGAGTTTAATTAAATAATACCTTATTTTATTAAATAAGGTTACTTGATATCTTTATAAGATGAGTCTTATATCGGATATCAATATATCTTAAATTCGATATTTTGGAAAGTACGCTTCTTTTTACATAGAGATAGAAAAACTAGGGTTTGAGCCAATACCCTTTTTCTTGAAAATTCTTCTTCTTCCTTGGTGGATCACCTCTAGAGGCCAACACACTTGGGTGGCTAACGTTGATCGAAGGAAGGAATCTAAACCGGTATTCAAGGAGATCGCGAAAAGAAGTTGGAGGTGAACTTGTACACGAGGAAGCTTTCGTTTCTTCAAGGGTATGATTTCATAATTCATCTTTTTTCGTTTAATTAATAATTATGCATAAAAGGGTGATCCGGGTATATGGTTTGTAAAATTTTAAACTCGATTTTCCACGTTTAAACATTATTTTTGCAATATGATTGCGTTACTTGAATATTACAAACCTAACGGTGGTATCGAGCCAAACCTTTATGCGAATTATTAATTGTTTTAATTTGATATGTATATTGATATGTGTTTAGAAACAATTTAATTGGGCATAATTTAATTGTATAAAATTTAAATAAAAAAAAATCGCGAAATTATGCTATCTTTTTTTTGTGGGAATAAGTCTTTGACTTCATTTTAAAATGCGCACGGGTAATGTCAGTCTAAGGCTTGGCGATTAATTAAAGGTTTCTAATCTTGATGATCACGTATGCACCTCAAGGAAACTTCATACATATATATGATAATACGGTTTTACGTCAATTGGCATTTGTTAACAAGTATATATACATACGCGGAATTAATATATATATAAGGATATATATATATATATATATATATATATATATATATATATATATATATATTTTAATAATTTTATTATTAAAATATAAAGTTTATTTTAATTTTTAAAATAAAATTTTTTTATTTTAATATTAAAATTTTATTTTAATATTAAAATATAAAGTTTATTTTAATTTTAAAATTAAATTTCATGCTAACTAATTAGAGTTGGAATTGGATTCCATGATAACTAATTGGAGTTGAAATTGGATTCTATTTTTCCTTAAATAAAGGAGTTTATTTTGATATGAAATTAGATTTCATATTATTCAAAATAAAAAGGTTTATTTTTGAATAGGAAAAAGATCGGTTTTTCTTTAAATAAAAGAGTTTATTTAGATATGAAATAAGATTTCATATTATTCAAAATAAAGGAGTTTATTTGTGAATAGGAAAGATAATCCGTGTTTCCTTTAATAATTTTTTTTTATGGAATTGGATTCCATAATTAATTAAAATAAAGGAGTTTATTTTGATTAAAATTTTGATTAAAATAAAATAGTTTATTTTATTCAAAATTGGATAAATTAAAATAAAATAGTTTTATTTTGATTTAAATTTGGATTAAAATAAAGGAGTTTATTTTGATTCAAAATTAGATTATATACTAACTAAATTTGTCCATTAAATGATATCAATATATATATTGAATGTTTATTATTCATTAGATGAATGTTATGTATTGATGCATATGGTGATATGTATGATAATAAATGAGATTGATTATGGACAATTGACCAATGTGATTGGATTTTATTTTAGTTGGATGCATGAATGTATGGGTTTTATTAAATGGGGTCTGCGTACCTCGTCTTCTCTAATTTTTCTTAATGTAAATTCTATCTCCCTCTTATGTACTCCCCCTTGACTGCTGATCAAGGTTTCTATTTTATTTTAAATAGTTTTGTAATAGGAATAGTTAGAATTAATTTTGAAGAATTGGAGATCAAGGAGCAAGGAGCGCTTGAAGACCCGTTTGTAATGGAGCCCGGGTTTAAATGTAATAGTTATATTTAAATATTATTTCTTGCACCCCTAGGGTTTGACCTTTTTGGTTCACTTGGTGGCTCTAGTGAACCAAACTAGAATAAAAGTCCATAATCAATCCGGGTAGAATATAGTATTCTATATGTGCATGCTTATACTATATATATTATATATTATGCAAACATGCTTCGCATGTTCATTAATATGACGCGTATTTTATATATATATATGTGCATGCGCGCTAAACAAGATGAGACAAATTAATAACAAACCCCTCAATTTTTATATTAAGTCCTAAGCGTTCAAATATATTTGGAATATCGAGCGTTAAGCCTTACAGCATGATAAAATTAATAGAGTATTAAATATTTAATATGAGTTTGTTGTGTCACCTCAAAGCAAGTATTAAGTATTTAAGATGTTAATTTATCACATTTGATGCTTATAAAGAAAATTGAACAATATTGTTTTGTTGTGTCACCACAAGGATGATATTTTTCTTTTTTGAATATATGGAGTGCTAGGTCGGACTTAACTTGGATAATTTTGATTCGGATGTGCCACCACTTGATCAAAATAATCTAAGAGGCAAAAGAAAAGGAGTTGCATAGTTGATGTAATTGACAAAAGTTGTCTACTTATTTATTTATATATAGTTTGTTGTGTCACCACAAGGCTATATACATTTGAAATGGGATCCTTATTCTCACTAGCAAATCTTTAATTAGATTTTGCCCGAACTATATAAGTGAGGGTAATATAGTTTGAAGAAAATAGTGGGAGATACCAATTTAAAACAAGACCTAAATTATTTTGGTAATTAATAAAAGAATGTATGTTAAAATATTGTTAATTACAAATTCATTTACGAAATTTTACAATGTCTAAAATTACTATCAACTGCGAAGCATATTAGATGCTAAATTAACGGGATATCAATTAAGCGGATTGGTTAAGGAATTTGAGAATAGTTCTCATGGTTGAAAAGCTATCTTATGTCATTAATCGCCTATCCTGCAATGGTTGCGAGATAATGCCTCGAGGAAGAGATTGCTACTTTTAGAAAGTGGCGAAGATGATGCACAGATTAGCTCGATGCATCATGCTCGCATCCATGAGTAAGTAATGAGCTTGACGTCGACGTGAAACTATGAATGCTCCTACTATATTCCTGCACATCAAGTAGGTGATGGTGAGGAAAGTAGGACTGATAGATATCAGATATCTAAGGAGCTCTTCCGATCTAGAATGACCGATGACCCTATAGTATAGATAAAAATTCTTAACATAATCAATTTGATTGATCAATTAGGACAACTGGTTTTGTCATGGATGGAGAGTTGAGCCAAGATTTGATCTTGCACTCACTCCCGGACTCCTTTCACAATTGTTGTGAATTTTTCATATAAACAAGCTAGATATCAGCTTCGTTGATTTGCTTAACATGTTGAAAAATGATGAGAGTCAATTTCCAACTAAGAAAGACCATGTCTTACAGGTAGGGGCCAAAGGATCTTCTGAAAAGAAGAACGATTCAAAGAAGGTATATAGAAAGGCAAAAACAAAGGATAATAAGAACAAAACTGATATGGATAGCAAAGGAGTTTGCTTCCACTGCAATAAACTAGGACACTGGAAAGAAACTGCGAGAAGCATCTTGCAAAGGTTAACCAAAGAAGCTTAGTGAAGTTTCGGTTACAAATACAAATTTGTTCATGATTTAAAATAATTTTTTCTTTAAGTCTAGGTTCTACTTGGGTATTGGATACCGACTTTGGTTATCATAAATATTGATTTATGAAGGGACCAAGCAGAAGTAGAAAGTTAAACAAAGATAAGTAATCCTATGTGTGGAAAATGAAGCAAAGGTTGCTGCATTAGCTATAGAAACTTATAGTTTAGCAATGCCTACGGGCAAATCTATTAAGTCAATAAGTTGTTATTGTATTCCAGTTCTTATTAAAAATATTATTTCCATTTTATTGTTGGACAATAAAATTTTTGGTATTATAATTAAGAACAATTATTGTTCTATTTATAATAATAATGTTTCGTATAGAATTGAAAGATTACTTAATGGATTTTGTATACTTGACTTACGTGAAAAATTATTTTGTAAATTGAACAAACTAGTATAAGAAAAGGAGATGATCATTCAAAGAGTTGAATGTATGTATTTATTGAAATACAAGTGTGAATTATTTGAAAGATTCAAAGAATTCAGAAGTGAAACAAATTGACAAAGTATTAAGATTCTTTGATTAGATCAAGGAATAAATACTTGTGCAATAAGTTTCTTGATCATCTCAAATGGTTTTCTCATAATGGAACTGGCTCTGATATGTAATAAATGATTTATGTATCTGAAAGGAAAAATCGTACCTTGTTGGACATGAGTGCGGTCCATAATGATTTTATCGACATTCCAAAGATCCTACTAGGGTCAATGTCCTAAAATGGTACATATCTACGAAAAGGTAACCTCAAAATCCATTTCAAGACTCCATAAAAGTTATGGATATGGAGGATTCTAATCTTAAGTATGTTAAGATAAGGGTTTGTCCAACTTATGTGAAAAGGTTTCAAAGGATAAGCTTGGGACAAAATTTGACATGTCTGATTTGTGGGACATCCTAAAGTAAGTTTAGGGCATATGTTCTATAATCCTACATAGCAAAAGGTGTTTATTGCGAAACACGCTGCCTTTTAAGATAAAGGTGTTTATCATTGAAGGGGCTAGTGGGAGGATAATAGATCTTGAAGAGTTCAAGAACCACAAAACACTATAAGTCAAATAAGAGGAACACAGAGATAGACTATTGTACCTGGCCCGAATCGTAAATGCGGAATAATCTGCAGAAGATACCTGGGAGGTATGGATTCATCATAAATGATGATGATGATGTACGATCATGAGAATCGTATAGATGATGATCCGTCGAGTTACATCGATGATGTAAGAGTTCTAGTGTGTACAAAAGATTCGATGAGGGCGTTATGACATTTCTAGTATTATATATTGATATACTACGGATAAGGAATAACATGCCAATGCTACAATCAGTAAAGATAAAGTTGTCTAAACATTCCTCCATGAATGGTTTGGGAAGAGTATCTTAATTGGGGATAAAATCTATATAAATAGATTAAAAAGGATCCTCGACTTAACCCAAGGAACGTATATTCATTTGATGCTAAAGTCGTTTAGCATGGCAAACTCCAAGAGATGTCTCATGTTGATGAGCTATGGAGTGTATCTCTCTTAATAGTCCCCACAGACTCCTGAAAAGAGAGGTCGCATGAGTGACAATCATTTATGCAATGAAATGTACGAGACCTGATGTTGATCAGTCATATTCTGGAGAAGTTCACTGTAAGACAGTGAAAAACATCTTAAAGTGCTTAATCGGCACTACGGTTGTGATCATATTCATGGTGGATCTAAATTAAAACTAGAGGGCTTAACAGACTCAAGTTTTTAGACAGACCAAGATGACAGAAAAATCCATTTTAAGGTAAAGCGTTATCTTGAGCGATGGTGCGATGAATTGGAAAGGTTCCAAACAATGAAAAGAGTTCTTTGGTTTAGTGATAAAGACAAAGTATATAGCTATAAATGAAGGCTGCAAGTTGATTGTTTGGATTAAAAGTTCATTACGAGAACTAGGAATAGTTCTAAGTCTCATCTTAGATCTAAACATGTGTTGTGGCACTTTCATTTGATTATTAGAATCATTGAAAGATGGGAAATCACTATAGAGATAGTGGACTCTCATGAACAACATTACATATCCATTAACTAAAGTTTATCCAACAATGGGATAATCGTCACTTAGAGAAGAAGAGTATGAGATACCATGACGATTGGCTTTAGTGCAGTGGGAGATTGAAAGTAGTATGCACACAAGCCAATCATGTTTGATGATAAAGCATATACTTTGTAACAATCTTATTCATTTATTAATAAAAGTATTAATTTATTAAAGGCTTTTAATTATCTACATGATGCTTTTTTTTATAATATGTGATAAACCCATAGTTTTAAGCAATGCTTTTAGAATAATGATGATGATCATTCTAATGAGATCTAAATTCTTAGAAAGCTTAAAACTAAAATAGTTCCCAATCATTGGATTACTAAATTGGGGATTAGTGAATCCGGATAGATTGGTACATCGTTGCTTGTTCATTGAATGAGGATGATTGATCTCATGATCATTTGTGTGGAACACTAAAGCAAGTATGTAGGTGCTTATTAGAGAATAAGTTCACTTTGAGCGTGGGCTCATTAAGGAATACCTAATGGAGTTTTACTTGCATTTGTCGATAGGAATTCACAGTAGTGATAGTAGTTTAAGTGATCCTTGGACTTGAGATCATCATAGTATCTTGTGTATGATGAGTTATACTTTGACTTATTCCTTAAGACCCTTAGGGTATATCAAAGGGTATGCTTGGGTATAATAAGTTGTACATGGAGATAATGTATGATCGATAAAGAATCTACCACTTCTATTAAAAAAGAAATGTCTATGTCGATTCGATAAATGACAACCCAGGTAGTCCTTGGCGAAGATGTAATGAAATTAGAAAGGAGTTTCTAATTTGCATTATTTGAGTTATGCATTTAAGGATCGAAATACATATAATTAAATAAAATAAGACTTGTGATAATTCCATGTCTTATATTTAATTGGGACATTGTATGGTGGAAGGATTGAATTATGCGGTAACTATTTACTCAAAGGTTCTTTTATGATTAATGTTGAAATCTATATTATCTGAAAGTCGTTGATCGCTAGGAGGCTTATCCTATTGTAGAATAAATATTATTTATTTAAATAAATTAATTGTTTAATTTATTTATTTAAATAAGATTAGAATTGTTATAATTGATTTATTCACAACCTATTTAATATGGAGAAACCTAAAGGGTCACACCATAAAAGGAAGAATAATTATTTAAGAAGTTAATGACATAATCGTAATAATATGTTATGTATATTTAATTTAATCTATGGTGATAGAATAAATTAAATAGCTTAATATTTATTATTTAATATTTTAGAAATATTAAATATAAATTAATAAGAGAGTCTTATTAATATTATTACAATTATTATTATTATTTTAATTTCTAAAGAGTTTAGAAATTAATTTAATATAAGTACTCTCATTTATTCCTAATAGGATTAGGAGGGAAAATTAGTTAAAGGAGTTTAATTAATTATCCTAATAAGATTAGGGAGCCCATTTAATTAAAAGAGTTTAATTAAATAAATAATACCTATTTTATTAAATAAGGTTACCCGATATCTTTATAAGATGAGTCTTATATCGAGATATCAATATATACACAATTCCAATAGTTGGAGAGTACGCTTTTTTTTATAGAGATAGAAAAACTAGGGTTTGAGCCAATACCCTTCTTCTTGAAAATTCTTCTTCTTCCTTGGTGGATCACCTCAGAGGCCATACACTTGGGTGGCTTAACGTTGATCGAAAGGAAGGAATCTACCCGAGATTCAAGGAGATCGCGAAAAGTTTGGAGGTGAACTTGTACACGGAAGCTCGCGTTTCTACAAGGGTATGATTTCATAATTCATCTTTTTCATTTAATTAATAATTGTGCATAAAGGGTTATCCGGGTATATGGTTTGTAAAATTTTTAAACTCTGATTTTCCACGTTTCCGCATTATTTTTGCAATTTGGTTGCGTTCTAGAATATTACAAACCTAACAGTGGTATCAGAGCCAAACCTTTATGCTAATTATTAATTGTTTTAATTTGATATGTTTATTGATATGTGTTTAGAACAATTTAATTGGGCATAATTTAATTGTATAAAATTTAAATAAAAAAAAAAATTCGAAATTGCGATCTTTGCGTTTTGTGGGAATAAAATCAATTTTCATTTGGGGTAAAGCAGTCACGTGAGTCTAAGGCTTGGCAGGATTCATTAAAAGGTTTCTAATCTTGATGATCACGTGGCCACCTCAAGGGAAACTTCATACATATATATGATAATAACGTGGCTGCTGGCAACATTGTTAACAAGTGAGCTTACATGCACGGAATTAAAGGAGAAGTAAGGATATTATATATAGTATATATATATATATATATATATATATATATATATATATATTTACTATATATATATATATATTATATACGGTATATGATATATATATGATATTATATATATATATATATATTCTTAATAATTTTATTATTAAAATAAAAGATTATTTTAATTTTAAAATAAAATTTTTATTTTAATATTAAAATATAAAGTTTATTTTAATTTTAAAATTAAATTTCATGCTAACTAATTAGAGTTGGAATTGGATTCCATGATAACTAATTGGAGTTGAAATTGGATTCTATTTTTCCTTAAATAAAGGAGTTTATTTTGATATGAAATTAGATTTCATATTATTCAAAATAAAAGGTTTATTTGTGAATAGGAAAAAGAATCGATCTTTCTTTAAATAAAGGAGTTTATTTAGATATGAAATAAGATTTCATATTATTCAAAATAAAGGAGTTTATTTATGAATAGGAAAGATAATCCGTGTTTCCTTTAATAATTTTTTTTTTTTATATGGAATTGGATTCCATAATTAATTAAAATAAAGGAGTTTATTTTGATTAAAATTTTGATTAAAATAAAATAGTTTATTTTATTCAAAATTGGATAAATTAAAATAAAATAGTTTTATTTCAATTTAAATTTGGATTAAAATAAAGGAGTTTATTTTGATTCAAAAATAGATTTTATACTAACTAAATTTGCCCATTAAATGATATCAATATATATATTGAATGTTTATTATTCATTAGATGAATGTTATGTATTGATGCATATGGTGATATGTATGATAATAAATGAGATTGATTATGGACAATTGACCAATGTGATTGGATTTTATTTTAGTTGGATGCATGAATGTATGGGTTTTATTAAATGGGGTCTGCGTACCTCGTCTTCTCTAATTTTTCTTAATGTAAATTCTATCTCCCTCTTATGTACTTCTCCTTGACTGCTGATCAAGGTTTCTATTTTATTTTAAATAATTTTGTAATAGGAATTGTTAGAATTAATTTTGAAGAATTGGAGATCGAAGCAAGGAGGCGCTTGAAGACTTGTTTGTAATGGAGCAGGGTTTAAATGTAATAGTTATATTTAAATATTATTTCTTGCACCCCAAGGTTTGACCTTTTGGTTCACTTGGTGGCTCTAGTGAACCAAACTAGAATAAAAGTCCATAATTAATCCGGGTAGAATATAGTATTCTATATGTGCATGCTTATACTATATATATTATATATTATGCAAACATGCTTGCATGTTCATTAATATAATAGCGTATTTTATATATATATATATAAATGCGCTTTAAACAAGATGAGACAAATTAATAACAAACCCCTCAATTTTTATATTAAGTCCTAAGCGTTCAAAGATATTTGGAATATCGAGCGTCAGCCTTCTAGCATGATAAAATTAATAGAGTATTAAATATTTAATATGAGTTTGTTGTGTCACCACAAGGCAAGTATTAAGTATTTAAGATGTTAATTTATCACATTTGATGCTTATAAAGAAAATTGAACAATATTGTTTTGTTGTGTCACCACAAGGATGATATTTTTCTTTTTGAATATATGGAGTGCTAGGTTAGGACTTAAGTTGGATAAGTTTGATTCGGATGTGCCACCACTTGATCAAAATAATCTAAGAGGCAAAAGAAAAGGAGTTGCATAGTTGATGTAATTGACAAAAGTTGTCTACTTATTTATTTATATATAGTTTGTTGTGTCACCACAAGGCTATATACATTTGAAATGGGATCCTTATTCTCACTAGCAAATCTTTAATTAGATTTTGCCCGAACTATATAAGTGAGGGTAATATAGTTTGAAGAAAATAGTGGGAGATACCAATTTAAAACAAGACCTAAATTATTTTGGTAATTAATAAAAGAATGTATGTTAAAATGTTGTTAATTACAAATTCATTTACGAAATTTTACAATGTCTAAAATTACTATCATCTTTGCGTAGCATATTAGATGCTAAATTAACCGGGCCAATTTAAGCGGATTGGTTAAGGAATTTGAGAATAGTTCTCATAGGTTGAAAAGCTATCTTATGTCCTTATATCGCCTATCCTACAATGGTTGCGAGACAATGCCTCGAGGAAGAGATTGCTACTTTTAGAAAGTGGCAAGATAATGCATAGTTGGCTCAATGCATCATGCTCGCATCCATGAGTAACGAGATTCAGCGTCAGCATGAAACTATGAATGCTCCTACTATATTCCTGCACATCAAGTAGGTGATGGTGAGGAAAGTGGGGAGCGATAGATATCAGATATCTAAGGAGCTCTTCCGATCTAGAATGACCGATGACCCTATAGTCTAGATAAAAGTTCTTAACATAATCAATTTGATTGATCAATTAGGACAACTGGTTTTGTCATGGATGGAGAGTTGAGCCAAGATTTGATCTTGCACTCACTCCCGGACTCCTTTCACAATTGTTGTGAATTTTTCATATAAACAAGCTAGATATCGAAACCGTTGATTTGCTTAACATGTTGAAAAATGATGAGAGTCAATTTCCAACCAAGAAAGACCATGTCTTACTGGTAGGGGCCAAAGGATCTTTTGAAAAGAAGAACGATTCAAAGAAGGTATATAAAAAGGCAAAAACAAAGGATAATAAGAACAAAACTGATATGGATAGCAAAGGAGTTTGCTTCCACTGCAATAAACTAGGACACTGGAAAGAAACTGTGAGAAGCATCTTGCAAAGGTTAACCAATGAAGCTTAGTGAAGTTTCAGTTACAAATACAAATTTGTTCATGATTTAAAATAATTTTTCCTTTAAGTCAAGGTTCTACTTGGGTATTGGATACCGACTTTGGTTATCATAAATATAGATTTATGAAGGGACCAAGCAGAAGTAGAAAGTTAAACAAAGATAAGTAATCTTATGTGTGGAAAATGAAGCAAAGGTTGCTACATTAGCTATAGAAACTTATAGTTTAGCAATGCCTACGGGCAAATCTATTAAGTCAATAAGTTGTTATTGTATTCCAGTTCTTGTTAAAAATATTATTTCCATTTTATTGTTGGACAATAAAATTTTTGGTATTATAATTAAGAACAATTGTTGTTCTATTTATAATAATAATGTTTAAGTATAGAATGAAAGATTACTTAATGGATTTTGTATACTTGACTTACGTGAAAAATTATTTTGTAAATTGAACAAACTAGTATAAGAAAAGGAGATGATCATTCAAAGAGTTGAATGTATGTATTTGTTGAAATACAAGTGTGAATTATTTGAAAGGTTCAAAGAATTCAGAAGTGAAACAAATTGACAAAGTATTAAGATTCTTTGATTAGATCAAGGAATAAATACTTGTGCAATAAGTTTCTTGATCATCTCAGATGGTTTTCTCATAATGGACGCCTCCTGATATGTAATAAATGATTTATGTATCTGAAAGTAAAAATCGTACCTTGTTGGACATGGTGTGGTCCATAATGATTTTATCGACATTCCAGTATCCCTCTAGGGTCAATGTCCTAAAAATGGCTGCATATCTACGAAAAGGTAACCTCAAAATCCAGCCCCAAGACTCCATAAAAGTTATGGACAGGGAGGATTCCTAATCTTAAGTATGTTAAGATAAGGGGTTGTCCAACTTATGTGAAAAGGTTTCAAAGGATAAGCTCGGAACAAAATTTGACATGTATAGATTTGTGGGACATCCTAAAAGTAAGTTTAGGGCATATGTTCTATAATCCTACATAGCAAAAGGTGTTTATTACGAAAACACACGCCTTTTAAGATAAAGGTGTTTATCATTGAAGGGGCTAGTGGGAGGATAATAGATCTTAAAGAGTTCAAGAACCACAAAACACAATAAGTAAAATAAGAGGAACTGTGAGATAGACCTATTGTACCACAACAAATCGTATCATGGAATAGTCCAAGAGAAGATACACGGAGGTATGGATTCATCATAAATGATGATGATGAGGTACGATCATAGAAGATGATGATCCGAGTTACATACGATGAGGTAAGAGTTCTAGTGTGTACAAAAGGGTCAGTGGGAGAGTTATGACATTTCTAGTATTATATATTGATATACTACGGATAAGGAATAACATGCCAATGCTACAATCAGTAAAGATAAAGTTGTCTAAACATTCCTCCATGAATGGTTTCGGGAAGAGTATCTTAATTGGGGATAAAATCTATATAAATAGATTTAAAAGGATCCTCGACTTAACCCAAGGAACGTATATTCATTTGATGCTAAAGTCGTTTAGCATGGCAAACTCCAAGAGATGTCTCATGTTGATGAGCTATGGAGTGTATCTCTCTTAATAGTCCCAACAGACTCCTGAAAAGAGAGGTCGCATGAGTGACAATCATTTATGCAATGAAATGTACGAGACCTGATGTTGATCAGTCATATTCTGGAGAAGTTCACTGTAAGACAGTGAAAAACATCTTAAAGTGCTTAACCGGCACTACGGATGTGATCATATTCATGGTGGATCTAAATTAAAACTAGAGGGCTTAATAGACTCAAGTTTTTCAGACAGACCAATATGACAGAAAAATCCATTTTAAGGTAAAGCGTTATCTTGAACAGTGGTGCAGTGAATTGGAAAGGTTCCAAACAGCAAAGAGTTGCTAGTTTAGTGATAAAGACAAAGTATATAGCTATAAATGAAACTGCAAGTTGATTGTTTGGATTAAAAGTTCATTACAGAACTAGGAATAGTTCCTAAGTCTCATCTTAGATCTAAACATGTGTTGTGGCACTTTCATTTGATTATTAGAATCATTGAAAGATTGGAAATCACTATAGAGATAGTGGACTCTCATGAACAACATTACATATCCATTAACTAAAGCTTATCCAACAGCAGGATAATCGTCACTTAGAGAAGAAGAGGATGAGATACCATGACGATTGGCTTTAGTGCAAGTGGGAGATTGAAAGTAGTATGCACACAAGCCAATCATGTTTGATGATAAAGCATATACTTTGTAACAATCTTATTCATTTATTAATAAAAAGTATTAATTTATTAAAGGCTTTTAATTATCTACATGATGTTATTTTATAATATGTGATAAACCCATAGTTTTAAGCAATGCTTTTAGAATAATGATGATGATCATTCTAATGAGATCTAAATTCTTAGAAAGCTTAAAACTAAAATAGTTCCCAATCATTGGATTACTAAATTGGGGATTAGTGAATCCGGATAGATTGGTATATATGTTCTTGCTTGCATTGGATGAGGATGATTGATCTCATGATCATTTGTGTGGAGACACTAAAGCAAGTATGTAGGTGCTTATTAGAGAATAAGTTCACTTTGAGCATTGGCTCGCTAAGGAATACCTAATGGAGTTTTTACTTGCTGTCAATAGGAATTCCTCAGTAGTGATAGTAGTACAAGTGATCCTTGGACTTGAGATTATCATAGTATCTTGTGTATGATGAGTTATACTTTGACTTATTCCTTAAGACCCTTAGGGTATATCAAAGGGTATGCTTGGGTATAATAAGTTGTACATGGAGATAATGTATGATCAATAAAGAATCTACCACTTCTATTAAAAGAAGAGAAATGTGCTTTATGTGATTCGATAAATGACAACCAGTAGTCCTTGGCAAAGGCGAATGAAATTAGAAAGGAGTTTCTAATTTGCATTATTTGAGTTGTGCATTTAAGGATCGAAATACATATAATTAAATAAAATAAGACTTGTGATAATTCCATGTCTTATATTTAATTGGGACATTGTATGGTGGGAGGATTGAATTATGCGGTAACTATTTACTCAAAGGTTCTTTTATGATTAATGTTGAAATCTATATTATCTGGAAAGTCGTTGATCGTTAGGAGGCTTATCCTATTGTAGAATAAATATTATTTATTTAAATAAATTAATTGTTTAATTTATGTATTTAAATAAGATTAGAATTGTTCTAATTGATTTATTCACAAGGTTTAATATGGAGAACCTAAAGGGTCACACCATAAAAAAGGAAGAATAATTATTTAAGAAGTTAATGGCATAATCGTAATAATATATGTTATGTATATTTAATTTAATCTATGGTGATAGAATAAATTAAATAGCTTAATATTATTATTTAATATTTTAGAAATATTAAATATAAATTAATAAGAGGAGTCTTATTAATATTATTACAATTATTATTATTATTTTAATTTCTAAAAGAGTTTAGAAATTAATTTAATATAAGTACTCTCATTTATTCCTAATAGGATTAGGAGGGAAAATTAGTTAAAGGAGTTTAATTAATTATCCCTAATAAGATTAGGGAGCCCATTTTAATTAAAAGAGTTTAATTAAATAATACCTTATTTTATTAAATAAGGTTACCTGATATCTTTATAAGATGAGTCTTATATCAGATATCAATATATACACAATTCCAATAGTTGGGAGAGTACGCTTATTTTTCTATACAGATAGGAAAAACTAGGGTTTGAGCCAATACCCCTTCTTCTTGAAAATTCTTCTTCTTTGGTGGATCACCTCTAGAGGCCATACACTTGGGTGGCTTACATTGATCAAAGGAAGGAATCTACCCGGAGATTCAAGGAGATCGCGGAGAAGTAGGAGGTGAACTCGTACCTGAGGAAGCTCGTTTCTACAAGGGTATGATTTCATAATTCATCTTTTTCGTTTAATTAATAATTGTGCATAAAGGGTGATCCGGGTATATGGTTTGTAAAATTTTTAAACTCTGATTTTCCACGTTTCCGCATTATTTTTACAATTTGATTGCGTTCTAGAATATTACAAACCTAACACTAGCCTCGTCCTACTCAGCAACAACGACATCTCTATGAGCCAAAGCATCATCTCTCACAGCTAGAGCGACATCTCTACCAGAAAGAGTTGTCAACATCGAGGCCCTAGCCTGATCCCTCTCAAATGTCATCAAATGCAGACTCTGCTCTAAATACTCTGCCAAATATGGAGTCACAGTAGCAGCATTGGGAGAATCAACAAGAGTTATTGTCAATCCAACAAACAACTCATCCTCAGTGGGAGAATCAATGTCCTCCATGGGTTCCCCACTATCAGAATCAACACCCGGCTCTGTGGATACAAACCCAGCCGATGTAATCTCTACCTCCAGCCATGCAGGATACTCTGTGGAATGACCTGAATAGCTAGTAGTAAAATTAGCCCTCTCATGCTAGGCCCAACATGCATACACCCTGGATAAATCCTCTGCTGGTAAAAACCAAGACGACATACACTGACCCAATGCCCCCTCAAATGGATGAACATCCTGAAACTGGTCAAACTGTGCCATCATAGCCAATGGGTGATAAGTGATCATACCCCTCAAACCAGCTAGAGGGAGATAATCCATGCCAGATGCATGAGTAATGAAGCTGTAGGGAGAACTAAGCCCTGAACATGACAAAATGTCAAATAGATCCTCGATCCCTACTAAGGAAACCGACCATAAAGCAGTATCTGTACACTCCGCCGGCTGAGAGGTGTAAGACATTTCTATGTTATGGGAAAAACAATATCCATGGTGTCGGAATGTGCCAATTAGTCTCAGGTGTGACATGAACCACACATACAGCAAGACCGAGCTGCCTGAAAATACCCCTGTAAGATTGGTATTGCAATGCATAGCCAACCTTAAGGTCTCTACCACAATCATCGACAAAATGGTACGTCCCTCCCGGAGAGCCTGTACTGCTATAACCATACTGATGTCTAAATGATCCATATATAGTAGCATGTATAGATAAGCCACTACACACATCAAGGGTACATCTACTCTGACAATACGCCAATCATCCTCTGATGTGGTGAAATCCCCGAAGTGCTGCACATAACTATCCAAGGAGCCAAATCTGTCTATCAAAAAATGCATAGACACTACATGCCCGGAGGAGATCTCATCTTGGGAAACTCTATGCCTCAAGCCGGTGAGGGTCATGAACTGTCAGCTCATATCTTTGATAGCCATCTGAGCACAAGGCCTGTTTAGAGGCAAATCTGTCAGTCGCTCATACTCCTCTAAGGTGGGAGTCAAATCCTGGGTCTCAAACCGGAATACCTGCCTATCCGGTAACCAGTGCTCCAGCATGCCCTTTACGAAACCCAATAGAACCTGGAACTTCAGGAGGGTCATGGAGTGCCGCAACAGCTGGTCTATAGTCACCCGATCTAGAGATGACATACTATCATACCACGATCTCAAACAGGAGGCCACCAATACTGGTGGGGTGTGATCAATGTGGCTAACTATCAAGGAAGACATCTGTAGGGCCGTGTCATAAGACCATCCAGGGGTCAATGCTAAACATCTCTAGACATACATATGCATAACATAATACACGCATGATAAAAAATAGATGACAATATGATGTAGGGAATGGAAAATAGTATACATACGTTCCTAAGTACATCATTATCTAATACATCATCTCTGTATATAATTGGAAAAATATAGGGAAATGGGGCATAGCCGCCCAACAACTAACAGAGACCAAACTGCGGGTCTACACATTAATCATTGGTATTCACCCGAACAATGGTTTACAAAGCCGATGATCATAGCTGTTGCAGGCTACCTTTGGAAATACCTCACAAAGGTCCAATGCCTTCAACTTGGGGTTGTGATTACAATCGTAACCATACGTTTCATTAAAAATCTCTCCCCAGCGGAGATTCCATACATGTCATCCATTGAAGAAAATTTCAATGAAGGTCAAGCAACCTTGACGTTATTTAGCCGTTGGCAAATAAATCTAACAATACATCGGTGATGGTCCGATGATATCAGCCGTTGAAGTACATTTCAATGAAGGTTAAGCAACCTTGACGTTATTCAACCGTTGGCAAGTAAATCTAGCGAAGCGTCAGAAATGGTCTGATGATCTCAGTTGTTGACGTATATTTCAACGAAGGTCAAGTAGCCTTGACATTATCAGTCATACCCAACGAATCATCGGAGGTTGTCTGATGATGTCAGTCGTTGAAGTACATTTCAACGAAGGTCAGATGGTCTTGACATTATTAACCGTTGGCAATTAAACCCAGTGAAGCATCGGAGGTGGTCTGATGACAGTAACCATTGAAGGACATTTCTATGAAGGTCAGGCAGCCTAACGACACCAACTGTTGGCAGTAACTCCAACAGAACATTGGAAAGACATGGAGATTCAAACCAGGAAAACCATCCTCATCAGGGAGGACTGATGATGGAATATGTTATACAAGTCTACATCATAAAAAGCATAATTCCTCGTGAGTCTCTTGTATATGAGAAGTACATATTCAGTGGGAAGTCTGTACTCAGGATTAAGGACTTTGGTGATAACCCCAATGTCAACATCCTGGAGGTTCCTGTGAGCTTTGGAGTAGACATCCAAGCAGTTCATTAGGATCATTAATGATAGCTCCATTCCCTAACAGAAGTCGTGGGAGCCGACAATCATTACATCCCATTGGAAAACGGTCCAACAAACCACATTCATACATTTACATCATGCTGCATTACATTGCATCATGATTATCTTATCACATTTCAAGTGTCTAGTGTTCTTTATCCTATCCATGCCATTACATCACATGAATATGATAAAGAGTGGCATCTGTAGACACTCAAAATTTTTCATTCCTATTACTAACCTTGCAGGATGGCAAAATCATGTTCAAGAGATAACCCTGAAAGTCAAATCAGTTCAATCCCGGAGATAACCCCGGAATCCTCAATTTTTAATCTCAAAGACAACCTCGAGATACTCAGTTTCAATCTTGGAGAAAACCCTAGGAGATTCAATTCCAACCTTGGAGATAACCCCGAGGGATGCAGTTCCAGTTACGAAGATAACCCTAGAAAAGTTCGTTCTAACCCCTAGAGAAGTCAGTTCCAACCTCGAAGATAACCTTGAGGCACTCAGTTCTAACCCCAGATATAACCTCGGAAGGTCAAGCACACCTCAGAGATAACTCTGAGGACATTCAACACTCACAGCAGCCCAATCTCAGAGATAACCCTGAGCAATGACTGCTACGTCTGCACAGAATTGGAGATAACCCCGGGGAGGGGCAAAATCATCATTTTTCCATCTCGATACTACATTCATGCCTTCTCAACATCATTCCAACCCATATTTCATATGAAGTGTCCCACAAGAACCATAGCTCAAAATCCCGAGTGACTACTATGCAAGAAAACACACCTAATGGAATTTAAAGACTTGAAGATCTGGTCATGGACCCATATTCCCTGCTTCATACAACCTCTTATCCCATGTCATTGTGTAGCTCTCAACAACAGCATTCTGAAAAGGTATAGCACGCCTCAATCAGATGCCCAGATTAAAAGTTATGAAGGTTTGAGTGGACAGCGCGTTGCACGAGTACACGTACTTTGAGACGATAGGACCCACATAGCCCGAGGCATCTCGAGCAGCCGCAAGTGAACTCACGGCTGCCGCGATTAGACCCGCGGCTCCCTCCTCTATAAACAGAGGGCTTGGGGTAGCCATTTTAATAAGAGGAAGAGAGAGGAAACCCTGTCTATTTCACTCTGTACACCCATCCATAGTTCTCCAAACTGAGTACTTCTTTTTCCTAAACACTTGTGAGCTCGTGTTTTACCATATATTGAAATTTAACTGGTGGATATCGAGTATTCATTATCAAAAGCCAGCTAAAGTCTTCTTTGGTAGCCCACGGTAAGATATTTCAGTTTTTAAAGCTTTTTCTCATTTCTATACCTAAATATATATTCATGTTAAGAGTCGTGTTGTGTGGTTATGCCCAGATCATAGATCTATGGCTTTTATTGCTTTTATATATATAAATACTTTTATATATATATATATATATATATTATCAAACTATGCTTCGATTGAGCCCGAATATAATATTCAGAGCGTTTATCGTTTTTATATATATATCTCTTCATCAAACTCTGTTTGATTGAGCCTAGATTCACATCTGGAGCGTTTACTACTTTTGTATATATTTAAATACTTATATATATGCTTATTTCCATCAAACTCTATTTGATTAAGCCTGGATTTATATCTGGTGCGTTTACTGCTTTTATATATATAAATACTTATATATATATATATATATATATATATATATATATTTACATTTCAAGTCCTGCCAGGAGTTCACTTTGTGGCAGTTGATTGTTCATATATATATATTTACAGCTTTTATATATATAACTGTTTATCAACATGCGGGTTAGATTTGCCTAAATCTGGCTATTCTCACTTTAACCGGTTCATGGTGACTAAATTGGAACCGTTGAAGCTGGAATGCTTAGATTTACTCAAATCAATTCATTTTCTAGCTTTTGCCACGGGCTAGATTTGTCTCAATCTGGTTATTCCCCACTTTAACTGTGACGCCCCCAAAATAGGTATACATCACCCATCTTAGGTCGCCAAATACATGGTACTGAATACAAATACAAACTTAATTATACAAAATGAGCTGAGAGTTTTTACAGGAATATTGTCTTCTAGACAATATCGAAACTAAAATGGAGTCCTCATTACATTTATTGTCACACTATTTTATAAAATAGTGAGGACTACTATAACACCATCTCGGACCATCACTCCGTTCCCCGACTAGTTATGGCTACGTTCTCATTTCCTGAAGAGAACAATAAAAGTAAAAGGGTGAGCTCAACTAGCCCAGTAAGAAATATTATGACTAAGATAATGCAGAATAAGTTATCTTTAGCCTTTAACAATGTTTAACTGATAGAATATAATAGAAAACAAGTTTAACTGCAGTGGAACAAAGAATCCATTAGAAGAGTCAAGTAGAGCATGATATCTACTATCTTCTATGATTTAAAAAGTTTATCATTAACTTTATCGCTGAGACTCAGCTTAAAAAATAAATCACATCATCGAATCATCCATACACTACGGGCCAAGGATATTCATGTAATCATCAATGGTCATGATTATACCGAATAATCCCTGGTCATAATCATACCAACAACTGTCCATCAATGCACTACAGGCCAATGAGGACTTTTACCACATCATTTGTAACATTACAGGTCATGATTATACCGAATGATCCCTGGTCATAATCATACCAATCAATAGTCCATCTATGCAAGTAAGCCAAAGATGACTTTCATCACAATATAAGCATGAGGATGATGACAATGATATAAGAATTCAATTAAAAGAAAGCAAATGATAAATTTTTAAAGATTTATAATATAATTTATCTAGAATTCAATAATGTCCAAATTGTCAACATGATACTGCTTTATGGAGTAAAATTCAAGAATAATATCCATGTATCAAAAATAATTTGGACAAAAAAGAAATAAATTTTTCGGTGAATAGTACCTCGACATAAAAAGAGCCCCGAATACCCGAGTTAATAATATTTGAGTGAATAGTAACCGGGTGAATAATAACCCATGAATAGTAACTAGTGAATAGTACCCCGTCATGAAAAGTGCCCCGAATACTCGAGTGAATAATATTCTAGTGAATAGTAACTTGTGAATAGTACCCCGGGTGAAAATATTGATATTTAATAAGAAAATTTAGATCAATATTCCAATGAAACGATACTGGATGAAGCACAAAACTAAAGGATATTCCACTAATTTCAAGGATTATGGAAGCAATACTTACCATAGTAAGTTTAGATTTAAGAATATGAAAAGAAATAACAAACGAAACTGCAAATGGAATTTCACCTGTCATACTATACGTAATCCGCATAGACAGGTTATTCCGACATATCAAAGGATTAATACGAAAAATAGTATTCCTTATGAATACGAAAGAAATAATACCCCTTACCTTAGTAGAAGACTGGATACTGCAATAGTGAAGTAGCAGAATACTCTTCTTCTTGCTCTCTATAGTTTCTGTCTCTATAGTGTCTCTTGTGAATCTCAGTGAATTGGTGAGAATGAAAGAAGAATTAAGCTTCTATTTATAGGAGAATGGACTAAATAGTAACTAATTCACGAATGGTCTAGATTGATTTACTATTAGAACGGACGGCTCATATTGATTACTATTAAAACCACAACCGACATTCCAAATTGATTTACTTTTAAAACCACCACCGATGGTCCAGATTGATTTACTTTTAAAACTACCACCGACGGTCCAGATTGATTTACTATTAAAACCACCACCGACGGTCCAAATTGATTTACTATTAAAACCACCATCGATCGTCCAGATTGATTTACTATTAAAACTACCATCGACGGTCCAGATTGATTTACGATTAAAACCATCATCGACGGTCCATAAAATTAGTAAATCTTCCTATGGAATACTAAGATAAACTTACAACAAACGTGTCATAACAAATCCCTATATTTATATCAAAAATTGAATAAATATTTACCAAAAATCATTTATCATTAATAAACGACATATTTTTAATCTATTAACAATTATTCATTATTTATAACTCAAAATATTTAACAACCAGATCATTCCCAAGAAAGAGGGGGCTTTTCGATAAGGATTTCTCTCTATTGGCGCGCAATTAGGTGACCAAACCTTTCCTCAACAGAACTTTCTAGACATCATCAATATTTCAAATAATAATATGAATAACTTTGTCGTCTTAATTATTGATTTAATAATATAAAATATTGATACCGTGACAATAATTGAATCAATAATATGAGAGATATTATGCAGCAATTACTGTAGCAATAATTGAGTACAACTGAGTGACTTCTCACGTAAGCATCAATAATCAATACCGTGTTCTACTATGCAACCACGCGTATTACTGTACTTTTACCACCAGGTAGTTCAACAGTTTAACGGTAAAACTTTCGCCGTTATTTTTATAAAAAGATAATTTTGTCATTTTCTAACTACGATAATACTTCTGTTATGGGGTCCACCAATGATTGTGCCGTCGTACGAATATTCCCTGTTAAAACAAATATTCCCCGACCAATCGAATATTTTATAACAACTTGCTTACTTTGCAAAATTTATAAATATTACCCACAACTATAACATTATATCATATCCACACCATAATATTCAAAAATATATTTCAAGAAAAATTATTCTTTATTCATATAAGTTGGGGTCTTACAACCTCCCCTTCTTATGAAATTTCGTCCTCGAAATTAGGGTACAAATATGATATATCAAAGAGGTGAGGATACCTTGATTTCATTTTAGATTCTAACTCCCAGGTCATTTCCTCCACATCATGGTTTTTCCACAAAACTTTGACTTGAGGTATAACCACGGAGCGTAGAATATGATCCTTCTTATCCAAGATTTTAACAGGTACATTTGCATAAGTTAAATCTTCTGCTATCTCATCCGGTTCTAATTCAATAATGTAGTTTGGGTCTTTCAGTTATTTACGTAACATAGATATGTGAAAAACATTATGAACACGAGATATACTTGGCAATAAGGCGAGTCTATAGGCCACAGTTCCTACTTGATCGAGGATTACAAATGGGCCAATGAATCGAGGATTGAGATTTCCTCTCTTTCTAAATCTTGTAACTCCTTCCCATGGAGCAACACGTAACAACACATGATCTCCAATATTGAATTCTACGTCCTTTCGATGAAGATCAACATAACTCTTTTATTGATCTTGTGTGATTTTTATACGTTGTCGGATCATTTAAATATTTTCTGTAGTCATACGTACCAACTCCGGTCCCAACAACATTGCTTCACCCACCTCATCCCAACATATTGGAGAACGACACTCTCTTCCATATAATGCCTCAAATGGAGCCATGTCAATACTTGCTTGATAACTGTTGTTGTAGGAAAACTCCACCAATGGTAATAACTTGTCCTAACTTCCTTTGAAGTCAAGGACACAGAGTCTTAATAAATCCTCAAGAGTTTGAATAGTCGTCTCCAACTGCTCGTCCGTTTGAGGATGATACGCCGAATTAAATCGTAAATCTGTGTCCATAGCTTTTCGCAAACTAACCCAAAATCGTGAAGTGAATCTTGGGTCTCGATCAGAAACTATGGATACTAGCATACCATGCAATCTTACAATCTCATTTATGTACATACGAGCAAGACGTTCAAGTGTATAAGTTTCTCGTATCGATAAGAAATGAGCAGACTTGGTCAATCTATCAACAATGACCCCAATCACATCTATGCCTTGAGAAACCTTGGGAAGACTAGTAACGAAATCCATGGCAATGTGCTCCCACTTCCATTATAGAATTTCAAGTGGTTGCAATGGACCTTTTGGCACTTGATGCTCTGCCTTGACTCGTTGACAAGTTAGACACCTTGAGATAAACCCCGCTATCTCTCTCTTCATATTGCTCTACCAAAATGTATGTCGAAGATCACGATACATTTTGGTACTCCCAGGATGGATTGCAAACGGTGTGTTGTGCGCTTCCATCATTATTTTATACTTTAAGTCAGAATTGTTAGGAACACAAAGTCCGAAGTTGACTCGAAGTATTCCCTCTTCATCGATTCTTGCTTTCGGAATAGCACCTTCTTGCACTTTCTTCCTCATACGCATCAGCTCCAGGTTTGTAGCTTGAGCAACTTTAACTTTATCATTTAAAGTCGGTTCTACTCGTATATTCACTATCATCACATGGGTCCCTGGAGTCTTTAACTCTATCTCCATCCTTTGTAAGTCATACAAAATGGGCCTTTGCATTGACAATATCTCACTCGTACCCGCATTTGATCTTCTACTTAATACGCCAGCTACTACGTTCGCTTTTCCAGGATGGTATTGAATGGTATGATCGTAATCTTTCAATAGCTCAAGCTATCATCGTTACCGCATGTTGAGTTCCTTTTGAGTGAAGAAATATTTAAGGCTTTTATGATCCATATAAATCTCCACCTTCTCTCCATACAGGTAATGCCTCCAAATCATAAGCGTAAAAACGACAGCTGCCCACTCTAGATCATGAGTAGAATAATTCCTCTCATATTCTTTGAGTTGTCGTGAGGCATATGCTATGACTTTCCCATGTTTCATGAGAACACATCCTAAACCTTTACCTGAAGCATCACTGTAGATGACAAATCCCTCTGAACTAGATGGTATTGTTAGAACAGGTGTTGAAACGAGTCTCCTTTTGAGTTCTTGAAAACTCTTCTCACATTCCTCACTCCAACCGAATTTGGTATCTTTTCAAGTCAGTTGAGTTAATGGAGTAGAGATTCGAGAAAACCCTTCTACGAATCTCCGATAATAACCAGCTAAGCCAAGAAAGCTACATACTTCAGTCACTGACTTAGGTTTCTCCCAGCTTTAAATTGCTTCAATCTTTGCCGGGTCAACAGATATTCCATGATTTGATATCACATGCCCAAAGAATGCTACTTCCTCAAGCCAGAACTCGTATTTCTTCAACTTGTCATATAGCTTGGTTTCACGAAGCTTTTGAAGTATCAGTCTCAAGTGTTACTCATGATCTTCACGGCTTTTGGAGTAAATGACAATGTCATCAATAAAGACGACCACAAAATGATCCAAATATTCCTTGAAAACTCGGTTCATCATATCCATGAAGTCAACAGGAGCATTAGTCAATCCAAAAGACATGACTAGGAATTCGTAATGCCCGTATGAAGTTCTGAAAGCAATCTTTGGGATGTCATCGGTTTTAATCTTTAACTGATGATATCCGGAATGAAGATCGATCTTTGAAAAGAATTTGGCGCCTTACAACTGGTCAAATCAATCATCAATACGATGTAACGGGTACCTATTTTTGATGGTGACATGATTTAACTCCCAATAATTAATACAAAGTCGCATACTTCCATCTTTCTTCTTTACGAATAGAACAAGAGCACCCCAAGGAGACGTACTAGGATGAATGAAACCGATGTCTAACAATTCCTATAGTTGGGTTTTTAAATCCTGAAGTTCAATAGGAGCCATTCGATATGGGGCTTTGGAAATAGGTTTTATCTTTATTCAAGGTCTATACAAAATTTAATTTCACGCTCTGGGGGTAGGCCAGGAAGTTCTTCAGGGAATACGTCAAGAAATTTATTAACAATAGAAATATCATTTAAATCTGACGTATTTTTATTTAAATCTGTGACATGGGCTAAGAAAGCTTGACATCCGTTTTTCAATAAACTAATAGCTTTATGGCTTGATATGACAGTGATTGACTTTAGTGATTTGGTTGCTTGAATTCGCATAATAGGTTGATTAGGAATATGAAAGCTAACAACCTTACAAAAATAATCAATTTTAGCATGACGAGTAGTTAACCAATCAATCCCTAAAATCACATCAAATGCAAGTATTTTCAAAGAGATAAGATCGACAAGTAATGTGCGGTTATTGATTTGAATCAAACAAGACTTATAAATAGTGGATGTAATGAAGGTTTCTCCCAACGGAGTTTCAACAAATAAATCAAAGTCTAATTTCTATGGAGTTAAATTTAAACTTTGAGCGCAAGTAGGAGAAATAAAAGAATGGATAGAAACGGTATCAAATAAGGTATAGACTTCGCTAGAGTTTATGATTAGCTTACCCGTGATCACATCGTTTAGATTCCTCGCTTTTTGGGAGGTTATGACAAACGCTCTCCCTTGAACTACCGGTTTTGTCTTGTCTGGGACGACCTTTGATGCCATCATCCCAGCTGGACGAGACTTTGGTGCACGACAAAATCGGGCTAGGTGACCTTCTCTTCCACAATTGTAACATGCTTTGGAATGCTGCTTATAGTTTGGACTGATGTGTCCCTCCCCTCCGCATTTGTAACATACGACCAACGATCATTCTCCTTCCTTAAGAACATGTGTTGGTGCTGACGTCTTTCCATCATTATTGAATCTCATCTTCTTGAAATTTCCACTTCTATTATCTTGGCCATGATTACCACCGAAGTGGTTACCATTTCTGGCATGTTGATTCCCTCCAAGTTTTTTGTCACCGCTTCGATGACTGCTACCATTGGTATTATCAACTTGCCGGCTGCTCTCTCTTGGTTGGGTTGACTCATTATTGCGCTCCAATAACTGAGCCCTATTTACAACATCTGAATACAAACATAGTTTGTGAGAAATGAGGTATTGACGTATTTCGGGTCTCAAACCTCGTAGAAACATTCGCGTCATTCTCTCCTCATTATCAACCAAATGGGATGCGAATCGAGACAACTCGGCAAACTTAGCCTCGTACTGCGACACAATCATATTGTTTTTCTCTAACTTGATAAACTCCACCTCCTTCATGTGATGAATACTTTTGGAAAAATACTTGTCGTTGAATAATTCTTTGAACCACTACATCAAAAATGGCCTCTAGTGAAGGACAAATCCTTCACTAGAGGCCCTATATCACTCATAAGTGATTTATTGCGAAGAAATATTTCATTCACATTAGACCTCCTCGTAATTGGGTATCCTTCGCTAAGTAGTAACTAAATGTTTTTTGTGAAGGATTTATTGTGAATAACTTTTTTATTCACAAATTGTATTTAGTAATGGAATATTATTATTTAGTGAAAGATTGGTTTCCTTCACAAATATTATTTTATGAAGGACTATTTGAAATTAGTGAATAACTTGATTCCCTCACAAATAATATATTGTGAGGAACAAATTTATTTAACGAGAGAATATTTTCCTTCACTAATTATAAATTGAGAATATTTCTTCAAATTAGTGAGAGAAAAATTCCTTCACAAATTATAAATTTGTAAATAAAAATTAATCGCTAAATAATAAAAATTCATTGAAAATTATAATTAATTTTTAAATCATTGATTTCATATTTATTATTATTATTATTAATCTCTATAAGAAATATTAAATTTATTTTTCAAGTAAATATAAATATTTCCATACTTTTTTCAAACTAATTGATAAGCTAATGCATAAAAGAGCTAATAAAATCAAAACTTCTCATATAAATAGATCATAATACTCGAGTCACAATAACTACAAAATTTGTTATTGTATCTTGGTCTCACAAGGACCATAGTACCTAAAAAATTTATTAACTAACATAAAAAAACTGAAAGAATAACAATGAACTAGAAGAAATAAAGTGTGACATGTTAGATCCAATTCATCATCATTTTCTTCAAGAAAATCAAGGTTGGGCATGTAAACTTCATACTGCAATAGAAAACACCAAAATTCAATTTCAATAAGACGAGGAATAAGAAAAGATGAAACTGATGAACTTAAATTAAAAAAGAAAAGAAAATAAAAACCTCTTTTGGCAAGAGACAATGATCCTAAACTAGTACAGAGAACTCACAATACAACTTTATGAAAATATGAAGAAGTAACAGGTGAAAAGTAAAATAAGTTTTATAATTATCAAGAAAGTATAGGGCATGCTTAGATTGCGAACACAAATATCAAACATTACCTCTTTTAGGAGGGGTATCATGGGACTCGAGACTGGGGACCAGAATGTCTTGGCACACAACGTGGGAAGAATTTCTCTTTTTTTGAAACACGAGATCTGCAACAATTTAAAGTCCAGCAAAAGTTACAAAAATCTAGCATATAGACAATCTATTTGCCATCATCATGTACATGGAGTAAAAAAGATTTTTTTTATTGTATAATGAAATTGTGGTCTAATCTGAAAGAAGTGCAATGGTAAAGTAGGAATATATTATTACGTTACATTTAGTGCCAAATGATACTGGCACTTCTTGCTGCTGTGAGATTATGTAGTAGTATTAGAAATAAATGAAAAATAAATAATTATTTATGTAGCCAGTCACAAATGAAATCATTGCCTTTTTGGCGATTTAATTAGTCCTTTTTTCCCCTAAATAAACAATAGATTAATCACTCTTTCCCACCAAAAATATGTTTATAATTGTCCTTTTGTTCTTTTAAATTTTGGTAAACTAATGTTTATCAAATTTCTAAACCAAATTCATCTTTTGCTTTTTGAATTTTGTACTACAAGATATCAAGAAGATTTCCACCTTCTAGTTGTCAAATATAAAAGAAATCCAAAGATATTAAAATAGTAGCACTAGATTTTCATCCTCAATAGCGAACACTAATACATTATAACAAAATCTTAAGATGAAATGAATTCAGTTTGAGACCAAAACAAAGAAGCGACTAGGCTTTAAGAAATAATTTTAACTCAAATTTTAACTTGAATATATTTCAGTTAAAATTTTAAGACTCAAATTTGTTATTGAAAATAACCAGAAAAAACGTATTATGCGAGTGTATCTTGGGCTAACCTTAATGTTTTTAAGAAATAGTCAAACAAAACTCTCATTTTTTAAGAAATAGGTGAAGAATGATGATGAGAACAACTAGTAAAGTATATCACTAGGATAACATGCAGTACTATACCATGCCTTTGGAGCAATGTTACCTGGAAAGCGGACATAAATTGTGTTTCATGGAACAGATGCAAAATGAAGTACTTTACATGGTCTAAAACATGGTAAATAAAAAGTAGTGTTTTAAAAATTTATACCGGATGTGTGCACCTGTGTTGCACTATCATTTGTACCGGATGTGTGCATCTGAATCACCATGTCCTCCCAAACCTGTTAAAGACACTTCAAGATTAGCAAACAAAAAGATCAGTAGTTTGGTATTTACTAAAAAAATTAGCATAATGGAGTTATTAGATGAGGAGTTTGGAGTTATTAGATGAAGACTTGAAATTTAATTAGTTTCAAAAATATAGATATCATTTCTCAATTTTACAATGATGAGTAACACAAGAAAAGGTTAGTATGCCACTCAATTCAGGATTAAGTAATATCAAGTTTGTTTATTCTAGAAAATGTGACCGTGCCCCATATTTTTGCCAATTGTAGTTGCTTTTGATTTCTCCAGTGAACTGGATTACACCCACATGAATCATAAAATGCTTTTAGACTCTTGTTTCGCCTCTGGACAGTGATCAACATCGTCCATTTTTCTATAACTAAAAGCAAACGGGATAGAAAAATCTCACTAAAAATGGCAACAACATTGTTTGCATAATTAAACAGCGTCAAGATTTTATTTCAAAAGAGCGAAGAGGGTACCACCGAAGCTGCGTTTGTAGAATTGATTTAGACGTAGTATATAGAAGCTCCCATTTTCCATTCAGCAAATTAGACTTGAGTGGCTCCTTAACCTTATTGGTTGCCTCAAGTTTGCTTGCAATCTGAACAAAAGTACAAAAGCATCAACAAAGATTTATACAGAAACATCGTTGGTCAAATTCCAACAAAGTAATCTAAATAGACCAAAAAGAGTGCAAACGCAGCTTGAAAAGTTCATGATATTTTGAGACGAAGGAAAAAAGCGAGAAATGTTGTCATTTCACTAACGTGTACAAAAGATTGTAAAGATCTTGGGATTGCAACAAACATGCTCCCTCAATAATAATAAAAAAAACACGTCTAAAAGAGAGTTCAATCTTGAGCATCTACTCAACATTTTGTAATACTCCATCCGTTGTAAAAACGAGTAGCATATCCATTATAATTTACCAAGGAAATTATACTCTTTGGGGTTGAGGGAGTAACAGGCAAGCTGATATGTTAAAAGTGATGTTAGCAGAGTGCTGAAAACACAAAAGGGAAGAAATTGATTTGTATAAAGGAGATGCACTTAATTAAAATTTATTAAGACTTAAAATTTTACATAAAAATCCCCAAACCTATTAAGGAAGCCAAACTCCTCATCTAATAACTCCATTATGCTAATTTTTTTTATAACTCATGTGATTGCTTGTGTTAGATATTTATAAGCAAATTCTTCAATACATTATAACTAACATGAAGCCACCATAGGCCCAACTTAAATCTTCATATAAATCTGTCATTGAACTCACTACTTATCGCTACTCACTGTCATTCTTTCAAGGACAACAGTCTTGTTTCCCCCTATTCATCCTTCCTTTATGAAACTTTATAACTTACGCTATACAAACCTGTTTAAGCCCAATTTCTAACATAATTTTTACCTTAACTTACGCTATACAAGCCACAAGTATGATATACACACACACACACACACACACACTGATACACATTAACAGGAATTTAGAGTGTATAGAGAGTTTTAGAATAACAATATATTTTTAGAAGCCATTTTAACAATGTCTAAAATGTAACAAACACCTGTGCTTATCGATATGTCCCTGAGCTGCAGAATCCAATTTGACAAGCATCGATGATCGACTTATCTTATCGTAAGCTCTATTTTTAGATTTCAACGAAAAGCCCGTTTCATATAAAAAATTAAACAAAAGATGACAGATAAGTAGCATGAAAAAAATAATAAATAAAATAAATACACTATTTCTTACACAATCTTCTCCTCAATCCAAAAGGGTGGCTTGGACTTCCTTCTATACTAAAGGGGCTTTCATCACGAACGGACTCATGAGATTCTTGTTTGTTAGACTGAAACTTGACAACGAGAAATTAATTAGAAATGACGATGATAGTTTTTATAAGAACATACTCGAACAAATTCACATGGTAGAATTTCAAAATACTGGTCCTGATTGCAACATAAACTTCATAAACAATTCATAATTAATGAGCTCTATAATAGAAAATTAATAAAGTAGTTGAAAGAAAGAAAGAGAGGGGAGTATGTTGGGGATTGTAGCAGGGACTAAGTTTGACATTACCAAATTCAACAGGAGCTAGCCACCAATACGCACCACAGGAGGAGCTAATTTGGCAGCAACAACTTCAAGCTTCTTTGAATAATCATTCACCTTAGCTTTTGAAACCCTAAAGAAACAACACAGAAGTAGAGTTGTGCCATTTGTAAATCGACATGTCATATAAACTCTAAAATAACTTAGTAACTGAGCAGAACCTATAAGCAATTGAAAGGGATTTAATAATTTATAGAATCCTTTAAGTAAACTAACAATTTAGCAGAAAGTCGTAAACTTATAAGTCATATTAATGACATAATATTTGAGCATCCTAATTCCTCACACCCTTTTAATCAACATACCACTAATCATTCACTAATTTAACCATTGTTTGTATCAAATTCATACTTGGTTCCACACAGCACTCCATGTTACCTTAACATGTTAAAATCTCAACTATTAGCTTTAGCCTAAAAAGTGTACTTTGTTTGTAGTTAACATGTTAAAGCACTTTATTCATCATTACATGCAATACAAATTCAATTTCCATCTTTGTGTTTGCCTAATGTCTGACTTTTAGACAAAACAGTCCACTTGGGACTTTTATCAAACATGTGGTGTGCGCAGTTTTGTGTTACCAAATTCAAAGCTATTGGTTTATATCATAAACCCATTTTATCCCCCTTATTACTCCACGTTAACCTATCTCCTTGTGCCTAAATTTAGTCCATAGCAGCGACAAATACACACCAAATGTATGTGTATCCAAGTAGTTAACAACTAACTAGTTTACTCTTTATCAAAAGTTCACTTCCTTTTGATTCAAATGTAATATGCCATATAACAGCCCCATCTGTGTTAATCATGATCTCTATAATCAATTAGTATCACTCCAGTTAATCATGATCTCTATAATCAATAACAACCTGGCCATAGGAGGATGGTTAAGAGCTTCAAAGTTGAAAAGGAGGTTTTGTCCTCACCTTCCCTTGTTAACATATTGCCCTTGCCTTGAAAACTACTCCCTTGGGCAGTTTAATAATCATTACTTCCCAATTTATAGCCAAACAAATTAACCAATTTAGAGATAGTGCATAAAAGTTTCAGATTCTACATACATTAGCTTGATTGAATATATAACACTCTAAACATTTCAAGCTAAATTACAAACTATTTGGTACTTGTTCAAATCAACTAAAACAATGACTTTTACCTCTTGCAGCAACGTTCCATCAGAAGTATTAAAAAGTCGAACCCAAGTCCCCTTAGTGTTGGTTGTAAATTGGTCGTCCTGCGCATGTTTAAAACAAGAAATCCTCAAATCATGAGCCATAATAAACTTAGTCCGTTTTTGACGCCAGTAATGCTCAACCCTAACTTGCGCTTTTAGTCAGAACCCTAAACAAACTAACACAAACAATCCAGACCCCTTGGAAACCTCACAAATCCCTTTTGAAATTATGAATCATCACTGTTGCTTTCATCAAATTGTGAAGCTCTTCATGATTACCTAAAATTTCAAAGAGATGAATACGAATTTCATGTCGTGTGGAGCTTTGTGATTCAACTACACTAGATGAGCAGTGCTAGCTTCGAGAGAGCTAGAGAGGCAAGTCAAGCTTAATAGATTATCATTAATAGCTGGAAAAAGGTGAAGATGAGTTTGGAAATTAAAAAATTACCTAAGAAAAATCTGAGTCCGAAGATTGGAGGCAAACATCAGAGAGAAACCAAAGTTCAGAAGTTCCGAAATGAAGAGAAAACTGGGGATCAGAGCAGTTGATAAACGAGATAGAGAGGAACAATCAAGATGGAGAGGAGCAGTGGCCGATGGGAGAGGCTCAGAGCAGTCTGAGGTTGAGAGTTGGGAGTTGGGACTTCAGAGCAATCGAGAATTCTAGATGGAGAAATGCAGAGAGTTTCATACTTTGATTTGGAAATAAATTAAAATTAAATTTACTATTGTAATATATTTAAGGTATTTATATTCACCACAATTAATTCAAAAAAAAATTATTTAGAACAAGATAGCGACCAATTTTATCCCTTGCAAAAAACTTCTGAAAAATGATATATAGTAAGTAATAATTCCTTTACTAAATAAATTTTTTACTAGCAAATTTTCATCATAAATTGGCTCCAAAAATCTTTCTATCAAAATTAGAAAAAAATATAAATTGTGAAGGATGTTTCTTTCGCTAATAACTTTATTGTCACTATAATTTTTTCCTTCATTGTTCCTTCGCTAAACAACTCCTCATGTGAAGGAATAAATTCCTTCACAAAATTTCCTTCGCTAGAGGCCATTTTTGGTGTAGTGAACTTTTCCCAAGACATTTTGAGTGCGGCAGGATGAATACGTTTTACTGATTCCCACTAGTAATCTGCCTCTCCTTTCAACATGAAGGTGGTAAAGGGAACCTTTTGCTCCTCGGAGCATCCCAAGACATCAAATATCTTGGTGATCTGCTTTATTCACGTCTCCGCCTTAAATGGTTTTGGCTCTGCCAAAAACTCTGGTGGTCCCAGCTCCTTGAACTGCTTAGCAGTGACCATCCGAGAGTTTCTAGTGTTTCCACCTGAATTTTGAACAGGAGCCTCTCTCGCCTGATGTTGCATGAATTGCATAAAGTCTTTGAACATCCCATCGTTCATCATTTGATCGGTGCTGTTGTATACATAAGGATTATTGTCTTTATGTTGCACAGTATCCTGGGTATTGATAGTTGGTGACTCAACGATCTCATATGCTTCATTGCTTATCTCGACATTTTCAGATGCCATTTTCAAACACTGCCACAAAACAAGGGTTAATTGACATGCCACATGTTATCCCTATACTCTAACCAACCAATTAAATACCAAATAAACTTAGGTAGGTCATACTAGCGAAGGAATTCCCCGTCTCTCCCCTCCTAGTTCTTGTCTCACATCTCAGCCATGGATTATATCTCTAAGCTTTGATACCAACTATGACGCCCCCAAAATAGGTATACATCACCCATCTTGGGTTGCCAAATACATGGTGCTGAATACAAAAATAAACTTAATTATACAACATGAGCTGAGAGTTTTTACAGTAATATTATCTTCTAGACAATATCTAAACTCAAATGGAGTCCTCATTACTTTTATTGTCACACTATTTTATAGAATAGTGAGGACTACTATAACACCATCTCGGACCATCACTCCGTTCCCCGACTGGTTCCGGCTACGTTCTCATTTCCTGAAGAGAACAATGAAAGTAAAAGGGTGAACTCAACTAGCCTAGTAAGAAATATTATGACTAAGATAATGCAGAATAAGTTATCATTAGCCTTCAACAATGTTAAACTGATAGAATATAATAGACAACAAGTTTAACTGCAGCAGAACAAGCAATCCATTAGAAGAGTTAAGTAGAGCATGATATCTACTATCTTCTATGATTTAAAAAGTTTATCATTAACTTTATCGCTGAGACTCATCTTAATAAATAAACCACATCATCGAATCATCCTTGCACTACGGGCCAAGGATATTCATGAAATCATCGATGGTCATGATTATACCGAAGAATCCCTAGTCATAATCATACCAACAACTGTCCATCATTGCGTTATAGGCCAATGAGGACTTTTACCACATCATTTGTAACATTACAAGTCATGATTATACCGAATGATCCCTGGTCATATTCATACCAATCAACAGTTCATCTATGCACATAAGCTAAAGATGACTTTCATCACAATATAAGTATGAGGATGATGACAATGATATAAGAATTCAATTAAAAGAAAGCAAATGATAAATTTTTAAAGATTTATAATTTAATTTATTCAGAATTCAATAATGTCCAAATTGTCAACATGGTACTGCTTTGTGGAGTAAAATTCAAGAATAAATTAACTGGTTAACGTATCAAAAATAATTTGGACATAAAAGAAATAAATTTTTTGGTGAATAGTACCCCGTGAACCCTTTGATTAGTACTTCGGGAATAGTACCCCGACATGAAAAGAGCCCCGAATACCCGAGTGAATAATATTTGAGTAAATAGTAATCGGGTGAATAGTAACTTGCGAATAGTAACTAGTGAATAGTAACCCCAGCATGAAATGTTCCCCGAATATCCGAGTGAATAATATTCTAGTGAATAGTAACTAGGTGAATAGTAACCCGTGAATAGTATCCCGGGTGAAAATATTGATATTTAATAAGAAATTTCAGATCAATATTCCAATGAAACGATATTGGATAAAGAGCAAAACTTAAGGATATTCCATTAATTTTAAGGATTATAAAAGGAATACTTACCATAATAAGTTTAGATTTTAGAATATGAAAAGAAATAACATACGAAACTGCAAATGGATTTTCACATGTCATACGGTACGTAATTCGCGTAGACAGGTTATTCCGATATATTAAAGGATGAATACAAAAAATAGTATTCCATATGAATACGAAGAAATAATACCCCTTACCTTAGTAGAAGACTGGATACTGCAATAGTGAAGTAGCAGAATACTTTTCTTCTTGCTCTCTATAGTTTCTCTCTCTATAGTGTCTCTTGTGAATCTCAGTGAATTGGTGAGAATGAAAGAAGAATTAAGCTTCTATTTATAGGAGAATGGACTAAATAGTAACTGATTCACGAACGGTCCAGATTGATTTACTATTAGAACGGACGGTTCATATTGATTACTATTAAAACCACAACCGACGGTCCAGATTGATTTACTTTTAAAACCACCACCGAAAGTCCAGATTGATTTACTTTTAAAATCACCACCGACGGTCCAGATTGATATACTATTAAAACCACCACCGACAGTTTATATTTACTTACTATTAAAACCACTATCGATGGTCCAGATTGATTTACTATTTAAACCATTATCGACAGTCCAGATTGATTTACTATTAAAACCACTATTGACGGTCCATAAAATTAGTAAATCTTCCCATGGAATACTAAGTCAAACTTACAACAAATTCCTCATAACAAATTCCTATAGTTATATCAAAAATTAAATAAATATTTACCAAAAATCATTTATCTTTAATAAACACATTTTTTAATCTATTAACAATTATTCATTATTTATAACTCACAATATTTAACAACCAGATCATTCCCAAGAAAGAGGGGGCTTTCCAATAAGAATTTCTCCCTATTGGCGCGTAATTAGGTGACCAAACCTCTCCTTGACAGAACTTTCTAGACATCGTCAATATTGCAAATAATAATATGAATAACTTTGTCATCTTAATTATTGATTTAATAATATAAAATATTGATACCGTGACAATAATTGAATCAATAATATGAGAGATATTATGCAGCAATTACTGTAGCAATAATTGAGTATAACTGAGTGACTTCTCACGTAAGCATCACTAATTAATACCGTGTGCTACTATGCAACCACGCGTATTACTGTACTTTTACCACCGGGTAATTCAACAGTTTAACGGTAAAACTTTCGCCGTTATTTTTATAAAAAGATAATTTTGTCGTTTTCTAACTTCGATAATACTTTTTTTTCTGGGGTCCACCAATGATTGTGTCGTCGTACGAATATTCCCCTACCAATTGAATATTTTATAACAACTTGCTTACATTGCAAAATTTATAAATATTACCCACAACTATAACATTATATCACATCCACACCATAATATTCAAAAATATATTTCGAGAAAAATTATTCTTTATTCATAAAAGTTGGGGTCTTACATTAACCAGTTCAAGTGACTAAACTAGAACCGATGAAGTTGAAATAGTTTAGATTTTTTCAAATCTAGTTCTTTTTTTAGCTTTTGTACATATTACTTTATCATGTGAGCCTAGGAATCATGTGATCACAGATTCAGTTCCTGAATCTAGATTCGGTTCCCGTGATGGACATTTTCACCTGCAATCAGCTTGTAAATTATTCACGGTGTCTGAATTTCCTTAGATGGATCTAATGCCCATAACGAGTTCGGCATTTCTATGTTTCTTATTTTCTCGAAGATGCATCGCATCTCAAAAATAATAAAAGAAAACAAGCCGAACACATAATAAAATGGAAGTATCAAAGGCCTCAATTACTATTGAGCACACGGGTTTGAAAAACCTATTTTACAAAATATCATTGCCATATCTCGTTAAAATTGAACTTTTGTATATAGGTGAAAATGAGGCATAACACTACTTCTAGATAATTGCACATTGACCTACACACACATTCAGATAAAATTTTAAATTAAAAAGTGGCGAACTGCTTAGTATTAGACGAAGTCGGGGGTGCCTAACACCTTACCTTCGCTTAATCAAGCCCCGGAACCCTAAAGAATTTCAGGTTTTGCAGACCAGTTAACAATGTCACATCACTAGGTCTTTGTGCAAACCATTTTCCGATTTAGTTGTTGCAACCATTTAAAATACCAACTTGCGATTCTTACAGTCAAATCGTCGACATATACATATCAGACCTTTTCAAACAAATCTCACCTAACATGAGAACACCAAAAGATAAGAATAGAAAGGGACAAATAAAAATCCTGACGTCGATAAATAGTATCAAATGAATCATAATCCTAACATACAACTTGCAAATAACATATATAAACAAAATCAATAACACAATTAAGAACATGAAAAGAATTATCAAAAACCCCAACTCCCGTCAAGAACAAAACAATACAACAGCCTTCCACCCGTAGACCAGTTACTTCCCAAATACTAAATATATAAAGTAATCTATTATCTACTAAAATAAACGTGAATACAATAAAAGTAAGAATATGGAAAGTTCTATCTCCTCCTCGATCAAATATAAGTATGAAGAACTCTTCACATAATATAGCCATCCATTTACGAATTCCTGGATCAAAATTCAATATGACGATCTCGATCATTCGCAAACAAAACCAGGACAATGATCATGGGTCAAATATTAACATTTGAAACTCATTATGTCGCATAAGCCCATACACCTGAATTCCTGGATTAAACACTATTAACACCAAGATCCGTCCACGCGCTCCAATCACTAAAGTGCGTCAAATCCTACACAGAAATGATTAAACACCAAAAGCTTGACGGCTTGGGCCACTAGGGGATAGCTCTGGTGTGAGAATAATTATAGGCTGAATAAGGTTAACAATGGAGGCTTAATACTCTAGTGCTTGAAAGTATTAATAATAAATGTGTGTACCTTAGAATCAGAGTAAATCCTTGTATTTAAAATGATCTCACCACCTCCATAGAGTCCTTTCCTATACATAATTGGAACTCAACATTAGGTAAGATACCTTAATAGGAACAAATATAATCCCCTTAAGGAAAGAAAATCAATTTAAAACTTGATACTTTTCTTAAGGGATTAGAAACCAAATATAATTAGGAATATTTACTTCCTTAAAATTCTTAACTGTCCAAATAGAATCCTACACGGGTTAAAATAACTCCGCGTGGACCTTGGCCCACCATATAATTTAGGCCCAAATAATCATGTCCCAACAATGCCCCTTAGTCTTCTATTGAATGGAACAATTAACTGAAGAGTATACCAAAGCAATCCAAATGATTACCAACAATTGCTACGATGCCCAACAGCTAAAATCCGTCCATATGCTCCAATCACCAAAGCGTGTCAAATCCTGCACAAAAATGAGTAAACACAAAAAGCTTGACGACTTGGGCCGTCGGGGGATAGCTCTGGTGTGAGAATAAGTACAGGTTGAATAAGGTTAATAATAGAGGCTTAATGCTTTAGTGCTGGAAAGTAATAATAATGAATGTGTGTACCTTAGAATCAGAGTAAAGCATTATATTCATAATGATCTTACCACCTCCATAGAGTCCTTCCCTGTATAGAATTGGAACTTCTCATTAGGTAAGATACCATAATGAGAACAAATTTAATTCCCTTAAGGAAAGGAAATTAATTTAAAACCTGACAATTTCCTTAGGGATTAGAAACCAAATATAATTAGGAATCTTTAATTCCTTAAAATTCTTTATTGCCCAAACAGAATCCTACATGGGTTAAAATAACTCTGCGTGGACCTTGGCCCAACATATAATTTAGGCCCAAATAATCATGTCCCAACATTGCCCCATAGTCTTCGGTTGAATAGGACAGTTAATTAAAGAGTATACCAAAGCAAACCCAATGATTACCAATAATTTCTATAATGCCCAACAGCCTCCTTGGAAACTCACCCTATTAAACATAGTCCCACCAACCCCACGAATTACCTCAACCTTTGCAATTATAAGGCCCCATTAATGAGCCATTTCTCAATACACACACGGAACTAAAAAGTCATTTCATTTAAAACCCTATACCCAAAAAATAGACAAACCCTCACCGTTTTATTCAAATCCTCAGATCCCTCCCTTTCTTCTTTCATAGCACACCAATTTTTAAATAAGAATAACTCAAGATCCCCATCAATGGCTTCCTCCCAGATTCTAACCACCTCCTCCACTACCAGCGACGAACCAATCTGAGCTATCCCCCTTTCATCAATCCCTAACCTACCAATCTTCGCTGCCTCCACCTCCGCCTCCACCAACAACCCAAACCCCACCATTAACACCATAACAACCGATTCCACCATTACCACCACCACTACCAGATCTGCCCCCCACATACCCACCTTATCCAAAGCAGAGGCAGACTTCTAAAAAATAATTCAAGAGTATTGAGCTGAAACTTTCTTCCCTCATGCCAACACTCCCTCCCAGATCTCAGAGAACAACCATGTTACCATTCGAGAACACTACCACATTCCAGCAACCCATCAACTAAAAGCCCCCTCATCTACCGACCATATGTATCACTACCCCAATGACTGGAAGGCTATGCCACTTACCCTAATAGAAAAAGGGGTTCGGTTACCCCTCCACGCCTTCATCATCACCCTCGTAGGGTTCATTGGAATCGGCTTCGCCCAGCTAGTGCCAAATTTGTATATTAACATCATCACCTTCCTAGCCTTCTGTCATAAGGCCGACATCCATCCTTCCATCAACTTCTTGATCACCTTGTTCCAACTGACCAAATCTCGAGAACTCGACTTCAAGACCTTGAGCAAACAGCCACCAAAATCCAACCAAAAGTTTTAAAACCAATCCATTATGAACACACCCTTAAACAACAAAGGGTGGCACAAAGATTGGTTCTTCGTTAAAGGACCAGAAACCCACAAACTGCCTAAATGGGCCTCCTACAGACGTCCGAACATATCCATCGGGGAAACCAATCCACAGCGAGTCCTAAAGCTAGCAAAATTGTTAGAGATTTTGTCGATGCCTAAGTGGAATTACAACCTCCTAACCAAACTAGCCTGGCGCTTCGATCATTGTTGCCTCTTTTATAGTTCTAATAAAAGAGCTCTAACTTATGAAAGCATACACGGGTCAACAAGTAATACAGAGTAAGTAGAGTATTGATCCCACAGAGAAAGTTGTTAAATTCAAACTATCATGCATCAATTAACTCACCAAATTTATATACTGGGATCGATGACTAAAAAGTGTTGAATTAAACTAATTATGAATAACAACTGAGAATAAGAATACAAATGGAATAAATATAATCTGGAAATAATGGGACCCTAACTTCATGTAATATTTCATCTAATCGCCACTATCATGTAAGAAGTGTTCACATATCACAGGAAAATAGCCAAGAGCACGAATAGAGTTATAACCATTTTTCAATGCACTATAACCTACTTACACAACATCTAAAGATGTTAGACTCTATGTAATCACCAATACAACCAAAATCACTATATGTTTATGTGAAATTGCAATTATATTGATTTTAAGCTCATACGGTGAAACAGTATATGTCTATCTGGTTCACAAAATGTGCAAGCCATATACAACAACCCCATATTCGCATGCTATCATGATTACAATCCATACCCATATGTTCATTGTCAATTCTATACAAGTACTGAGACGGATGGTGATCAAGCATTCATACATGTAAAACAACCATGACAGATATTCCATATGATATGCAAAATAATCCTAGCATTTAAATGTGCAACCAAACTATATATTAAAATCTGTTAGAATCCCATAATGGAATTTAGTTCATGGCTGAACCAAAAGCCATTATGGGATCAACGCTAAACATGATCAATAAGCAAACAATTGAAATAAGAAAGGTAGAACAATCAAACCCAATCGTTGAATAGAAATCAATGATCAACGTTTAAATCCTCATAGAAATCCAGTAAATAAGAATAGAAATCCACAATGGTAGATAATCACAAGAAGAATTGGAAAAGTAGACGTTAAGGCTTCGTTCTATGTTGGAATCTCTTCCAAGGTGTAAACCCTAGTTACTATGATGAAAATACGCTTAAAGTTATCAAGTTGTTCGTCTGACACCCATCAGAATCGTTTAAAAACCAATTACAATTCATTTAATTAAAAATTATAATTAAAACAAAATTACAGTATCAGCATCGCGTGCAGCCGCGCGCCTCTCCAGCCTATGTCTCGCGCGGGCGTGAGACTTATAGAATGTCTGCCCTATCCAACCAACCTCTCGCGTGGGCGCGCGTCTCTCGCTGGCGTAGTGCAACTTGCGATGAGGTCATCATCATCGGGCGGTACTTTCATGCGGCGCGTGCTCCCAAGTTTTATGCTGCATGGCGACTTTACCTGCAAGTTCTCGGTTACGGTTTTTTTGGCTTCTATCATGCTACTGCTGCTATTTGTTCTTTTCATGCTTGATCTCTTGCTCCATTGTACCTCCATGCCATGCACATCCTCATTTTTGCCTCGCCTTCACGCATCTATTCGCCACGTGCCTTCTAATACCACCAAAATTAAGTCGATTCCTGCACTTATTCACCAAAAGGAGTTTTAAGTAAATGCAATGCAAAATAACGTGAAATGCAACTAAAACACAATAAAATGTACTTGAGATGGGCACAATTCGCATGAATTGGTATTCAATAAGTAGGTAAAAATACCACTTACCAATCATAAATGTAAGTTCTGAACTATTTCCTTCCAATTGATCACCTTTCATACTCATTGATCATCTTAAGTTACATTCTGAACACAATATCTCTTATCAGACCAACAACTGCTAAAAGGGAAGACCAGGAAAATGTCTTCTCAGGCAAGACTTCAGAAGAATCTTCTAACCCACCAACCACCGAAGCCATCCCCACAGAAATAATACTCAAAGAGTTGACAACCACTCGGATAAAAAAAAGAGCCATAAAAAAGTCACCAAAACCAGCAACAACCCCAACTCCCATCCTCACCGAAAGCCTTTTGGATATGCCAACTTCTGAAAGGACGAAGATCCTTTGGGTCAAGAACAGGTGTGACAAAGTCATTCCCTTAACATTTGAAGCCCTAAGAGTCCCTTCATCCGAAACCCCTAAAACACAAACCAAAAATACCCCCACTGTTGAACCAGTACATAAGAAATGACCCCCAAACCAAAACCAAAAAAGAAAAGAACCTACAAGCTCCACCTCCGAACCCCCACACAAAAAGCTAATACCAAAAAATCTCCTGAACTGTCCCCTCTACATACTACACTCCTCCTAAACAAACTTCTCCAAACCAAACCCAAAAGACTACATCTTTAATAACCCTCTGGCCAAAAAACCCCGACGACTATCCTCTCAAACTGTTCAACCACTTCGTACTTCTAGCTGACGAACCAAGACTCAAAGACTTTTCCACCACCGACCTAGTTGCCATCAGAATCATGCACCAAGGTCGGGTAAACTTCCTCAAACCCACTCTGCACTTACCACTTTCAACCAATTTTAATTTTGACCTCATATTACTAATTACTACTGAAGGCCACACTGGAAATGGAGAGAAGTCTCCATGACAACACATCCTTCTACTACAAAAACCTCAAAGCCGATATGATCAAACTAAAGCAAGAGGTCGCAGAATCAGAAGCCCGCCAAAAAGTTATCTTCGCCAACCACAAAACGATTCAAAAAGAAAACAAAGAACTTAAACATGATAACCAAATCCTCCGACGCCAGAATAAGGACCTGACAAAAAGGGAGGAAAAAACCCATCAGCGGTGCCTTTCTCTGGATAAACAGTTTACAGAATACAAGGAACTGGGCCCTCCCTTAACCGAAGAGCTACAGAACCATGTGTGCCACGAATACCAAAAATCTTCAGAACTAACAGCTTAAGTAATGCAAATGTTCTCCGAAGTGTACGAGGCAGCTTGAGGCAAAGACAAAACAAAAATCATTGCAGCCAAATTGGACGTCTCTATTATGAATTATTTCAAAGACGAGTACAAAGGAAGGACAAATCCAACGGCTAAACAACAACTTTTCTACCATAGTCAACTTATATACAAAATGTTTTGTAAAACCAATTATGTAACCTTTGAACACATTAATGAAAAGCTTTTTCCCATTCTGAAGAAGTGAATATATATTCCTTATATGTATTTAATAATATAAAGTTTTTCCGAAGAACCAAACACTTATAAAATTAAGTACTCATTAAAAAATTGAATACTTACTTAAAAAGTTACCTTCATCTAATAAGACTTGATAAGTAACAAGCAATTAAAAAAGGGCATTCATTAGAAAAATAAATAACATTTAAGGCAACATCTATTTCAAGGAAATTGGACATTCATTTTTAAAAAGAGGATATTCGTTCGGACGAACTGAATATCCCAAAAATGAGAAAACATTCGTTTAAATAAACTGAATATCTGTATAAGAAGTATTCGTTCTGGGGATCTGAATACAAGTATAAGAGTCATTCATTCAGAGGAACTGAACATCCTTAAACAGAAAGAGCAACCGACCGATGGGTTTTTTCCTCCCTTAAACAGAAAAAACAAACCGACTGATGGGTGATGAATGTTGTCTTCAGCATATCATCCTTATGCATCAAAATTTGATGATACCCCAAAAAATCATCCATAAAACTGAGCAGGGCATACCCCAAAGTGGCATCAATCAGTTGGTCAATGTGGGCAATGTAGACACTCAAAATTTCATTTTCCTTTTACTAACTATACAGGAGGACAAAAACGTCTTTTTCACACTCCAGAGATAACCTTGGAGGACCAAAACATCAATTCCAACCTCGGAAGTAGCCCCAGGAGATCCAGTTTCCAACCCAGGAGATAACTTCGGGAGAGTCAGTACCAACCCCGGAGATAACCCTCGAGAATCAAGTTCAAAGACTGGAGATAACCCTCGGGAATCAAGTTCAAAGCCTGGAGATAACCCCATGAGGTCAAGTACACCTCAAAGATAATCCTGAGGACAGTCAGAGTCAAAAATAGGCAAACTTTAGAGATAACCCTAAGAAAAGACTGCTACAACGGTGCAAAAATCGGAAATAACCCTGGGAGGGGCAAAATTATCATTTTTCCAACTCAACTTCAACTTAAATCAAATCAACTCATTTCAATACAAATTACATCAAAATATGTCCCTCAAGAACCATATCTTAACTTCCAAGCATAAACTACGCAAAATAGCTCATGAACTGCCTAACAGACACCTAGAAATGCTATTTTGGTCATGGACCCATCTTCGTGGAATCAAAAAATGGCAAATCCTATGTCATTGCATTGCTCTCGGAAATAGCTTTCTGGAATGGTATGGCAGACTTCTATCGAACTCCCGGATTAAAAGTTATGAAGGTTCGAGCAAACAACGCGTTATCCAAGTGCACGTACTTCGAGACGGTGGAACCCACATTGCCCGGGGCACCCCGGGAAGCCATACGTACACCTGCTACTGCAATAGGTATACCTGTGGCTCCCCCCCTTTATATATAAAGGGCTTGAGGTTGCCATTTTAGCAAGAGAAAAAGGCGAGGAAGCCATGTCCAATTTGCTTTCTACACACTATAAACTGAGTGCTTTCTCATTTTAAACACTTGTAAGCTCATATATTGATATATTTTTACAGGTGGAAACCGAGTGTTCATCTATTTAAAGCTATAGAAGTCTTCTTTGGCAGTCCACTATAAGCCTTCTTACACCTTTCAAAGCCTTTTCTCCACATTTTGCACACACCGTTCTTCACGTTGAGAGTCGTGTTGCATATGTATGCCCGAACTTCAGTTCATGGCTTTTTATTTCATTATATATATATATATTTATATATATATGGACTAACATTATGGAGTTATGCCTCGATTGAGCCTGGACTCACGTCCAGAGCGTTTATTGCTTATATATATATACTTATATATAAACTGTGGTCGAACTCTGTTTGATGAGTCTGGATTTATATCTAGAGCGTTTATTACTTTTATATATATACATATATATAAATTGTTGTCGGACTCTGTTCGATGAGCCTAGATTTTATATCCGGAGCGTTTACTGCTTTTATATATATATAATACCCATCAAACTCTATTTGATTGAGCCTGGATATAATATTCGGTGCATTTACCGCTTTATATATATATATATATATATATATATATATTCCATCCATGGCAACCGGTTGCCATGAACACTGTTCTAACAACCTCTTTTCGGACCGTTGATCAACTTATTAGAAGGCTGAGATTGAAACATAAATATGCCAAGCCGCTACAGCTTGTTGTGTCTAAAAAATTGGTTATACTGGCTTTTATTTTAATATGAGGACCCCACATAGTCAACACGTTGTCAATATATTTAAACAAAATGAATTTTTAATATTAAAAAAAGTCCAACCGGTACAGCTTGTACCGTCTGGGTATTTTTTTAACACATTTCCCCATTATATATATAGTCATGACTCAGCACATTTAATTAACTTAAAAAAAATAAAAAAGTGGTTGGTAGAATTACATATCTTATCTTGCCAATTTGTGAATAAAAAAATTAAAATGATCAGCCGCAACAAGCTATCACGGCTTGCACATTCCAAACTGAAAAGTCTACAAAATTCAAACTTCTCTGAAAGACTTTCTAATAAGTACCTGGCACGGCCCAGGATATCCAATGAAAATAAGTGATTCATGTACCTTCCCAAAAAAATCTTCCAACTAAACCAAAAATTCCTTCTTAAGTATAGTTTTACTGAATAACTAGACACGCAACGGGCACCATAATATGCCAATGAGTTCTTAGATTTAATAGCAAGCCATGATAGCTTGCTGCGGCCGACTATATAATGTTAATTAAATGTGTTGAGTCATGACTATATAATGGGAAAATGCGTTAAAAAAACAAAAAAATACCCGGCTGGTACAAGCTGTACCGGTTAGACTTTTTTTAATATTAAAAATTTATTTTTTTAAATATATTGACAACATGTTGACTATGTGGGGCCCTCATAATAAAATAAAAGCCAAGATCTGACCTGTTTTTTTAAACACAACAAATTTGTCTTAAGCTTGGTATATTTATGTTTCAATCTCAGCCTTCCAATAAGTTTATCAATGGTCTGAAAAGGGGTTGTTAGAACAGTGTTCATGGCAACCGGTTGCCATGGATGGAATCCCATATATATATATATATATATATATATATATATATATATATATATATATATTTCTATCGGGCTGTGTAGTTTACTTCGTGACCTTTTACTGGTTTATTTACATTTTGTCTCGCCTGGAGTTTACTTCATGGTGGTTGATCGTTTTTACTGCTTTATTTACATTTCGTCCCACCTGGAGTTTATTTCATGGTAGTTGATCGTCTTTACTGCTTTATTTACATTTTCGATCCCCCATGGAGGTGCTTCGTGGTTGTTGACAGTCTTTATATATATATATATTTACAACTTTTATATATATAATTGTTTACAGCTTACATACAAACTACTACATTATGTGAGCCTAGGAATCATGTGATCACAGATTCAGTTTCCTGAATCTAGATTCGGTTCCCGTGATGGACATTTTCGGCTATAATCAGCTTGTACATTATTTACGGTGTTCAAATTTCCTTAGATGGCTATCATGCCCATAAAGAGTTCGACACTGCTATATATATTATTTTTCTCGAAGTTGCTTCGCACCTCAAAAATAAAAGCAATTAAGCCGAACATTTAATAAAATGGAAGTATCAAAGGCCTCAATTAATATTGAGCACAAGGTTTGAAAAAATCTCTTTTACAAAACATCACTGTTATATCTTGTTAAAACTGAATTTTTATATAAATTCAAACCCTTTGTATATAGGTGCAAACGAGGCATAACACTACTTCCAAATAATTGCACATTGACCCATACACACACACACACACACACACACACACTTATATAACAGTTTAATTGAAAAGTGGCGGTCACCGTGGTAACACGGATGTCGGGGGGTGCCTAACACCTTCCCTCCACATAAGCAAGTCCCTGGACCCTAACGAATCTTGGTTTGACGCACCAGTTTAACAGTGTTACATCACGTGGTCAATGTGCAAACCTTTTCTCGGTTGAGTTGGTGCAACCATTTAAAAATACCAACTGGCGACTCTTACAGTCCAATCGTCAACATATAAATGTCGAACCTTTTCATAACATGTTTCCAATCGTCAACATATAAATGTCAGACCTTTTCACAACTTGTTTTTTCAAACAAATCTCACCTAACATGAGAACACCAAAAGACAAGAACAGAAGAGGGACAGTAAAAATCCCGACGTCGACAGGTGGCGACTCTGCTGGGGATTCTAGTAAGAGGACTTAAGCCGCTACTACATACTTTTCAAAAACTATTATATGCTTGTATGTGGATGTTGTATTTATATTTTAATGGATGTGTACGAATGTATTTACTTACTGCACTTAGTGCTTCGCACTATATCTACTTGTGATATTAAAGTGCTTGGCACATGTCATCATTTCCATAATGGTGAGACACGTTGTATGTGAATATATGTTATGTGGTCCCTCCACCATGAGGCTATCCTATCTGTGTTTGATTACTGGACTTGTAGGGAGACTAATTCCAACGAGCCTCAGGAAAGGCACCACCCAGATTCGCTTCTATTGAAAGACCAGATTAATTTCCCGTCAAGTAAATTACGATGATCTGGGAATCTTCATGCTAAAAAGCCGCGAGATTAACCTAAGATAGGTCAGCCTCTGATAAACCAAACGCGGAGGGAAGTCTCTTCATACTTTCCCATTTTAATTACTTGTAAATTCAATTACTTGTAATTTCATTCCATGTCAATCTCAATGTAATGGAAAATATGAAGGAATATGTGTACATGCATATTAAAACCTGACATACTATCTTGTTTTATAAACAACTAAAATCCCTTTTGCAGGATAATATTCCTAAACGGATACATCACATAGCATGTAACATTTATACATTCCCTAAGACTAAACTACGTAAGTCTTTTTGTAGGGAAGCAATTGGTCCCGTTTCCCGTTCAAAGTCCAGAAAGGCATTAAGCCCACAGTCAGACATGGCTACAAGTGCTCCACCTGATCCTACTCTTGTCTCTTGAGAGGAGTTCGAAGGATTAAGGAATCAAATAGCAGAATTGGCTGTCTTTCTAAAAGAACAAAGTAAAAACACTCGGGGCTAGATAATGCTTACTCAACCAGAGTCATTCACACCAGGGGGCAGTCAGGGTATTGGCAAAAAGATGGAAACCTAAATACCTGAACCTCATTTCAATAAAGGAACCAACAAAACCCCTGAAATCACAAAACTCAGGGATGATCGAGAAACTAGGGATATAAGAAAGAAAGTCCAACAAATGGAGGAAACCATCCGGTCAATCAAAGGGACTGGAAAAATATGGTAGTGTCACCTATTCAGATCTCTGTATATTCCCAGGGGCTCGATATCCTAACAAACTCAAAGTCCCAAAGTTTGAAAAGTATAATGGGGCAGACAATCCCTATACGCACCTAAAAGTATATATTGGCGAGCTGGGGTCTTATGCTAAAGATGAAAGGCTCAGAATGCAACTTTTCCAAAAAAAGTCTCACTAGAGAGGCTAAAGCCTGGTATGCCCGACTTGACAATGCCAAAATCCACAACTGGGACGAATTGGCCCACGCCTTTCTCAATCAATACAATTTTTAGTCACAAATGGCACCAGATCGATACCAAGTGACTAAATTCAAAAAGCAAAGTACTAAATCTTTCTGAGAGTATGCTCAAAGGTGGAGGCGCCTTGCTGCTCAAGTTATTCCCTCTATGACTGAGTCAAAAATGGTGATAACCTTCATAGACATACAAGAAGCTCCCTTCTATGAGAGAGTCTTAGCTGGCATTGGCAAGCCATTTTCAGAAATGATCAAACACGGCAAAATGGCAGAGATGGGCTTGAAGGCAGGAAAGATTAAAGACTTCACTGCTTTAAAAGCGGTCGTCAAACATATACAGACTGGCAAGTATGCGAGCGATCCTAAGAGAGTAACTGATAAAGGCAATGAAGAGGTATCCCTCGTTTCACAGGGGAAAGGTAGTAGACCAACCTACAGTCCCCCCATTTAAAAAAAGCAAGACAATCTGCCATTTCAATAATAGGCTGCATTCAACCAATGCCAGGACAGGAAAAGAAAATTTGAAAGAACAGAAAATCGGGTGTTCACTCCACTGGGGGATCCCTTGAAAATGTAATGGCGATATTAATGGATCATAAGAAAATTACCAAACTGGCTCTGCCTCTGGAACCAATGAGCAAAAGATACAATCCAAACCAGAGATGTGCTTACCACTCAAGGTCTCCGAGCCACGATACACAAGATTATTGGTCTTTAAAGCATAAAATTCAAAATCTGATCGAAAGTGGAAGTATTGTGGTCCAACAACCCGACCAACCAAATGTCAACACCAACCTTCCATTGCAGCATGATACGAAGGAAGTAAACATGATCGGGTCCGAAAGCTGTAAGACCCCAACTATTATGAATAAAGATTAATTTCTCTCGAAATATATTTTTGAATATTATGGTATGGATATAATATAATGTTATAGTTGTGGGTAATATTTACACATTTTACAAAGTAAGCAAGTGGTTATATAATATTCGATTGGTCGGGAAATATTCATTTTAACAGGGAATATTCGTACTATGACACAATCATTGGTGGACCCCACAACGAAAGTATTGCCATAGTTAGAAAACGACATAATTATCTTTTTATAAAAATAACGGTGGAAGTTTTACCGTTAAACTGTTGAACTACCCGATAGTAAAAGTATAGTAATACGCGTGGTTTCATAGTAGCACACAGTATTGATTATTGATTCTTACGTGAGAAGTCACTTAGTTATACTCAATTATTGCTACAGTAATTGTTGCATCATATCTCTCATATTATTGATTCAGTTATTGTCACAGTATCATTTGCATACTATGTTATATTATTAAATTAATAATTGAGACGACAAAGTTATTCATATTATTAAATTGCAATATTTACAATGTCTAGAAGTTACATCGAGGAGAGGTTTGGTCATCTAATTGCGGCTAATAAGGAAAAATCCTTATCGGAAAGCCCCCTCTTTCTTGGGAACGACATGGTTGTTAAATATTGTGAGTTATAATATTAATGATGAATAAGTTCGTGTTTATTAAAGATGAAATTGATAGTTCCATTGTGTTGGAATTATTAGTGTTAGTGGAAATCGACATTTATTTTGATATTAATTGATGTCTGGAAGTTTTACTGACCAGTCGGGTAATTAATCGGATAAATGAGAAATTAATTGCTATTAATTCACATGATTATAACTATTTGTTCACATGTGTGTACTATTGATTCACATTCTTGTACTATTAGGGGAGTTGGTGCAAGATTGATAATACTTGCATGACTATGTTAAAAATGGAGGTATAGATGCATGTACTATACTGTAATTCGTATTTTCACATGATTATAACTATTGATTCACATGATTGAACTATTGATTCACATTATTTACTATTAGGGGAGGTGGTGCAAGTTTGATAATACTTGCAGGACTAAATTAAAAATGAAAAAAAGAGGAAGGTATTATACTGTAATATTTCGAGCCCCAAAACGTGCAATTATCAAAACTATATTTTCCTATAAATAGAAGCTCATTCTTCATTCATTTCTCACGAACTCTAAAGCTATAGAGCAATTATTATAGAGAGAAATTATAGAGAGAAAGAAGAAGAGAAGTCTGCTACCTCACTATTCCAGTATCCAGTTTCTTTTGAGGTAAGGGGTATTATTCTTTTGTATTCATGAAGAGAGTTATTTTCTTTCAATACTCGTAAGAGTTGTTATTCCATTCCTTATTATTATGTTGGAATAATCTGTCTATGCAGATTATGCATGACCTAGTTCCATTCTTTATTATTCTGTTGGAACATCCTGTTTATGCGGATTACGCATGACCTAGTTCCATTCTTTATTATTCTGTTGGAACATCCTGTTTAAAATTCTTCTATTATTCCATTCTTTATTATTCTATTGGAATAACCTGTCTGTGCGGTCTATCGCATGCCTGGTGAATTCTGTTGTTATTCCATTCTTTATTATTACATTTGGAATATCCTGCATACATGCGGATTACGCATGACCTAGTTCCATTCTTTATTATTACGCTGGAACATCCCATTTGTGCGGATTACGCATGACCTAGTTCCATTCTTTATTATTACATTGGAATATCCTATTTGTGCAGATTACGCATGACCTAGTTCCATTCTTTATTATTCTGTTAGGAATAACCTGTCTGTACGGTCTATCGCATGCCTGGTGAATTCTTCTGTTATTCCATTCTTTATTATTCTGTTGGAATAACTTGTCTATGTGGAATACCGCATGCATGGTGAATGATCCTTAGTATTCATTCTTTATTAAATTATGGAAATGATCTGTCTATGTGGATTACCGCATGGCGGGCAAAAATCTATTTGCAGTTTCATATATTCTATTATACTCAGTTGGTTAAAGTTTTGGTTTTTATACTCCATGAAATTAGTAGAATATCCTGGATATTTGCACTTCATCCAGTATCTTTTCATGGAAATATTCTTCTGAGCATTCTTGAATTTTACTCCACAAAACAATATCATGTTGACAATTTGGACGTAATTGATTTCAGGATAAATTAACTTATAAATCTTTAAAATTTATTCCTGAACTTGTTTTATTAAATTATTATGTCATTGTCATCATCCTCATGCTTATATTGTGATGAAAGTCATCTTTGGCTTACGTGCATAGATGGACTTTGTAAGACCCCAACTTATTATTAATGAAAATTAATTTTCTCTATTTATTATTTTAAAATAGTAAGGGTTGATTTGATTAATGTGGATAGTTATGGGTAAAATACGCAAAATATTTCAAAATAAGCAAGTGGTTATAAAATATTCATTGTTGTTTGGGAATATTCGTTTGGTCGTGGAATATTCTTCTTTGTCGGGGAATATTAAATGCACGACGGCATAGCGATCTTTTAATGGGCCCCATAACTAAAAGCGATTGGATGAAGAAAATGACAAATATAAGTTGTTTAAAAATAACAAATAGTAGTTATTCACAATTAATCTTTATTAAAATACTAAATGGTTAAAATATACGGTAACACCTATATTGCACCTATTATTGATTCTTACGTAAGAAGGCACTACTTAATAATGGTTACAATAATTCTTTATTCGGTATTTATTGATTTAATAATTCTTTGCGTTGATATTTTATATTCTTGTTGTTTCAATAATTGTCATTACACAAGTATTTTTCATTATCGATGCAATAATTAATATTATCTGAATAATATTATTAGATAACATTATTGGCAATGTCTAGAAAGTTACATCTAAGGAGAGGTTTGGTCACCTAATTGCTTGGCAAAGAAGGAGAAATTCTTATTGAAAGCCCCTCTTTCCTGGAACCGCACTGGTTGTCAATATTGTGATTACATAATATTATTTGTGAATAATTAATTATTGATTCATATGATGAGGAAAATATTGATTTTATGTGGATATAAATGGAGAAAATTTTTAATGTGAAAATTGTTGACAATTAAAATTTTATCTTTTTCTGATAAAATAATTCATTTAAATATATTATTATATTTTAATAATATAATAATGGTGATATTTTTACAACGAATGTGGGATATATGAGTATACGAGGAGGAAGAGTATTTTTGTTGCAATAAATGTTTAAAACATGTTAAACATGTCGGTGGACCCCATTTATTGACTGAAATTTGATTATAGTCTGTAAAATCGTCCGTTTGTGGATTTCGGTCAATTTTTGTTTGGAATTTGGAAAAACTTTCTTCTGCAAAGTTGTAGAGAATTGAATTTCCTATACAAAATCGCGAGATTCAAATTTTCTGACAAAAGGGCTATTTATTATGAATTATTGAAGTTCCGAAGCTCCGAAATAATTGATTTTTGGAAGTTTTAATTACTTTTTTCAAGAAAAACGTTTTTGGTGTGTTAAGTGGGTCTAGCATGTGTTATTGATTGCTGAAATCTGATCCCCAAGAGTGGGCGTATAGAATTTTAAGAAATAATAATATTATTATATTAAATTTTCTACTTTGGTGTTCTAAGCATTTTCCTATAAATAGGGTGCTTAGGTTAGAATTGAAAATCACACCAAAAACTGAAGTTTTCTCTCTCTATATTATCGAGCGTATTCTTGTGAGTATTTTGAGTATTGCTATATCTGGTTGCAAGTTCAAGTCATAGCTTTATATCCTGTGTTTCAAATTTAGAAATCTTGATCTTTCGAGATAAGGTATATTTTTTTTTCGTAATGATATTATTTCTTCAATATCATTATGTTGAAATATTGATCTCAAGTTTTTATCAAATTTGGAACTTTTGGTGTCTGAGTTACTATTCACGTATCGACCTTTATTCACGTGATACTGATCTTATTCACGAATACGGCCTTATTCATCGAAAAAGAAAAATTTTCTTTTCGTTGAAAATATCTATTACGGATACTAGTTTTGATTGTATCCATGTTTTGATCATTCTTGAATTTTACACCACTATGATTCTTTTTGAGGTATTTTTGGACGTGGATAAAACAAAGTATGAATCCTTAATCCTTAATCCTTGTCATTTTGTTTCAATTTGGATTCGTTTCTTTAAAAATATTTTTCATCATCCTCGATCTTAAATGATGATATTATGGAATATCTTTGGCTTTGTAGTGCAAAGATGAATGATTTCGATGAATATCTTTGTACACGTAGTGCAAAGATGAACAGTGTTTAGATGAACATGACCAATGATGAATATCTTTGGCACAGTAGTGCAAAGATGAATATTTGATTCTAGATATATATTGATTGATGTTACGGGGATAAAAGATAGACGATGAACTTTTAATTTCATACATAGAAGATAGTAGTTTGCATTCTCTACTTAACTCTTCTAATGAATTATTATTTCCGCTGCGAGTATTGATTTAAAAACTTGTTGTCTATTGTATTCTATTAGATTTTTCCCTTTTAAAGACTAATGATAATTTGTTGTATATTATCTTAGTCATAATATTCTTTACTGGGCTTGTTGAGCTCACCCTTTTCCTTTTTGTTCCATTTTTCTTCTCAGGAGGCGAGAATATAGCGAGTACGAGTCGGAGTGTGGAATGAAGGTTCTAGAGAGAGTTGTTTAGTAGTCCTCACCATTTTTGTAAAATAATGTATCAATAAATGTGATGAGGATTTATTTGAGTATAGATATTGTCTAGAAGATAATATTTGTATTCAAACTCACGGTTTTCTTGTTGTAATAATAAAAAGTTGTAGTTGTTTACATACCATGTATTGACAACTCGTAATGGGTGATGTATACCTATTTTGGGGGCGTCACGGTTGGTATCGAGCTTAGGGATATGATCTCGGCGGAGATCGGGGAATAGAATTAGGAGGGAGAGAGCGAGTAAATCCTTCGCTAGTGTGTCCTACCTAAGCTTATTTGTTAGTTGGTCAAGATATATAAGGATATTATGTGATATATTGATTTCCTTAATTAACCCTTGTTTATATGTGATTATTTGAGAATGTCGAATGAGAATATTAACAATGGAAATGAGGCCGTGGAGACGCCTTTGTACTCACCAACGAGGAGAACGCGTAAAGCAACAGTTTGCAATGTTCCTCCTATGAACAACACCACCGCGGCGAGATGATGAGCGAGGGGATGTTTAGAAGCTTTTGCGATTCATGCAAAATCAAACGAGAGAGACTCGTGTTCAAAATACGAGGAGGAAATGATAGGAATTCACGGGTTGTCACAAATAAGCGATTCAAAGAGTTGGGACCACGAATTTAAGGAAAGCCGGATCCGATCATAGGCGGAAACATGGGTCAAGCAAATTACCAAGATATTCGATGTCTTGGGATGCACCTGAGGAAACAGAAGGTTCCATTCGCCACCTTTATGTTCCGTGGCGAGGTAGACTCTTGGTGGGAGTCTGTGAAGCGTACCCATCCGGTACCGCACTCGGCATGTCTTGGGAGGCGTTTGAAACTATTTAATGATAAATACTTTCACGAAAGTGTTAAATCATATGAAGGAAGTGGAGTTCATCGATTAGAATAAAACAACATGACGGTGTCTCGATGCGAGGCAAAGTTTGCGAGTTATCGAGTTTTGCACCTCATTTGGTGGAGAATGAGGAACGTATGACGCAGATGTTTTTGAGAGGTTTGAAACCCAAAGATACGACAATATCTCATTTCTCATAAATTTTCTCTCTATTCGGATGTTGTTAATGTGGCTCAATTGTTAGAAGCGAGATAACGAGTATGTTCAATGAGGACCATAACCAGGATCGTACCGAGAGATAGCGATCAACGTAATAATGATAACCAAATGGAGAAAGAAATGACGGACAAAAATGGTAACCACTATGGTGGTAATCATGGCCGTGAAAATAGAAGAAGCGAGTCAGAGAAGATTTTAAAAGAGAGATTTAACAACGACCGTATGAAGACGAGCAAGTCTTGGCGTGACAATCGGGTTCTAAGGAGGAGAATGACCACCGGTCATATCTTCTACAAATCTGCGAAAAGAGGGAAATATCGGTCAAACCGCCTAGCAACATTCAAGGTATGCTATAATTGTGGAAAAGAAGGACATATCCCTCGAGATTATGCAGATGGCGAAACCTAGTTCAATGAGGGGCGGTGACTCAAAAGACTATCCCAAAAAGTCAAAGTCAACGATTAGGAAGAGCATTTGTTGTGGTGGTCAAAATGCGAGGAACCCAAATGAGGTGATCACGGGTAAGCTATTTATAAATTCTTGCGAAGTTTATACCTTACTTGATCTGGGGTGCTACCCATTCATTTATCTCTCCTGCATGTGCTCAACGTTTAAACTTGACTCCGGAGAAATTAGACTTTGACCTATCTGTGGAAACTCCATTAGGAGAAACTTTCATCACATCCACTGTTTATAAATCTTGTTTGATTCAAGTTGGCATCATCACCTTACCTGTTGACCTTATCTCTATAAAAATACTTGATTTTGATGTGATTTCAGGGATTGATTGGTTAACTACTCATCATGCCAAAATTGATTGTTTTCGTAAGGTTGTTAGTTTTTATATTCCTAACCAACCTGTTGTGCGAATTCAAGCAACTAAACCATTAAAATCAATCACTGTCATATCTAATCATAAAGCTATTCATTTATTGAAAAATGGATGTCAAGCTTTCTTAGCCCATGTTATGGATTTGAATAAAGACACGTCAATTTTGAATAATATTCCTGTTGTTATTGACTTTCCTAACGTATTTCTAAAGAACTTCCGGTCTACCCCCGAGGCGTGAAGTTGAATTATTTATTGATCTTGAACTCGGTACAAAAGCCCATTTCTAAAACCTCATATCGAATGGCTCCTATTGAACTTCGGAGTTAAAGGTCCAACTACAGAATTATTGGACATCGGTTTCATTCGTCCTAGTACATCTCCTTGGGGTGCTCTGTTTTATTCGTAAAGAAGAAAGACGGGAGTATGCGACTTTAATATTGACTATCGGAATTGAACCATGTCACCATCAAGAATAGGTATCCTCTACCTCGTATTGATGACTTGTTTGACCCGATTCTGAGGGCACAATTCTTTTCAAAAATCGATCTTAGCTTCCGGATATCATCAACTCAAGATTAGAACCGAGGATGTTCCAATGACCGCGCTTTTAGAACTTCGATGCGGGCATTATGAATTCTTAGTCATGTCTTTCGGACTGACTAATGCTCCTGCGGCTTTCATGGATATGATGAATCGAGTATTCAAGGAATATTTGGATCAATTTGTTGTTGTCTTTATTGATGACATCCTCATATATTCCAAAAGCCGTGAAGATCATGAGCACCATTTGAAGCTGGTACTCCAAAGGCTTCGTGAAAACAAACTATATGCCAAATTGAAGAAATGCGAGTTCTGGCTTGAGGAAGTAGCATTCCTTGGGCATGTGGTGTCAAAACATGGAGTATCCGTGGACCCGGCGAAGATTGAAGCAATACAAAGTTGGGAGCAACCGTTGGTGACCAAAGTACGTAGCTTTCGGGTCTAAATTGGTTATTATCGGAGATTCGTGGAAGGGTTTTCTCGAATCGCTACTCCATTAACTCATTAACTTCGGAAGGATACAAAATTCGTTTGGAGCGAAAAATCACGAGAAAAGTTTCCAAGAGCTTAAGAGGAGACTTATTTCTAAGACTGTTCTAACAATACCATCCGGTTCGATGGATTTGTTATCTCTGATGATGCTTCGGGCAAAGGGTTAGGATGTGTTCTCATGCAACGTGGGAAAGTCATAGCTTATGCCTCGCAACAACTTAAAAGAGTATGAGAGGAATTATCCTACTCATGATCTAGAGTTAGCGTGAATCGTTTTCGTCTTTAAAGATATGGAGGCACTATCTATATGGGGAGAAAGTGGAGATATATTCGGACCATAAAAGCCTTAAATATTTCTTCACTCAAAAGAACTCAACATCGGCAGCCGACGTTGGCTCGAGCTATTAAAAGAGTCGACCACACTATTCAATACCATCCCGGAAAAGCGAACGTGGTAGTGACGCGTTGAGTAGAAGATCATATCACGGGAATGAGTGCGATGATGTCAAGTATCGCGTAGAGCCAACTTTAATAGAAATGAAGTTAAGGTTGCTCAAGCCACCAGGCCGGAGTGATGCGTATGAAGAAGAAAGTACTGAAGGAGGAGGTATTCGGAAGTGAGAATTGATGTAGAAGGAATACTTGAGTCCACTCTCTGACTTTGTGTTCCTAACGACTCTGATTTGAAGTACAAGATTATGATGGAGGCACACAATACACCATTTGCAATCCATCCTGGAAGTACTAAAATGTATCGTGATCTTCGACATACATTTTGGTGGAACAATATGAAGAGAGAGAGATTGCAAAGTTTATCTCGATGTGTTTAACTTGCCAACGTGTAAAGGCGGAGCATCTAGTACCTAAGGGTCCGTTGCAACCACTTGAGATTCCGAAATGGAAGTGGGAACACATTACCATGGATTTCGTTACGGGTCTTCCTACGGTTTCTCAAGGCATCAATGCTATTTGGGTTATTGTTGATAGATTAACCAAGTCTGCTCATTTCTTGCCGATACGGGAGACTTATTCCCTTGAACGTCTTGCTAGTATATACGTGAATGAGATTGTGAGGTTGCATGGCATGCCTGTATCCATAGTTTCGGATCGTGACCCAAGATTCACTTCAAGATTTTGGGTTAGCTTGCAAAAAGCTATGGGCACGGATTTATGATTCAGTTCGGCATACCATCCTCAAACGGACGGACAATCAGAAAGGACTATTCAAACTCTTGAAGATTTATTAAGACTCGTGTCCCTAGACTTCAAGGCGGTTGGGATAAGTATTTACCATTGGTGGAATTCTCCTACAACAACAGTTATCAGACAAGTATAGGTGTGGCTCCATTTGAAGCATTATATGGACGAAAGTGTCGCTCTCCAATATGTTGGGATGAGGTGGGTGAAGCAACATTGTTGGGACCCGAGTTAAATACGTATGACTACTAGAAAGATCCAAATGATTCGACAACGTATACAAAGCGGCACAAGATCGACAAAAGAGTTATCGGATCTTCATCGAAAAGAACGTGGAATTTAGTATAGGGGATCATGTATTGTTGCGAGTTGCTCCATGGAAGGGAGTTACAAGATTTGGGAAGAGAGGAAAGCTCAATCCACGATTTATTGGTCCATTTCAAATTCTTGCACCAGTAGGAAATGTAGCCTATAGACTCGCGTTACCTCCGAGTATGTCTCGTGTTCATAATGTGTTTCACATATCTATACTTCGTAAATATGTGAAAGACCCAAACCACGTTATAGAGTTAGAACCGGACGAGATAGCCGAAGACTTAACGTATGAGGAGGTACTTGTCAAGATTTTGGATAGGAAGGAGCATGTCCTACGCGCAAAGGTCATACCACAAGTTAAAGTTTTGTGGAGGAATCATGCTATAGAGGAAATGAACTGGGAATTGGAAACGGAAATGAAAGCGAGGTATCCTCACCTTTTCGAAACACCATGTACGTACGTCAATTTCGAGGACGAAATTTCATAAGGAGGGGAGGTTGTAAGACCCCAACTTATTATTAATGAAATTTAATTTTCTCTATTTATTATTTTAAAATAGTAAGGGTTGATTTGATTAATGTGGATAGTTATGGGTAAAATACGCAAATATTTCAAAATAAGCAAGTGGTTATAAAATATTCATTGTTGTCGGGAATATTAGTTTGGTCGTGGAATATTCTTCTTTGTTGGGGAATATTAAATGACGGTAATAGATCTTTTGTGGGCCCCATAACAAAAAGCGATTGGATGAAGAAAATGACAAATATAAGTTGTTTAAAAATAACGGTAGTAGTTATTCACCAATTATTATCTTGTTAAAATACTCTATGGTTAAAACACGATGTACACGATATTGCACCAATTATTAATTCTTACGTAAGAATGCACTACTTAATAATGGTTACGATAATTCTTTCGCTTCAATATTTTATTGATTTAATAATTGCTTTGCGTTGATATTTTATATTCTTTGTTGTTTCAATAATTATCATTACACGTATTTTTCATTATCGATGCAATAATTCATATTATCCTGAATAATATTATTAGATAACATTATTGGCAATGTCTAGAAAGTTACATCTAAGGAGAGGTTTGGTCACCTAATTGCGCGGCAAGAAGGGAGAAATTCTTATTGAAAGCCCCTCTTTCCTGAGGACTTGCACAGTTTGTCAATATTGTGATTACAGTAATATTATTTGTGAATAATTAATTATTGATTCATATGATTCGAAAAATATTGATTTTATGTGGATATAGATGGAGAAAATTTTTAATGTGACAATTGTTGAAAATTGAAATTTTATCTTTTACGATAAAATAATTCATTTAAATATATTATTATATTTTAATAATATAATAATGGTGATATTTTACAACGAATGTGGGATATATGAGTATCGAGGAGGAAGAGTATTTTTTGTTGCAATAAATGTTTAAAACATGTTAAACATGTCGGTGGACCCCATTTATTGATCGAAATTTGATTATAGTCAGTAAAATCGTCTGCTTTGTGGATTTCATCAATTTTGTTTGGAATTTGGAAAAACTTTCTTACGCAAAGTTGTAGAGAATTGAATTTCCTATACAAAGTCGCGATATTCAAATTTTCTGACAAAAGGGATATTTATTATGAATTATTGAAGTTCCGAAGCTCCGAAATAATTGATTTTTGGAATTTTTAATTATTTTTTTCAAGAAAAACGTTTTTGGTGTGTTAAGTTGGTCTAGCATGTGTTATTGATTGCTGAAATCAGATCTCCAAGAGTGGGCGTATAGAATTTTAACAAATAATAATAATATTATATTAAATTTTCTACTTTGGTGTTCTAAGCATTTTCCTATAAATAGGGTGCTTAGGTTAGAATTGAAAATCACACCAAAAACTGAAGTTTTCTCTCTCTATATTATCGAGCGTATTCTTGTGAGTATTTTGAGTATATTTTGAGTATTGCTATACGGTGCAAGTTCAAGTCATAGCTTTATATCCTGTTTCAATTTAAATCTTGATCTTTCGAGGTAAGGGATTTTTTTTTTTTTTCGTAATGATATTATTTCTTCAATATCGTTATGTTGAAATATTGATCTGAATTTTTTTTTTATCAAATTTGAAAATTTTGGTGTCGGAGTTACTATTCACGTATACGATACTATTCACGTATACGGTACTATTCACGAATACGACACTATTCATCGAAAAATAATAAAATTTCTTTTCGTCAAAAATATCTAATCTGGATACTAGCTTTGATTGTATCCATGTTTTGATCATTCTTGAATTTTACACCACTATAATTCTTTTTGAGGTATTTTTGGACGTGGATAAAACAAAGTACGAATCCTTAATCCTTAATCCTTGTCATTTTGTTTCACTGGATTCGTTTCTTTAAAAATATTTTTCATCATCCTCAGTCTTAAATGATGATATTATGGAATATCTTTGGTCTGTAGTGCAAAGATAAATGATTTCTGATGAATATCTTTGGCCCGTAGTGCAAAGATGAACAGGTGTTTAGATGAACATGACCAACTGATGAATATCTTTGGCTTGTAGTGCAAAGATGAATATTTGATTCTAGATATATATTGATTGATGTTACAGGGATAAAAGATAGACGATGAACTTTTAAATTCATACATAGAAGATAGTAGTTTGCATTCTCTACTTAACTCTTCTAATGAATTATTATTTTCACTGCGAATATTGATTTAAAAACTTGTTGTCTATTGTATTCTATTAGATTTTTCCCTGTTGAAGACTAATGATAATTTTTTGTATATTATCTTAGTCATAATATTCTTCTTCGGGCTAGTTGAGCTCACCCTTTTCCTTTTTGTTCCATTTTTCTTCTCGGGAGGCGAGAATATAGCGAGTACTGCAGTGGGGGTATGGAATGAAGGTTCTAGAGAGAGAGTTGTTTAGTAGTCCTCACCATTTTTGTAAAATAATGTATCAATAAATGTGATGAGGATTTATTTGAGTATAGATATTGTCTAGAAGATAATATTTGTATTCAAACTCACAGTTTTACTGTTGTAATAATAAAGTTGTAGTTGTTTCTGTACCATGTATTGACAACTCAGAATGGGTGATGTATACCTATTTTGGGGGCGTCACAGACTTGGTATGATTATGACCAGGGATCATTCGGTATAGTCATGATCATTGATGATTTAATGAATATCCTTGGCCCGTAGTGCAGGGATGACTCGATGATGTGGTTTATTTATTAAGTTGACTCTCAGCGATAAAAATTGATGAAAACATTTTAAATCATAGATGATAGTAGATATCATGCTCTACTTGACTCTTCTAATGAATTGCTTATTTTCGCTGCAGTTGTTGATCTAAAACTTGTTGTCTATTGTATTCTATCAGTTGTTATACTGTTGAAGACTAATGATAATTTATTCTGCATTATCTTAGTCATAATATTTCTTACTGGGCTAGTTGAGCTCACCCTTTTGCTTTCTTTGTTCTCTTCAGGAAATGAGAACATAGCCGGGACTAGTCGGGGAACGGAGTGATGGTCCGAGATGGTGTATTAGTAGTCCTGACTATTCTATAAAATAGTGTGACAATAAATGTAATGAGGACTCTATTTGAGAGTGGATATTGTCTAGAAGGCAACATTCTGCTTAAACTGTCATTATGTTTTGTCGTATATTACACGACTGCTGTATAATTAAGTTTGTATTTGTATTCTGTACCATGTAATTGGCGACTCAAGATGGGTGATGTATACCTATTTTGGGGGCGTCATAGTTGGTATCAAAGCTTAGGGATATGATCCCTGGCTGAGATGTGAGATAAGAACTAGGAAGGGAGAGACGGGGAATTCCTTTGCTAGTATGACCTACCTAAGTAAACAACAGTGATAAAATGATGAACGATTGGATGTTCAGAGGTCTTATGCAATTCATGCAACATCAGGCAAAGGCGGCTCCTGTCCAAAGTGCAAGTGGAAACACTGATAACTCTCGGACGGTCACCGCTAAGCTGTTCAAGGAGCTGGGACCACCAGAGTTTTTTGGAGAGGCAAAACCACTTAAGCCAGAGACGTGGATAAAGTTGATCAACAAGATATTTGATGTCTTGGGATGCTCCGAGGAACAAAAGGTTCCCTTTGCCACCTTCATGTTCTTGACGGAGGCATTCTTGGTGGGAATCAGTAAAGTATACTAAACTCGCCAGATCAAGATGTCTTGGGAGAAGTTCCCAAAACTGTTCAACAACAAGTACTTTCCTGAAAGTATTCGTCACATGAAGGAGGTAGAGTTCATCAAGCTTGGGCAAAATAATATGACTGTGGCACAGTACGAAGCTAAGTTTGCCGAGTTGTCTCGGTTTACGTCCCACTTGGTTGATAATGAGGAGAGAATGATGCGGATGTTTTTAAGAGGTTGGAAACCCGAGATACGTCAATACCTTATCTCTCATAAACTGTGTTTGTATTCAGATGTTGTGAATATAGCTCAGTTATTGGAGCGCGATAATGAGTTAAGCCAACCAAGAGAGAGCAGCTAGCAAGTCGATAATACCAGTGGTAGCAGTCATCGAAGCGGTGACAATAAACGTGGAGGGAATCAACATGCCAGAAATGATAATCACTTCAGTGGTAATCATGGCCATGACAATAAGAGTGGATATTTTAAGAAGAGGAGATTCAATAATGATGGAAAGACGTCAGTACCAACACCTGTTGTTAAGGAAGGAGAACGACCACCGGTCGTGTGTTACAAATATGGAGGGGAAGGACACATAAGTCCAAACTGCACGATGCAGTCCAAAGCATGTTATAATTGTGGAAAAGAAGGTCACCTAACCCGATTTTGTCATGCACCAAAGTCAAGTCCAGCTGGGATGGAGGCATCAAAGGGTGTCCCAAACAAGACAAAACCTGTGACGCCCCCAAAATAGGTCCACACGACCCATTCTGAGTCGCCAGATATCACTCTATAAAAATCAAATATAAACTTCATTTATATAACTGTTGAATTATCGTGCAGAGTATGACAATAGATAAGCTATGAGTTTTAATACAATATTATCTCGTAGACAGTATCCAAACTCAAATTGTTACAATGACATATAAAATACAGCAACAAATATTTTAATACCCCAAAGAAGAACGAGAAGATTACTATCATATTCATTCTAATGAGGTGCACTTTTGACGCTTTCAAAGTCGGGTTCTCATCACCCTATTGTTGTTCGCCAAAATCAGTTATTAAGTGATGTATAAAATAAAACACACACATCTTAGGTCCTCAATACAATTATCTATTGAATGTCATGCCGTTTTATAATGTATTAAGAAACTTCGACAAACCCGGACCATCACACTATTTCTCTGTTATCCCCGCTTGACCCATCTACACTCTTATTACCTGAAAGGAATTATGAAGCAAAGGGCGAGCACAAATAGCCCAATAAAGAATATCATGACTAAAGATAATTAAATTATCAATAGCCTTCGTCAATAATAAATCAGGGATTTAGAACATATGGTAGATGATAAAACTTTTCAACCATAGTTGCAGCGGAACGAGCAATCCATTAGAAGAGTTAAATAGACCATATGGTTTATTATCTTCTCCATGTTAAAAGTCTACCAACAATATTTTATCCCTGTAACATCAATCAATAATTCCTGTCCACAATCATGTGAATAACTCATAATCATAATTGTGATTCTAAATTCTTCTTCTTCCCCGGAATGAAGATAATTTTCATCACCGTCTTTACACAAAACATCCAAAATCATGGTTATACCAAATCACAATTCTTGTTCATAATCATACTAATAAATTCATCTTTGCACTACGGCCAAAGATATTCATTAACAATTTATTCTTTGCACTACAGGCCAAAGACATACAACTGTATTTTAGAAGAGTCAAGTAGAGCATGATATCTACTATCTTTTACGAATTAAAAGTGTATAATCAATATTTTATCGCTGAGACTAAGCTTAATAAATAATCCACATCATCGAATCATCCATGAACTACGGCCAAGGATATTCATGTAATCATCAATGGTCATGATTATACCGAATAATCCTTGGTTATAATCATAACAATAACAGTTCATCTAGGCACATAAGCCAAAGATACTCATCAATCAATAGTTCATCTTTGCATGTAAGCCAAAGATATACAACTGTAAAACCAATATTCAACAGTCCATCTTAGCACGTAAGCCAAAGATATTCAACTGTAAAACCAATAATTAACAGTCCATCTTTGCACGTAAGCCAAAGATGAAAGTAGTATGCACACAAGCCAATCATATTTGATGATAAAGCATATACTTTGTAACAATCTTATTCATTTATTAATAAAAAGTATTAATTTATTAAAGGCTTTTAATTATCTACATGATGCTGTTTTATAATATGTGATAAACCCATAGTTTTAAGCAATGCTTTTAGAATAATGATGATGATCATTCTAATGAGATCTAAATTCTTAGAAAGCTTAAAACTAAAATAGTTCGCAATCATTGGATTACTAAATTGGGGATTAGTGAATCCGGATAGATTGGTACATACGTTGCTTGCTCATTGGATGAGGATGATTGATCTCATGATCATTTGTGTGGAGACACTAAAGCAAGTATGTAGGTGCTTATTAGAGAATAAGTTCATTTGAGCATTGGCTACTCGCTAAGGAATACCTAATGGAGTTTTATTTGCTGTCAATAGGAATTCTGTAGTGATAGTAGTACAAGTGATCCTTGGACTTGAGATCATCATAGTATCTTGTGTATGATGAGTTATACTTTGACTTATTCCTTAAGACCCTTAGGGTATATCAAAGGGTATGCTTGGGTATAATAAGTTGTACATGGAGATAATGTATGATCAATAAAGAATCTACCACTTCTAATAAAAGAAGAGAAATGTCCTATGTGATTCGATAAATGACAACCCAATAGTCCTTGGCGGCGTAATGAAATTAGAAAGGAGTTTCTAATTTGCATTATTTTTGGAGTTGTGCATTTAAGAGTCGAAATACATATAATTAAATAAAATAAGACTTGTGATAATTCCATGTCTTATATTTAATTGGGACATTGTATGGTGGAAGGATTGAATTGTCACGATGAACTATTTACTCAAAGGTTCTTTTATGATTAATGTTGAAATCTATATTATCCGGAAAGTCGTTGATCGCTAGGGAGGCTTATCCCTATTGTAGAATAAATATTATTTATTTAAATAAATTAATTGTTTAATTTATTTATTTAAATAAGATTAAATTGTTCTAATTGATTTATTCACAACCGGTTTAATATGGAGAACCTAAAGGGTCACACCATAAAAAGGAAGAATAATTATTTAAGAAGTTAATGGCATAATCGTAATAATATGTTAAGTTTAATTAATTTAATCTATGGTGATAGAATAAATTAAATAGCTTAATATTTATTATTTAATATTTTAGAAATATTAAATATAAATTAATAAGAGGAGTCTTATTAATATTATTACAATTATTATTATTTTAATTTCTAAAAGAGTTTAGGGATTAATTTAATATAAGTACTCTCATTTATTCCTAATTGGATTAGGAAGGAAAATTAGTTAAAGGAGTTTAATTAATTATCCCTAATAAGATTAGGGAGCTTAATTAATTAAAAGAATTTAATTAATTAAATAAAACCCAATTCCTTAATTGTTAAGGTGGGTTGCCCACATCTATTAATAAGAGGAGTCTTATTATGGGTGAGGGGGTTGTTGACTTTTTCAACATACGACATAATTCCAATTGTTGGGAGAGTACACCTTTTCTATAGAGATAGAAAAACTAGGGTTTAGCCAACCACCCCTTCTTCTTGAATTTTCTTCTTCCTTGGTGGACCACCTCTAGAGGCCAAACATTTGGGTGGCTAACGTTGATCAAAGGAAGGAACCAAACCCGGTGGATTCAAGATTGAACGCGAAAGGATTTGGAGGTGAACTTGTACCTGAGGAAGCTCGATCTTCAAGGGTATGATTTATTCTTTATCTTTTCGTTTAATTAATAATTGTGCATAAAGGGTGATCCGGGTATATGGTTTGTAATAAATTTTTAAACTCTGATTTTACTCACTTCCGCTTAATTTTTGCAATTTGATTGCGTTCATGAATATTACAAACCTAACAAAAGATGACTTTCATCATAATATAAGCATGAGGATGATGACAATGATATAAGCATTAATCAAACGAAAACAAGGATAAATATTAAAGACTTTAAATTTATCCAAATATTATCAATCACTTAATAAACTCATAATCTAGTATTATTAATATTATAACAATATTTTAATCACTTCTTAAACTTATAAATAATTTATTTGAATTGTTTACACTTTACCAAATAATGCATTTAATCATTCAAAAATTCCATACTCATAAGATTTCATCACCAATGATCAAATCCCTCATAAAAAATCTACATATACCCTATATAGAATTCCCAAGCCATAAAATCCTATTTTCTAATTTTTCAACTTCACACAACATATTTAATTCATATGTTCGTAACTAAACCATTTTCATAAAAAATACCAAATCAGTCCGAAAAATATTTCTTTTCTGGGATTTAACAGAATATAGTCCCATATTGAACATATATTATTCTCAGAATTTTTAAAATTTATTTACTATTTTTCATATTGGCAAAACTGCCGAATATTTAGACATTTATCATAAATTGTACTTTTGTCCAAAAATTCTGAAATTTACAGGGTATACTTCTATTATATACATGTACTTCCAATAAAAATTTCACCAATTTTGGAATTAACCACAAGAAATATTTCTTTTAGACATTTATCATAATGTATATCTTTGAACACAAGGACTTAATATCAGTTGATCAGCAGCTCAAAATTTGCACCAAGAATAGAATAGCTTTCAAAGTATGTAAGTGCAAAAATATTAATTCAAGTGTTGTAAGTGTTGTAATTTTTATCACTGATCTCAGTTCTTTTTATAGTCCAAATATATTACCGTTGTTACAAAATATAGTTCCGTTGAGAAAATATTTTTGTGGCCAACAAATACATCCGTTAATGGCTAAGGAATGATACAACAAATTATCTTTGGTGGTTATGGATATGTGTTGGACTCTTTCAATAACAATCCAAAATTGAGTCCAAGTCAAATACAAAAAGTAATTTAAGCCTAATTCCCATAAAGTCTACTGCCAATAGTTACCGTAACAAATTCCAATTCCTCAAAGATAATCATGATTTCCTTCTTTCAAGGTATGTTCTAATTAAAGCTCTACCGCCATATGCAACTTACCAAGATATGTACAATTAAACCTCTAACAGATAGTTATCACTCCTCAATCGGCACAAACAACTTTTCAGTTACCAATTCATGAATTATCTTCACATTCAATTAATTCGGACATGATTTTTATGCATGCAAAAATAAACTTAGTTCTTATAGCAATGAAAAACATAGTTTAAATATGCACAATTAAATCACATTTTAATGCACACATAAAATATCCTAGAGCCTTGTATTGAAAAATCGTATATTTGCAATGAACTTACATATTTTTCCTAAGACCCAAAACATCTTCATTCTTCTTGAATAATCCATCAAACAATTCTTGAAACAGTTTCCTGAAATTCACAATAAAGAATTTAATACCAATAAACAAGTCATCATCAAAACATTAGGCTAGAACGTGACATAATCAACATTCTCCCCCTTTTTGACGATGACAACATAAATAAATGAAACTCCCCCTAAATTCATGTATATAACTTATTTCAGTAAAAGTTTTGTAGAACCTGCATATGTTAGTATCATACTAAACCAAAGATCAGATAATATTATCAAAATGAAAACATTAGTCTTAAAATCAGCAAAACAAAATCACCATCAGTCTTAACATCTAGGCAACCATGCCTACCAAAAAATCAAATGAAACCGTAGTCTTTGAAAAATTAAAAACAACAGAATATGAGAAAATTTTAGAAATTCTCCCCCTTTGTCATCATGCAAAAAGACCACAATCAATTAATATCCTCGAGATTAGCCCGCTGTTCAGCACGAGTGGTAAAGTATGGATGATGACGAAGGAGATGAAGATGCTCTTCCAAAGTGTAATCGTTTGCAAGTCGAGGGGGTCGAGGTATAAAGGTTGCAGGAGGAAGTTCCATATCTAGAAAGTCACCCTTGTATTCAGCCATCCAATTGTTCATTGGCCATTATGGGATTGGAGAATACATTGTTGGAACATGAAACCATTGTCTTATATCATTGAACCGGGTTGCCATAAAATCTGCAAGTTCCCCAAGTTGATAACTAATAAACTTCACCTCTTGACTTAACTGACATGTGTTCCGATTAAATTTGCGCTGAAGTGCTTCAACCATTGCCAGTGTTTGAATCTCAAAACCTACCTGAAGATCAATGAATTCATCTTCAACACGATGATACAACTTGTTAATCTTTGGGGCATCCATCGGTAGTTTCCCTTTCTCAAGAATCATAAGTCGATTTCTTATGTTGACCAAATTAGCTTTCACAGAATTTTGATTTTATAAAATCTCATTTAAAACATTCATAATGTCAGACCCATAAGAATTTGGCAAAGAAGATGTAGATGAGTCAGGAGTAAGAGAAAAAGGAGGAGGAGAGGTAATAGGAGGATCAGGGAGATGACAAACAAATTCACAAGCATAAAAAGTAATGTGAGATTTTGTCAGATTGGCAGTATCAATAAGCTCATGATTTGAAACAGAAATATCATCATCAAAAGAGATTTTGAAATATTGGAAAAGTTTTGTTAAAAACTTGCTGTAAGGAAGACACTTCTTGCCTTGACGAATACAACTTTGTGTGACGCCCCCAAAATAGGTATACACCACACCCATTCTGAGTCGCCAAATACATGGTACAGAAACAACTACAACTTTATTATTACAACAGTAAAACTGTGAGTTTAAATACAAATATTATCTTCTAGACAATATCTATACTCAAATAAATCCCAATCACATTTATTGATACATTATTTTACAAAAATGGTGAGGACTACTAAACAATCCTTTCTAAAACCTTCATTCCATACCCCGACTAGTACTAAAACATTCTCGCCTCCCGAGAAGAAAAATGGAACAACAAGGAAAAGGGTGAGCTCAACTAGCCCAAAAAAGAATACTATGACTAAGATAATATACAACAAATTATCGTTAGTCTCCAACGAGGAAAAAATCGATAGAATACAACGACAACAAGTTTCGAATCAATATTCATGAGTGAAATAATAATTCATAGAAGAGTTACGTAGAGAATGAAATCTACTATAATCTATGAATTTAACGTATCCATCATCAATATTTTATCCTCTGTAACATCAATCAATATTCATCTCAAATCAAATATTCATCTTTGCACTGTGCCAAAGATATTCATCAATCGATATTTCATCTCAACACTGCTTCATCTTTGCACTAAGGCCAAAGATATTCATCGATCGGTCATGTTCATTTAAACACACTTTTCATCTTTGCACTACTGTGCCAAAGATATTCTTCAGAAATCATTCATCTTTGCACTACAAACAGCCAAAGATATTCAATAATATCATCATTTAAGACCGAGGATGATGAAAATATTTTTAAAGAACGAATCCAGTGAAACAAAATGACAAGGATTAAGGATTAAGGATTCGTACTTTGTTTTATCCATGTCCAACAATACCTCAAAAATAATCATAGTGGTGTAAAATTCAAGAATGATCAAAACATGGATACAATCAAAGCTAGTATCCAGAATAGATATTTTGGACGAAAAGAAGAAATTTTATTTTTCGATGAATAGTGTCGTATACGTGAATAGTGCCATATACGTGAATAGTGTCGTATACGTGAATAGTAACTCCGACACCAAAAGATAGAAATTCCACAAAAAAACATTTTCACGCTTCATGAATAGTACTCGTGAATAGTAACTCGTGAATAGTAACTCATGAATAGTAACTCGTGAATAGTAACTCATGAATAGTAACTCATGAATAGTAACCCCGACATGAAAAAGTTCCAAATTTGATAAAAGTTCCAACCAATATTTCAAAGATAATGATATTGAAGAAATAATATCATTACGAAAAAATAATATCCCTTACCTCAAAGAATCAAGATTTCTTGGAGGAAAGATCTAAGTGATGTTTGAATGAAACTTGTCTTGAACAAAGAACTCTCAAAGTATCTAAATACTCACAAAATACGCTCAATAATATAGAGAGAAAGAGAGAAAACTTTGTTTCTGGTGTGATTTTCAATTCTAACTTAGCCCTCTATTTATAGGAAAATGTTAGCCCGCCGAAGCAGACTTGACCTGCTACCTGATGGCTTTACCTGCTACTATTGCCACCCACCACATTTAAAATAAAATTCAGCACATTTTTTCACCAACCACAAGTGGGGCCCACTCAATTCTAGAATTTTCCACCAAAATCAATTATAACCCTACTTTTCGAATCAAACACCTCTTAAAATTTATAACAAATCATTCGTTCATTTTTAACGGTTCAAAATTTGTAGACATATACTCAACTTATATATGTATAACATATCCAAAAATCGCAACGATCCAACGGTCAGATTAAAAATTATAACTCACGCAATATATCGTAAAAAAAAATTTGATTTGATTTTAATACCTCCATTCCGGACAAAAATACCGATAAAACACCTCAACATTAAATCCTTCAATTATAACCACATATAATAAATAAATCCATAATTTATATCCATATCAAATAAATATTTTCTTATCATATAAATCAATAATTAATTATTCCCAAATAATATTACGAATCACAATTATGATGACCGTGCGCCTCAGAAAGAGGGGCTTTCCAATAAGGATCTCTCCTTCTTCGCGCGCAATTAGGTGACCAAACCTCTCCTTATGCGAACTTTCTAGACATTGCCAATAATGTTATCTAATAATATTATTCAAATAATATGAATTATTGATCCGATAATGGAAAATATCATGCAATGATAATTATTGAAACAAAGATAATATAAAATACCAACGCAAAGAATTATTGAATCAATAAAATAAAATACTAAACAAGAATTCTTGTAACAATTATTGAGTAGTGCCTTCTTACATAAGGATCAATAATTGATGCAATACTTGGTAATACCTTCGTTCAACAACGCGCGATTAGTGTGTTTTAACCACCGGATATTCCAACAAGATTAATTAGCAGGTAACAATTACGCCGTTGTTTTTTATATTTGTCGTTTTCCTCATCCAATCGCTTTCAGTTATGGGGCCCACACATGGTCATCTTGTCATTTAATATTCCCCGACAGATGCAATATTCCACGACCAAACGAATATTCCCCGACAACAATGAATATTTTATAACCACTTGCTTATTTTGAAATATTTATGTATTTTACCCTAACTATCCACATTAATCAAATCAACCCTTACTATTTCAAAATAATAAATAAAGGAAATTCCTTTTTATTTAAAAAATTTCGGGTCTTACAACCTCCCTCCTTATGAAATTTCGTCCTCGAAATTGACGTGACGTACTGTGTGTTTTGAAAAGGTGAGGATACCTCGCTTTCATTTCCGCTTTCCAATTCCCGTGTCATTTCCTATATAAGATGAGTCCTCCACAAAACTTTAACTTGTGGTATGACCTTTGGCAGCGTAGGACATGCTCCTTCCTATCCAAAATCTTGATAGGTACCTCCTCATACGTTAAGTCTTCTGCCTATCTCGTCCTGGGTTCTAACTCTATAACGTGGTTCGGGTCTTTCACATATTTACGAAGTACAGATATGTGAAACACATTATGAACACGAGACATACTTGGAGGTAACGCAAGTCTATTGGCTACATTTTCTACTCGGTCAAGAATTTGAAATGGACCAATAAATCGTGGATTGAGCTTTCCTCTCTTCCCAAATCTTGTAACTCCCTTCCATGGAGCAACTCGCAATAATATACATGATCTCCTACACTAAATTCCACGCCCTTTCGATGAAGATCCGCATAACTCTTTTGTCGATCTTGTGCTTGCTTGTATCGTTGTCAATCATTTGGATCTTTTCGGTAGTCATACGTATTTCTAACTTCGGATCCCAACAATGTTGCTTCACCCACCTCATCCCAACATATTGGAAACGACATTTTCGTCCCATATAATGCTTCAATGGAGCCACACCTATACTTGCACGATAACTGTTGTTGTAGGAGAATTCCACCAATGGTAAATACTTATCCCAACGCCCTTGAAGTCTAGGACACGAGTCTTAATAAATCTTCAAGAGTTTGAATAGTCCTCTCTGATTGTCCGTCTGCTTTGGGGATGGTATGCGCCAATTAAATCGCAAATCTGCGCCCATAGCTTTTTTGCAAGCTAACCCAAAATCTTGAAGTGAATCTTGGGTCACGATCCAAAACTATGGATACAGGCATGCCATGTAACCTCACAATCTCATTTACGTACATACTAGCAAAGACGTTCAAGGAATAAGTCTCCGTGATCGGCAAGAAATGAGCGATTTGGTTAATCTATCAACAATAACCCAAATAGCATTGATGCCTTGAGAAACCGTAGGAAGACCCGTAACGAAAATCCATGGTAATGTGTTCCCACTTCCATTCCGAAATCTCAAGTGGTTGCAATGGACCCTTAGGTACTAGATGCTCCGCCTTTACACGCTGACAAGTTAAACACATTGAGATAAACTTTGCAATCTCTCTCTTCATATTATTCCACCAAATGTATGTCAAGATCACGATACATTTTAGTACTTCCAGATGGATTGCAAATGGTGTATTGTGTGCCTCCATCATAATCTTGTTCTTCAAATCGAGTCGTTAGGAACACAAAGTCTAGAGTGGACTCAAGTATTCCTTCTTCATCAATTCTCGCCTTCGAATAGCTCCTCCTTGTACTTTCTTCTTCATATACGCATCGCCTCCGGCCGGTGGCTTGGCGACTTTAACTTTATCGATTAAAATCGATTATACTCGTATATCATCACGTGGGTACCTAGAGTTTTCATCTCCATCTCTATTATTTGTAAATTATACTGAAATTAGTCTTTGACAATATCGTACTTTCGTTTTGTATATATGATCTTCTACTCAACACGTCGCCTACCACGCTCGCTTTTCCGTGATGGCATGGTCGAACATGTCTTTGAAATGAGTCTCCTCTTGAGTTCTTCAAGCTCTTCCCACATTCCTTGCTCCATTCGAATTTTGTATCTCTACGAGTCACCATTGCGATAATGGAATAGCGATTCGAGAATATCCTTCAACGAATCTCCGATAATAACCAACTAAGCCTGAAAGCTACGTATTTCAATTCTCGACTTAGGTTGCTCTCAACCGCGACTCATATCCCAATCTTGGATAACACGTCACAATGACACCTATCAGTTTACTATCGCACGAATATGACGTCCCCTATAGAGAGTCTGGCTTAGGTGAATTCCACAAAGGAAGTCACAAGATAAAGACTCAGGTACTAAATTCTATAGTTGAATTTTTAACTCCTAAAGTTCAATAGGAGCCATTCGATATGAGATTTTAGAAATGAGTTTTGTACCGGGTTCAAAGTCGATACAAAATTTAATATCAGGCTTTGGGAGTAAGCCAAGAAATTCTTCAGAAAATACGTCAGGAAAAATCAATAACAACAAGAATATTATTCAAATCTGACGTGTCTTTATTCAAATCCATAACATGAACTAAGAAAATTTGACACCCGTAATAAACGAATGACTTCATGGCTTGATATGAAAATGTTTGACTACAATGGTTTGATTGCTTGAATTCGAATAACAGGTTGCTTAGGAATATGAAAACTAACAACCTTACAAAAGCAATCAATTTGGCATGATGAGTAGTTAACCAATCAATCCCAAAAATTACATCAAAAGTAAATATCTCTATAGAAATAAGGTTAACAGGTAATGTGATAGTGCCAACCTGAATCAAGCAAGATTTATAAACAACGGATGTAATGAAAGTTTCTCCTAACGGAGTCTCCATAAATAGGTCAAAGTCTAATTTCTCCGTAGTCAAGTTCAAACGTTGAGCGCAAGCAAGAGAGATAAAAGAATGGGTAGAACCGGTATCTAGTAAGGTATAAACTTCGCAAGAATTTATAATTAACTAACCTGCTATGCTAACTTCGTTCGGGTTCCTCGCATTTTGACCGGTCACGACAAAACGTTCTTCCAGGAACCGTTGACTTTGACTTTTCTGGGACATACTTTTGAGTCACCATTCCCGTTGGATCTGGTTTCGATATCGCATAATCTCGAAGCGATATGTCCTTCTTTTCTACAATTATAGCATACCTTAAACCTGCTGGGCGGTTTGGGGTGATATGTCCCTCTTTCCGCATTTTTGTAACATACGACCCGGTGGTTGTTCTCCTCCTTAAAACTAGTTGCTCTTGGGCGCCGACGCCTTCAAATGGTCGTTGTTGAATCTCCTCTTTAAAATCTCCTCCCGACTCGCTTCTTCTATTATCATGGCCACGATTACCACCAGAGTGGTTACCGCCTTTGTCCGTATTCTTCTTTCTCCATTTGGTTATCGTTATTCGATGATCGCTATCTTCTGATATGATCCTCGGTTATGGTCCCTCGGTTGAACGTATTTCGTTATCTCGCTCTAACAATCGAGCCCTCATTGACAACATCTCGAATAGAGAGAAAATTTATGAGAATGAGATCTTGACGTATGCCGGGTTTCAAATCTCTAAGAAACATCCGTCATACGCTCCTCATTCTCCACCAAATGAGGTGCAACACGGATAACTCCGCTAACTTCGCCTCGTCTTTGGGACACGTCATGTTATTCTCGCTTCTAGTCTAATAAACTCCACTTCCTTCATATGACGAATACTTTCGTGGAAGTACTAGTCATTGAACTGCTTTGAAAATGTCTCCCATGACATGCCGAAAAGCGGTGATGGGTATGCTTCATGCACTCCCACCAAATGAGTCCGCCTCGCCAGGAACATAAAAGTAGCGAATGGAACTTTCGTTCCTCCGTGCATCCCAAGACATCGAATATCTTGGTAATTTGCTTGACCCATGTTTCCGCCGTGATCGGATCTCGCTTTCCCTTAAATTCGTGGTCCCAACTCTTTGAACGCTTGGTGTGATAACCCGTGAATTGCTATCATTTCCTCCTCGTATTTTGAACACGAGTCTCCTCGTCGATTTTTGCATGAACTGCAAAAAACTTCTAAACATCCCCTCGCTCCTCATCTCGCTCAGGTGTTGTTCACGGGAGGAACATTGCCACTGTTGTTATCGCTCTCCTCGTTGGTGAGTACAGCATCTCCACGGTCCTCATTTACTCCACTATTAATATTCTCAATCGACATTCTCAAATATCATCATAAAACAAGGGTTAATTAAGGAAATCAATATATCACATAATATCCCTATATCTTGACCAACTAACAAATAAGCTTAGGTAGGAAACACTAGCGAAGGATTTACTCGCCTCTCCCTCCTAGTTCTATTCCCCGATCTCCGCCAGAGATCATATCCCTAAGCTTTGATACCAACCGTGGCGCCCCAAAATAGTATATACACCACACCCATTCTCGAGTCGCCAAATACATACGTACATGTAAACAACTACAACTTTATTATTACAACAGTAAAACTGTGAGTTTAAATACAAATATTATCTTCTAGACAATATCTATACTCAAATAAATCCCCATCACATTTATTGATACATTATTTTACAAAAATGGTGAGGACTACTAAACAATCCTTTCTAAAACCTTCATTCCATCCCCCAACTAGTCCTCGCTCCATTCTGGCCTCTTGAGAGGAAAAATGGAACAACAAGGAAAAGGGTGAGCTCAACTAGCCCAAGAAAAATACTATGACTAAGATAATATACAACAAATTATCGTTAGTCTCCAACAGGAAAAATCGATAGAATACAATGAATGACAAGTTTCGGATCAATATTCATAATGAAATAATAATTCATAGAAGAGTTACGTAGAGAATGAAATCTACTATAATCTATGAATTTAATAAATTCCATCATCAATATTTTATCCTCAGAACATCAATCAATATTCATCTCAAATCAAATATTCATCTTTTTGCACTACTGAGGCCAAAGATATTCATCAATCCAATCATGTTCATCTCAACACTGCTCATCTTTGCACTAAAGGCCAAAGATATTCATCACCCGGTCGTGTTCATTTAAACACTGCTTCATCTTTGCACCACTAAAGCCAAAGATATTCTTCAGAAATCATTCATCTTTGCACTACAGCCAAAGATATTCAATAATATCATCATTTAAGACCGAGGATGATGAAAATATTTTAAAAGAACGAATCCAAAGGAAACAAAATGACAAGGATTAAGGATTAAGGATTCGTACTTTGTTTTATCCATGTCCAACAATACCTCAAAAATAATCATAGTGGTGTAAAATTCAAGAATGATCAAAACATGGATACAATCAAAGCTAGTATCCGTAATAGATATTTTGACGAAAAGAAGAAATTTTATTTTTCTATGAATAGTGTCGATATCGTGAATAGTCTTGGATACGTGAATAGTCTTAGATATCGTGAATAGTAACTCCGACACACCAAAAGATAGAAATTCCACAAAAAAAAATTTTTCACGCTTCATGAATAGTACTCGTGAATAGTAACTCGTGAATAAGTAACTCATGAATAGTAACTCGTGAATAGTAACTCATGAATAGTAACCCCGACATGAAAAAGTTCCAAATTTGATAAAAAGTTCCAACCAATATTTCAAAGATAATGATATTGAAGAAATAATATCATTACTGAAAAAATAATATTCCTTACCTCAAAGAATCGAAGATTTCCGGAAGGAAAGATCTAAATGATGTTTGAATGAAACTTGTCTTTGACAAAGAACTCTCAAAGTATCTAAATACTCACAAAATCGCGCCAATAATATAGAGAGAAAGAGAGAAAACTTTGTTTCGGTGTGATTTTCAATTCTAACTTAGCCCTCTATTTATAGGAAAATGTTAGCCGCCAAGGCAGACTGACTCGCTACCGATGGCTTTACTCGCTACTATTGCCACCCACCACATTTGAAATAAAATTCAGCATTTTTTTTTTCACCAACCACAAGTGGGGCCCACTCAATTCTAGAATTTTCCACCAAAATCAATTATAACCCTACTTTCCGAATCAAACACCTCTTAAAATTTATAACAAATCATTCGTTCATTTTTAACGGTTCAAAATTTGTAGACATATACTCAACTTATATATGTATAACATATCCAAAAATCGCAACGATCCAACGGTCAGATTAAAAATTATAACTCACGCAATATATCGTAAAAATAATTGATTTGATTTTTAATACCTCCATTCCAACAAAAATACTGATAAAACACCTCAACATTAAATCCTTCAATTATAACCACATATAATAAATAAATCCATCATTTATATCCATATCAAATAAATATTTTCTTATCATATAAATCAATAATTAATTATTCCCAAATAATATTACAGAATCACAATTATGACAACCAGGCGGTTCCCGGGAAAGAGGAGGCTTTCCAATAAGGATCTCTCCTTCTTGGCCAGCGCAATTAGGTGACCAAACCTCTCCTTAGGCATGTAACTTTCTAGACATTGCCAATAATGTTATCTAATAATATTATTCAAATAATATGAATTATTGATCCGATAATGGAAAATATTGTGCAAAGGACAATTATTGAAACAAAGAATAATATAAAATACCAACGCAATTATTGAATCAATAAAATAAAATATTGAACAAGAATTACTATAACAATTATTGAGTAGTGCCTTCTTACGTAAGGATCAATAATTGATGCAATACCGCAAATGCAACTTCTTCAACAACGCGACATTAGTGTGTTTTAACCACGTGGTATTCCAACAATGATAATCGGTAATAATTACGCCATTATTTTTAAACAACTTATATTTGTTGTTTTCCTCATCCAATCTCTTTCCGTTATGGGGCCCACACATGGTCATGGCATTCGCATTTAATATTCCCCGACAATCTTTAATATTCCACGACCAAACGAATATTCCCCAAACAACAATGAATATTTTATAACCACTTGCTTATTTTGAAATATTTGCGTATTTTACCCCTAACTATCCACATTAATCAAATCAACCCTTACTATTTCAAAATAATAAATAAAGGAAATTCCTTTTTATTTAAAAAAATTTCGGGGTCTTACACTTTGCATATGAGACAACATCATTTGAGAAAAATTGAAAGATTTTCCTTTAAGAATCATAGCCACAACAACTAAATCCTGATAAGTAAAATCTGCCCTACCACCAAGTAGGGGAAACAAAATATATCGAACCAATTTATGTAACACAGATGTAGTAGGACACACACTCACAGTTTTTGGAAGAGACAGAGATGAAAGAGAATAATCATTCATAACAATATGAAGCTGTTCCAAGGGATGAAAAGGGATATTAGCAGCACCTTTACGAGTAAACGGACAAGGTCCAGTAGAAGAAATACCAAGAATGCTACCAAAGTCAATACTAGTAAAAAATAATGACTTACCCTTAACAAATGTTATAAAACAATCCCCATTACATTCAAGATTAGTATAAAATTGTTGAACTAACCTAGGATAAGCAATAGTAGGAGGGAGCAGCATAGAAGAAATGTTGCAATCAGTGAAGAGTTTTTCCAGAACAGAGTGTTTTAGATAAAATAGATCCAAAGTTTTTTCATACACAAATTGCTTTGTAGCAATGGAGTTTTTAAAACGAGTTTCAAAACTAGGTCCTCTAAAGAAATTCTCTTGCAAATTAAAGGAGGATGCAAAATGGATTTACAAGATTTGAAGGAGACTCTGGCTGTGAGAAAAATTGTTCTTCATCTTCTGGCTGCTTCAATTTTCCCTGGTGAGACAGGTCGACTTCGGAGGTTTTTAAGAAAGAAAAAACTAGAGTCTGAGTCGTCGGAAAAAAATGTAGCATCACACAACACATGCATAGAGGATTTCTTATGTATGCATTTGGATTTCATCTTTTTTCCCGTAACGTTCTGCAACGAAGAACCTTCGTCGGTTGATTTTCCAGTAGATCGCTTGCTAGCTCTTGTTTTCATGGTGTTATCGACTCGTGAAGATGAAAGAAGGGTTTTGGATAGATAAAGAAGATGTGAAAGATCTGATTTAAGAAGAAGAAAATTGAAGATATAGAAATCAAGTAGACCTCTGTTACCAAAAGACGTGTCTTTTCAATTTTTTTTAAAAAAAGTTGTTCGGCTGCTGTTCCGTATCTCAAGGTATAAACCTTTACGTTTCCCAAAGACATCCGGCGATATTAATAAAAATATGTATCTAGAACATAATTTGAGCAGATAAGGAATGGCAAACAGATATATATTTTATCAGATATCATGCCGAAAATAAATGATACATATATGTATAAAATATAATCTACATGTCATAAAATTTTAAGCACGTAAATCACAATTATATCATGCACATTCCAAGTTCTCTCCTTAATATACAAAATCTTTCCTCACTCAAGGGTTTAGTAAAAATATCAGCTAATTGTTTTTCGGTAGGAATACAAACCAATTTAACTAACCCTTTTGAAACATTATCCCTTAAAAATGATGCCTTACCTCTATATGTTTTGTACATGAATGTAAAATAGGATTCTTTGATATGTCAATAGCACTAGAATTATCACAATATATAGGCACATTATTGCAGATTATGTCAAAATCACATAGAGTTTGTTTCATCCATAATATTTGAGAACAACAACTCCCTGCAGCTAAATATTCACCCTCAGTGGTTGATAGAGCAACCGAAGTTTGCTTTTTACTATGCCACGAAACAAGACTTTGTCCCAAAAATGTACAAGCACCACTTGTACTTTTTCTATCAATTTGAAACTCTGCATAGTCAGCATCTGAATAACCCATTAGTTCAAAATGATTACTTATTGGATAAAATAATCCTAAGTTTATAGTACCACTTAAATATTTAAAAATTCTTTTAACTGCTTGTAAGTGGGATTCTTTGGGCTGTGCTTGAAATCGAGCACAAAGACATACACTATACATTATATCAGGTCTAGATGCAATTAAATATAATAAAGAGCCAATCATACCTCGATATCTAGTTATCTCTACATCTATACCTTTATCATCTGAAGTGAGCTTTATTGATGTACTCATTGGTGTAGCCTTTGGGTTGGTTCCTTCAAAGTCGAATCTTTTGAGTAACTCTTTTGTGTACTTGGTTTGATGAATATAGATCCCTTCCCTTGTTTGCTTGATTTGAAGTCCCAAAAAGTAATTTAGCTCTCCCATTAAGCTCATATCAAATTCCTTATGCATACACTTTGAAAACCACTCACAAAGAAAATCATTAGTAGCACCAAATATTACATCATCTACATATATTTGAACAATGATAATTTCTTGTTTTTCATGTTTAATAAATAAGGTAGAATCTATTTTACCTCTAGTGAAACCACTTGAAATAAGATACTTACTCAACTTTTCGTACCAAGCCCTTGGAGCTTGTTCGAGTCCATAGAGAGCTTTCTTTAGCTTAAAAACATGATTTGGATATTTCTCATGTTCGAATCCAGGAGGCTGTTTGACATATACTTCTTCATTGATGTATCCATTAAGAAATGCAATCTTTACATCCATTTGATATAGCTTGAATTTCTTATAACAAGCAAATGATAACAAGATTTGAATAGACTCTAGTCTTGCAACTGGAGCATAAGTCTCTTCGTAGTCGATTCCTTCTTGTTGATTGTAACCTTGAGCCACTAGCCTTACTTTGTTGCGAGTGATTGTTCCATGCTCATCATGCTTATTTTTAAACACCCATTTTGTTCCAATGACAGAACTATCTTTAGAAGGAGACATTAATTCCCAGACTTGGCATTGTTTAAATTGTTAAAGTTCCTCTTGCATTGCCATCATCCAATTTCATCAAGTATAGCTTCTTTAACATTCTTTGGCTCAACTTGTGATAGAAATGCAGAAAACGCACATTGATTTTTTAGGTTTCTCCGTGTAGTGACTCCTTTGTTTATATCTCCAATGATATTTTCCGGTGGATGATCCTTGAGATATTTTGCTGTCTTTGGCATTTGAACATCGTGTATTACCTCTTCTTGTTGAGAAAAATTTTCTTCAAGATCTAGTGTTGCTTCTTTTTCATTTTCATGTAAATCGTTCAATCCAGTTTGTTGAGTTTGTCCATTCGGTTTACTGAATGGTTCTCTTCGGTTTGCTAAATTTATGAAAATCTCCAAATTTCCTGCATCCTCTTCTCTTTCTTTTGGAAGATCATTGTTAGTCTCATTGAAAGTTATATGAATTGATTCTTCAACACATAACTTGTAAACATTAAATACACGATATGCCTTGTTGTTATGTGAGTAACCAATGAAAATACCTTTATAGGATTTTGCATCAAATTTTCCCAAGTTATCACTAGTATTTAATATATAACATTTAGACCCAAATACTTTGAAATAACTTATATTAGGAATTTTATTATTCAAAAGCTCATAAGGAGTTTTCAAAATAATAGGACGAATAAGAACTCTATTTAACACATAACATGAAGTATTAATAGCTTAGGCCCAAAATTTCTTTGGAAGTTTGCTTTCTTGTAAAAGTGTTCTAGCTATTTCTTGAAGTGTTCTATTCTTTCTTTCCACTACTCCATTTTGTTGAGGAGTTCTAGGAGCTGAAAACTCATGGCTTATACCTTTTTGATCACAAAATGTAATAAAGTCATTTTGAAATTAAGTACCATGATCACTTCTAATTTTTATAAGTTTGAGACTATACTTATTCTCTAAATTTCTAATCAATTTCTCAAACTCTTTAAATGCTTCATCATTGGTTCTTAAGAATAATACCCATGTATATCTAGAAAAATCATCAACTATGACAAATGCATAAAATTTACCATTAATACTAGCATGCCTTTCTGGGCCAAATAAATCAAGATGAAGTAATTGTAAAGAAGTAGAGGTTGATACCATATTCTTTGCATTGAATGATGTCCTTACTTGTTTTCCAAGTTGGCAAGGGACAAATATTCCCTTCTTTTCATATTTTATCTTTGGTAAACCTTTGACAAGATTCTTTGAGGACAATTTCTTGATTAGATCCATGTGAACATGTCCCATCCTCTTGTGCCACAGATTAGCCTCATCTTGCACAGATGCAAGACATAATTCTTCATCATGTTCCTCAAAGTCAATAGTATATATATTTCCTTCTCTTTGTGCAACTAGAGAAACATTGTTAGTACCATAAGAAATAATACATTTTTCTTTATCAAAACTGACTTGGTGACCATTGTCCATTAATTGACTTATGCTAATAAGAATAAATTCAAGACCGTTAACAAGATGAACATTATCGATGTTAACCTTACCATTACCGATTTTAACTTTTCCAATAATCTCACAAGTTTGATTATCTCCGAATGTGACCGTTCCATTTTTCTTCTTAATTTTTAGTTCCACGAACTTTGATTTGTCACCGGTCATGTGACGTGAGCATCCACTATCAAGAATCCATTTTTGAGATGGAACATTCGCCTTGAAACATACCTGTCAAGAAAAATTGATTTATCTTTTTGGTACCCACATCTTTTTGGGTCCTTTAGGGTTAGTTACAAGTAAATCAACCTTTTTAACCCATACCTTTTTAATCTTGTTTTTCTTAAAACAATTTATGTCCAAGTGACCTTTAATACCATAGTTTTTGCATGTTGTGAAAGGAGAACAATAATTCAATTTGAAACGCGACTTGGATCTAAGCATATTCACATTACCGATTTTATGAGTGGGATTATAACCTATTCCTTGTCTATCAAAACTAGGTTTTTGCTTTCCTAACATGACAGTTAGATTTTCTTCTACTTCAACGAATCTAGCAAGAGATATTTTTAATGAATCTACTTCCTTTTGAAGTTCATTAGTATGATTGGGTTTAGACTGGGATTCATTACCAAAAGCGTCAATACATACATCTCGCATTTTCAGTTCATTTGTCAATTTTTCAACTTCATTGTTCAAGTAAGTAACTTTGTTATAATTTTCAAGAAAATCATTTTTAGCAATCAAAACTTTTTCTTCTTTACATATAGATTCCTTTTCAATATGTTTTTCTTTTCATCTATCAAAGATTCATACTTCACCCATTAATGTGTTAACTAAATCTTTCAAATATGCATTCTTTTCTTTCAATTTCTCATTTTCTTATTTCAAAGAAATAATTTCAAAAATAGATACCTCATTTGATTCACCTTCTATTCCCATGAAGCATACTTGATCTATCTCATCCTTGGCGTCGACCTCAACTTCAGATTCTTCTTCGTCACTCCAAGTGACCAGTGCCTTGTTTTTCTTATTATCCTTAAAACATGTTTTTCCTTTATTCTTTAGTTGAAAACAGTCCTTCTTGAAGTGCCCGGGACGTCCACATTCAAAACACGTTTCCTCAGTTTGCTTTCCTTTGCCTTTATTTGAGTTAAAGATATTCTTTCGTTTATTCTTTCTTTGTAGAAGTCCTTTGAAGAATTTCACCATGTATGCGGTACTTCGCATAGATAGGTTATTCCAACAGAATTATAAGGAATGGAATAACAATAGCTCTCTTCATGAATACGAAAGAAATAATACCCCTTACCTTAGAAGAAAACTGGATACTGGAATAGTGAGGTAGCAGACTTCTCTTCTTCTATAATTTCTCTCTATAATAATTGCTCTAAAGCTTTAGTGAATTGGTGAGAAATGAAGGAAGAATAAGCTTCTATTTATAGGTAAATATAGTTTCGATAATTGCACGTTTTGGAGCTCGAAATATTACAGTATAATACCTTCCTTTTTTTCTTCATTTTTAATTTAGTCCTGAAAGTATTATCAAACTTGCACCACCTCCCCTAATAGTAAATAATTTGAATCAATAGTTCAATCATGTAAATCAATAGTTATAATCATGTGAAAATACGAATTACAGTATAGTACCTCCATCTACATCTCTATTTTTAACGTAGTCATGCAAGTATTATCAATCTTGCACCAACTCCCCTAATAGGATAAGAATGTAAATCAATAGTACACACATGTGAACAAATAGTTATAATCATGTGAATTTATAGCAATTAATTGCTCATTTATTCGATTAATTACCCGATTGGTCAATATAACCTCCAGACATCAATTATTATCGAAATAAATGTCGATTTCCACTAACACTACCAATCCCAACACAATGGAAATATTTTTCTCAGAAATTTTATTTTTGAAATTTCTAAGTTTGACTTTTTTTGAAAAAGTCAATGTTGACTTTTTTGACCAAAAAGTCAATGTTGACTTTTTTGACCAAAAAGTCAACCCTGACAAATTTTGTGTTTATAGTATATTTCTACTAATTTCATCGTTCCGGACTCAAATACCATGTCTGCGTCTCCAAATTAAACTCCGAAATCAAATTCGATTTTTAATAACATTCATCATTAATATTATAACTTACAATATTTAACAACTAGGTCATTCCCAAGGAAGGGGGGGGGGGGGGATGGGGGCTTTCCGATAAGGATTTCTCCTTATTGGCGCGCAATTAGGTGACCAAAACTCTCCTTGACAGAACTTTTAGACATTGTCAATATTGCAAATAATAATATGAATAACTTTGTAGTCTCAATTATTAATTTAATAATATATAAAATATTATGCAGATGATACTGTGACAATAATTGAATCAATAATATGAGAGATATGATGCAGCAATTATTGTAGCAATAATTGAGTCTATCTGAGTGACTTCTCACATAAGCATCAATAATCAATACCGTGTGCTACTATTCAACCACACGTATTACTGTACTTTTACTACCGGTTATTTTATGACAACTTGCTTACTTTGAAAAATTTTTACATATCACCCTTAACTTTAAACTTTTATCAATTTAACTATTTACCAAAATAGAAAAACTGAATACTTTTATTTCATAAAATTTGGGATCTTACAATCTCCCCTCCTTATAAAATTTCGCCCTCAAAATTTACGTACCTGGTAGTTCGAAGAGATGAGAATACCTTGCTTTCTTTTTGGATTGTACCTTCCTGGTTATTTCCTCTGTATCATGATTTTCCCATTTCTCATCTCTTGTATTTCAGATATCATTCTAGAATATATCTTCAAAACAATGGTTAATTGACATATCATAATTTTTCAACTTATCAAGTAAACAATTTTAGCTTAGGTAAGTCACACACTAGCGAAGTATATAATTCGTCTCTCCCCTCCTAGTTCTAGACTCTTATCTCCGCCAGCAACCATATCCCTAAGCTCTGATACCATTTGTGACGCCCCCAAAATAGGTCCACACGACCCATTCTTAGTCGCCAGATATCACTCTATAAAAATCAAATATAAACTTCATTTATACAACTGTTGAACTGTCTTACAGAGTACGATAACAGATAAGCTGTGAGTTTTAATACAATATTGTCTCGTAGACAGTATCCAAACTCAAATTATTACAATGCCATATAAAATACAGCAACAAATATTTTAAGACCCCAAAGAAGAACGAGAAGATTACTATCATATTCATTATAATGAGGAGCACTTTTGACGCTTTCAAAGTCGAGTTCTCATCACCCTATTGTTGTTCACCAAAATCAATTATTAAGTGACGTATAAAATATGATACACACATCTTAGGTCCTCAATATAATTATCTGTTGCATGTCATGCAATTTTATAATGTATTGAGAAACTTTGCCAGTCTCGGACCATCACACTATTTCCCTGTTATCCCCGCTCGACCCAGCTACACTCTTATTACCTGAAAGGAATTGTGAAGCAAAGGGTGAGCACAAATAGCCTAGTAAAGAATATCATGACTAAAGATAACTAAATTATCAATAACATTCATCAATAATAAATCAGAGATTTAGAACATATGGTAGATGATAAAACATTTAAACCATAATTGCAGCGGAACGGGCAATCCATTAGAAGAGTCAAATAGACCACAGGGTCTATTATCTTCTCCATGTTAAAAGTCCACCAACAATGTTTTATCCTATAACATCAATCAACAATTCCTTGTCCACAATCATGTGAATAACTCATAATCATAATTGTGATTCTAAATTCCTCTTCGCACCCAGGACGAAGATAATTTTCATCACCTGTCTTTACCTGAAACATCCAAAAATCATAGTTATACCAAATCACAATTCTTTTTCATAATCATACTAATAAATTCATCTTTACACTACGGCCAAAGATATTCATTAACAATTTATTCTTTGCACTACAGGCTAAAGACATACAACTGTATTTTAGAAAAGTTAAGTAGAGCATGATATCTACTATCTTTTACGAATTAAAAGTGTATAATCAATATTTTATCAATTTGAGACTCGACAATAAATAATCCAGATCATCGAATCATCCCCTGCACTACTACCAAGGATATTCATGTAATCATCAATGGTCATGATTATACCGAATAATCCCTGGTTATAATCATACAAATAACAGTTCATCTAGGAACATAAGCCAAAGATACTCATCAATCAATAGTTCATCTTTGCATGTAAGCCAAAGATATACAACTGTAATACCAATATTCAACAGTCCATCTTTGCACGTAAGCCAAAGATTTTCAACTGTAAAACCAATAATTAACAATCCATCTTTGCACGTAAGCAAAAGATGACTTTCATCATAATATAAGCATGAGGATGATGACAATGATATAAACATTAATCAAACGAAAACAAGGATAAATATTAAAGACTTTAAATTTATCCAAATATTATCAATCTCTTAATAAACTCATAATCTAATATTATTAATATTATAACAATATTTTAATCACTTCTTAAACTTATAAACAATTTATTTCAATTATTTACACTTTACCAAATAATTCATTTAATCATTCAAAAATGCCATACTCATAAGATTTCATCACCAATGATCAAATCCCTCATCAAAAATCTGCATATACCCTATATAGGATTCCCAAGCCATAAAATCCTATTTTCTAATTTTTCAACTTCACACAACATATTTAATTCATATGTTCGTAACTAAACCATTTTCATGAAAAATACCAAATCAATCCCAAAAATATTTCTTTTAAAATTTATTTACTATTTTTTATATGGCCAAAACTGCCGAATATTTAGATATTTATCATAAATTGTACTTTTGTCCAAAAATTCTAAAATTTACAGGGTATACTTCTGTTATATACATGTACTCCCAATAAAAATTTCACCAATTTTGGAGTTAACCACAAGGAGTTATAAGGGTTTACTATTAAAATAGTCTTTTTCCATAAAATCCATAACTCTTAATCTATACATCCAAAAATCGCCATCTTTGGACACCATATAGAAAACTCATCAAATTATCATATCAAATATTTCCAAAATTTTTGAGGGTCGAAAATTACTGAAACGCAAATGGATTTTCACACCGCCATGCAGTAATCCACTTGCATGATCATTTCCACAATTTAATAAGGAATGAATACAAAGGATCATTCACCATGCATGCGGTAATCCACATAGGCAAAGTTATTCCAATGAATAATAAAGAATGGAACTGAATCAAATACGTAAACCGCACAAAAATGCAGGATATTCCAACGAATAATAAAGAATGGAATAATAATGTAAATCATCGTGGCATGCGATAGATCAGATGTGATAGGTTATTCCAATGAAATAACAAAGAATGGAACCAGGTCATCGTGAACCGCATGCATGTGATATTCCAATGTAATAATAAAGAATAGAATAACAACAAAAATCACCAGGCATGCGATAGACCGCACAGACATGTTATTCCAATAGAATAATAAAGAATGCAATAACAGAAGAATTTTACCATGTATGCGGTACTTCGCATAGACAGGTTATTCCAGCATAATAATAAAGAATGGAATAACAGAATAATTTCACCATGTATGCAGTACTTCACATAGACAGGTTATTCCAATAGAATAATAAGGAATGGAATAACAATAGTTCTCTTCATGAATACGAAAGAAATAATACCCCTTACCTTAGAAGAAAATTGGATACAGGAATAGTGAGGTAGCAGACTTCTCTTCTTCTATAATTTCTCTCTATAATAATTGCTCTAAAGCTTTAGTGAATTGGTGAGAAATGAAGGAAGAATAAGATTCTATTTATAGGAAAATATAGTTTCAATAATTGCACGTTTTAGAGCTCGAAATATTATAGTATAATACCTTCCTCTTTTTCTTCATTTTTAATTTAGTCCTGCAAGTATTATCAAACTTGCACCACCTCCCATAATAGTAAATAATGTGAATCAATAGTTCAATCATATGAATCAATAGTTATAATCATGTAAAAATATGAATTACAGTATAGTACCTGCATCTATACCTCTATTTTTAACTTAGTCATGCAAGTATTATCAATCTTGCACCAACTCCCCTAATAGTACAAGAATGTGAATCAATAGTACCCACATATGAACAAATAATTATAATCATGTGAATTCATAGCAATTAATTGCTCATTTATTCAATTAATTACCCGATTGATCAATATAACCTCCAGATATCAATTATTATCAAAATAAATGTCGATTTCCACTAACACTAACAATCCCAGCACAATGGAACTATCAATTTCATCTTTAATCAATACGAACTTATTCATCTTTAATATTATAACTCACAATATTTAACAACTAGGTCGATCCCAGGAAAGAGGGGGCTTTCTGAAAGGACTATTCAAACTCTTGAAGATTTATTATGACACTGTGTCCTTGACTTCAAGGGAAGTTGGGACAAGTTCTTACCATTGGTGGAGTTTTCCTACAACAATAGTTATCAAGCAAGTATTGGCATGGCTCCATTTGAGGCGTTGTATGGAAGAAAGTGTCGTTCTCCAGTATGTTGGGATGAGGTGGGTGAAGAAACGTTGTTGGGACCGAATTTGGTATGTATAACTAAGGAAAATATTCAAACGTTCCGACAACGTATAAAAACCTCACAAAATCGACAAAAGAGTTATGTTGATCTTCATCGAAAGGACGTTGAATTTAATATTGGAGATCATATGTTGTTACGTGTTGCTCCATGGAAAAGAGTTACAAGATTTAGAAAGAGAGGAAAGCTCAATCCTCGATTCATTGGCCCATTTATAATCCTCAAACGAGTAGGAACTGTGGCCTATAGACTCGCCTTACCGCCAAGTATGTCTCGTGTTTATAACGTTTTCCACATATCTATGTTATGTAAATATGTGAAAGACCCGAACCACATTATTGAATTAGAACTAGATGAGATAGAGGAAGATTTAACGTATAAAGAGGTACCTATTAAAATCATGGATAAGAAGGATCATATTCTACGCTCTAAAGTTATACCTTAAGTCAATGTTTTGTGGAGAAACCACGATGTTGAGGAAATGACCTGAGAGTTAGAATCTGAGATGAAGTCAAAATATCCTCACCTCTTCGATATACCAGGTACGTACCCTAATTTCGAGGACGAAATTTCATAAGAAGGGGAGGTTGTAAGACCCCAACTTTTATGAATAAAGATTAATTTCTCTCGAAATATATTTTTGAATATTATGGTGTGGATATAATATAATGTTATAGTTGTGGGTAATATTTACACATTTTGAAAAGTAAACAAGTGGTTATATAATATTTTATTGGTCGGGGAATATTCATTTTAACAAGGAATATTCATACGATGGCACAATCATTGGTGGACCCCATAACGGAAATATTGTCGTAGTTAAAAAATGACATAATTATCTTTTTATAAAAATAATTGCGGAAGTTTTACCATTAAACTGTTGAACTACCCGGTAGTAAAAGTACAGTAATACGCGTGATTGCATAGTAGCACACAATATTTATTATTGATGCTTACGTGAGAAGTCACTCAGTTATACTCAATTATTGCTACAATAATTATTGCATCATATCTCTCATATTATTGATTCAGTTATTGTCACAGTATCATCCGCAAAATATGTTATATTATTAAATCAATAATTAAGACGACAAAGTTATTCATATTATTAAATTATAATATTTACAATGTCTAGAAGTTCTGTCAAGGAGAGGTTTGGTAATCTAATTGCGCGCCAATAAGGAAAAATCCTTATCAAAAAGCCCCCTCTTTCCTAGAAACGATATGGTTGTTAAATATTATGAGTTATAATATTAATGATGAATAAGTTCGTATTGATTAAAGATGAAATTGATAGTTCCATTGTGTTGGAATTATTAGTGTTAGTGGAAATCAATATTTATTTCGATATTAATTGACGTCTGGAAGTTTTACTGACCATTCGGGTAATTAATCGAATAAATGAGAAATTAATTGCTATTAATTCACATGATTATAACTATTTATTCACATATGTGTACTATTGATTCACATTCTTGTACTATTAGGGGAGTTGGTGCAAGATTGATAATACTTGCATGACTAAGTTAAAAATGGTGGTATTGATGGAGGTACTATACTGTAATTCGTATTTTCACATGATTATAACTATTGATTCACATGATAGAACTATTGATTCACATTATTTACTATTAGGGGAGGTGGTGCAAGTTTAATTATACTTGAAGAACTAAATTAAAAATGAAGAAAAAGAGGAAGGTGTTATACTGTAATATTTTGAGCCCCAAAACGTGCAATTATCAAAACTATATTTTCCTATAAATAGAAGCTCATTCTTCATTCATTTCTCACGAATTCACTAAAGCTATAGAGCAATTATTATAGAGAGAAATTATAGAGAGAAAGAAGAAGAGAAGTCTACTACCTCACTATTCCAGTATCCAGTTTCTTTTGAGGTAGGGGGTATTATTCTTTCCTATTCATGAAGAGAGTTATTTTCTTTCAATACTCGTAAGAGCTGTTATTTCATTCTTTATTATTATGTTGGAATAACCTGTCTATGCGAAGTACCGCACACATGGTGAAATTCTTCTGTTATTCCATTCTTTATTATTCTATTAGAATAACCTGTCTGTGCGGTCTATCACATGCCTAGTGAATTCTGTTGTTATTCCATTCTTTATTATTCTGTTGGAACATCCTGTCTGTGCGGATTACGCATGACCTAGTTCCATTCTTTATTATTCTATTGAAACATCCTGTCTGTGCGGATTACGCATGACCTGGTTCCATTCTTTATTATTATTCTGGAATATCCTGTTTTGTGCGCGATTACGCATTTACACGGTTCCATTCTTTATTATTCTGTTGAGAATAACCTGTCTGTGCGGTCTATCGTATGCCTGGTGAATTCTTCTGTTATTCCATTCTTTATTATTCTGTTGGAATAACCCATCTATGTGGATTACCGCATCCATGGTGAATGGTCCTTAGTATTCATTCCTTATTAAATTGTGGAAATGATCTGTCTATGTGGATTACCGCATGGCGGGCGAAAATCCATTTTTAGTTTAATATATTCTATTATACTCAGTTGGTTAAAGTTTTGGCTTCTATACTCCATGAAATTAGTAAAATATCCTGGATATTTGCGCTTCATCCAGTATCTTTTCATGGAAATATTCTTCTGAGCATTCCTGAATTTTACTCCACAAAGCAATATCATGTTGACAATTTGGACGTAATTATTTTCAGGATAAATTAACTTATAAATTTTTAAAATTTATTCTTGAACTTGTTTTATTGAATTATTATGTCATTGTCATCATCCTCATGCTTATATTGTGATAAAAGTCATCTTTGGCTTACATGCATAGATGGACTTGGTATGATTATGACCAGGGATCTTTCGGTATAATCATGACCTGTAATGTTATAAATGATGTGGTAAAAGTCCTCAGTGGCCTGTAGTGCATTGATGGACAGTTTTTGGTATGATTATGACCAGGGATTATTTGGTATAGTCATGACCATTGATGATTTAATGAATATCCTTGGCCCGTAGTGTAGGGATGACTTCGATGATGTGGTTTATTTATTAAGTCGAGTCTCAAATGATAAAAATTGTTGAAAATATTTTAAATCATAGAAGATAGTAGATATCATGCTCTACTTGACTCTTCTAATGGATTGCTTATTTCCGCTGCAGTTGTTGATCTAAAACTTGTTGTCTATTGTATTCTATCAGTTGTTATACTATTGAAGACTAATGATAATTTATTCTGCCTTATTTTAGTAATAATATTTTTTACTGGGCTAGTTGAGCTCACCCTTTTGCTTTCATTGTTCTCTTCAGGAAATGAGAACGTAGCCGGGACTAGTCGGGGAACGGAGTGATGTTCCGAGATGGTGTATTAGTAGTCCTCACTATTCTATAAAATAGTGTGACAATAAATGTAATGAGGACTCTATTTGAGAGTGGATATTGTCTAGAAGGCGACATTCCTGTTTAAACTCTTAGCTATGTTTTGTCGTATATTACACGACTGTTGTATAATTAAGTTTGTATTTGTATTCTGTACCATGTATTTGGCGACTCAAGATGGGTGATGTATACCTATTTTTGGGGCATTACAGTTGGTATTAGAGCTTAGGGATATGATCCCTGGCTGAGATGTGAGACAAGATCTAGGAGGGGAGAGACGGGGAATTCCTTTGCTAGTATGACCTACCTAAGTTTATTTGGTATTTAATTGGTCGGTCAGAGTATAGGGATAATATGTGATATGATAATTAACCCTTTTTTTGTGGCAGTATTTAAAAATCGCATCCGAAAATGTTGAGATAAGCAATGAAGCACATGAGACCGTTGAGTCACCACAGATTAATACCCAGGATAATGTGCAACAGGAAGACAATAATCCTCAACTAAACAACAACGATCAAATGATGAACGATGGGATGTTCAGAGGTTTTATACAATTCATGCAACATCAAGCGAAGGCGGCTCCTGTCCAAAATGCAGGATGAAACACTGATAACTCTCGAACGGTCACCGCTAAGCAGTTCAAGGAGCTGGGACCACCGGAGTTTTTTGGAGAGCTAAAACCACTTAAGGCAGAGACGTGGATAAAGCAGATAAACAAGATATTTGATGTCTTGGGATGCTCCAAGGAGAAAAAGGTTCCCTTTGCCACCTTTATGTTGTGAGCAGAGGCAGATTACTGCTGGGAATCTGTAAAATGTACTCAACCTGCCGCACTCAAAATGTCTTGGGAGAAGTTCCAAGAGCTGTTCAACGACAAGTACTTTCCTGAAAGTATTCATCACATGAAGGAGGTAGAGTTCATCAAGCGTGAGCAAAACAATATGACCGTGGTACAGTTTGAAGCTAAGTTTGCCGAGTTGTCTCGGTTTGCATCCCACTTGGTTGATAATGAGGAGAGAATGACACGAATGTTTCTAAGAGGTTTGAAACTCGAGATACGTCAATACCTTATCTCTCATAAACTGTGTTTGTATTCATATGTTGTGAATAGGGCTCAGTTATTGGAGCGCGATAATGAGTCAACCCAACCAAGAGAGAACAGCCGACAATTCGATAATACCAGTGGCAGTAGTCATCAAAGTGGTGACAACAAACGTGGAGGGAATCAACATGCCAGAAATGGTAATAACTTCAGTGGTAATCATGGCCATGACAATAAGAGTGGACATTTCAAGAAGAGGAGATTCAATAATGATGGAAAGACGTCAACACCAGCACCGGTTGTTAAGAAGGAGAACGACCATCGGTCGTATGTTACAAATGTGGAGGGGAAGGACACATAAGTCCATACTGCACGATGCAGTCCAAAACATGTTACAATTGTGGAAAAGAAGGTCACTTAGCCCGATTTTGTCATGCACCAAAGTCAAGTCCAGCTGGGATGGAGGCATCAAATGGTGTCCCAAATAAGACAAAACCGGTAGTTCAAGGGAGAGCGTTTGTCATAACCTCCCAAAAAACGTGAGGAATCCGAACGAGGTAATCACGGGTAAGCTAATCATAAACTCTAGCGAAGTTTTAACTTTATTTGATACCGGTTCTACCCATTCCTTTATTTCTCCTACTTGCGCTCAACGTTTAAATTTGACTCCGGAGAAATTAGACTTTGACTTATCTGTTGAAACTCCATTGGGAGAAACCTTCATTACATCCATGGTTTATAAGTATTGTTTGATTCAAATCGGTAACCGCACGTTGCCTGTCGATCTTATTTCATTGAAAATACTTACATTTGATGTGATTTTAGGGATTAATTGGTTAACTACTCATCATGCTAAAATCGATTGTTTTTGTAAGGTTGTTAGCTTTCATATTCCTAACCAACCTATTATACGAATTCAAGCAACCAAACCACTAAAATCAATCACTGTCATATCAAGTCATAAAGCTATTTGTTTATTGAAAAACGGATATCAAGCTTTCTTAGCCCATGTCACGGATTTAAATAAAAATACGTCAGATTTGAATGATATTTCTATTGTTAATAAATTTCCGACGATTCACTCAAGAACTTCCGCCTACCCCTCAGAGTGTGAAATTGAATTTTGTATCGACCTTGAATCCAAGATAAAAAACCCATTTCCAAAGTCCCATATCGAATGGCTCTATTGAACTTCAAGAGTTAAAACCCAACTACGAGAATTGTTAGACATCGATTTCATTCATCCTAAGACGCCTCCTCGGGGTGCTCCTGTTCTATTCGTGAAGAAGAAAAAGATGGAAGTATGCGACTTTGTATTTATTATCGGGAGTTGAATCATGTCACCATCAAAAATAGGTACCCGCTGCCTCGCATTGATGACCTCTGTTTGACCACCAGTTGCAGGAGCAAATTCTTTTTAAAGATTGATCTTCATTCCGATATCATCAGTTGAATATTAAAATTGATGACATTCCAAAGACTGCTTTCAAAACTCGGTACGGGCATTATGAATTCCTAGTCATATCTTTTGGATTGACTAATGCTCTTGATGCCTTCATGAACATGATGAACCGAGTATTCAAGGAATATTTGGATCACTTTGTGGTCGTCTTTATTGATGACATCCTCATATACTCCAAAACCCATGAAGACCATGAGCAACACTTGAGGCTGATACTCCAAAAGCTTCATGAAAACAAGTTATATGCCAAGTTGAAGAAATGTGAGTTCTGGCTTGAGGAAGTTGCATTCCTTGGGCACGTGATATCAAATCATGGAATATCTGTTGACCCGAAAAAAGATTGAAGCAATTCAAAGTCGAGCAACCTAAGTCAAGTGATCAAGACGTAGCTTTCTTTCTAACTTAGTTTGGTTATTATCGAGATTCGTAGGAGGATTTTCTAATTCGCTACTCCATTAACTCAAATGACTCAAAAAGATACAAAATTCAGTTGAGCGAGGAATATGAAAAGAGTTTTCAAGAACTCAAGAGGAGACTCATTTCAAAGACCTGCTCGAAAATACCATCCGCTCGGAGGGATTTGTCATCTACAAAGGATGCTTCAAAAAGGGTTAGGATGTGTTCTCATGCAACATGGGAAAGTCATAGCCTATGCCTCGCGATAACTTAAACGAATATGAGAAGAATTACCCTACTCATGATCTAGAGTTGGCAGGAGTCGTTTTTGTGCTTAAGATTTGGAGGCATTACCTGTATGGAAAGAAGGTGGAAATCTATACGTATCATAAAAGCCTCAAATATTTCTTCACTCTAAAGGAACTCAATATGCGGCAACGACGATGGCTTGAGTTGTTGAAAGATTATGATCATACCATCCAATACCATCCTAGAAAAGTGAACGTAGTAGCTGACGCATTGAGTAGAAGATCATATGCGGGTACGAGTGCAATATTGTCAACGAAAAGGCCCATTTTGTATGACTTGGAAAGGATGGAAATAGAGTTAAAGACTCCAGGGACCCATGTGATGATAACGAATATATGAGTAGTACCGACTTTAATTGATAAAGTTAAAGCTGCTCAACTTACGGACCTGGAGCTGATGCGTATAAATAAGAAAGTGCAAGAAGGTGCTATTCCGGAAGCAAGAATTGATGAAGAAGGAATACTTCTAGTTAACTCCAGACTTTGTGTTCCTAACGATTCTGACTTGAAATATAAAATCATGATGGAGGCGCACAACACACCGTTTACAATCCATCCTGGGAGTACCAAAATGTATTGTGATCTTCGACATACATTTTGGTGGAGTAATATGAAGAGAGAGATAGCGGGGTTTATCTCAAGGTGTCTAACTTGTCAACGAGTCAAGGCGGAGCATCAAGTGCCAAAAGGTCCATTACAACCACTTGAAATTTCAGAATGGAAGTGGGAGCACATTACCATGGATTTTGTTACTGGTCTTCCCAAGGTTTCTCAAGGCATAGATGTGATTTGTGTCATTGTTGATAGATTGGCCAAGTCTACTCATTTTTTACCGATACGAGAAGCTTATAAACTTAAACATCTTGCTAGTATATACATAAACGAGATCGTAAGATTGCATGGTATGCCAGTATCCATAGTTTCTGATCGAGACCCAAGATTCACTTCAAAATTTTGGATTAGTTTGCAAAAAGCTATGGGCATGAATTTACGATTTAGTTCGGCATATCATCTTCAAACGAACGGGCAGTCAGAAAGGACTATTCAAACTCTTGAAGATTTATTAACACTCTGGGTCCTTGACTTCAAGGGAAGTTGGGACAAGTTCTTACCATTGGTGGAGTTTTCCTACAACAATAGTTATCAAGCAAGTATTAGCATGGCTCCATTTGAGGCGTTGTATGGAAGAAAGTGTTGTTCTCCAGTTTGCTAGGATGAGGTGTGTGAAGCAACGTTGTTGGGACCAAATTTGGTGTGTATGACTACGGAAAAGATTCAAACGATCCGAAAACGTATAAAAACCTCACAAGATCGACAAAAGAGTTTTGATGATCTTCATCGAAAAAACGTGGAATTCAATATTGGAGATCATGTGTTGTTACGTGTTGCTCCATGGAAATTTGGAAAGAGAGGAAAGTTCAATCCTCGATTCATTAGCCCATTTTTAATCCTCGATCGAGTAGGAACTGTGGCCTATAGACTCGCCTTACCTCCAAGTATGTCTCGTGTTCATAACGTTTTTCACATATCTATGTTAAGTAAATATGTGAAATGCCCGAACCATATTATTGAACTAGAACCAGATGAGATAGGATTTAATATATGATGAGTTACCTGTAAAAATCTTGGATAAGAAGGATCATATTCTATGCTCCAAGGTTATACCTCAAGTCAAAGTTTTGTGGAGAAACCACGATGTGGAAGAAATGACCTGGGAGTTAGAATCGAGATGAAGTCAAGATATCCTCACCTCTTCGATATACAAGTAATGCAATTCCCTAATTTCGAGGATGAAATTTCATAAGAAGGGAGGTTGTAAGACCCTGACTTTTATGAATAAAGAATAAATTTCTCAAAATATATTTTTGAATATTATGGTGTGGATTTGATATAATGTTATAGTTGTGGGTAATATTTACAAATTTTGAAAAAGTAAGCAAGTGGTTATATAATATTCGATTGGTCGGGAATATTCATTTTAACAGGAATATTCAATGACGACGTCACAATCATTAGTGGACCCCATTAACGAAGTATTGTCGTAGTTAGAAAATCGATGTAATTATCTTTTTATAAAAATAACGGCGAAAGTTTTACCGTTAAAACCTGTTGAACTACCCTAGTAGTAAAGTACCGTGAATACGCTGGCGTGGTTGCATAGTAGCACACACGGTATTGGTTATTGATGCTTACGTGAGAAGTCACTCAGCTTATACTCAATTATTGCTACAAGAATTGTGTTGGATCATATCTCTCATATTATTGATTCAGTTATTGTCACAGTATCATCTTCAAAATATGTTATTTTATTAAATCAATAATTGAGACGAAAAAGTTATTCATATTATTAAATTACCATATTTACAATGTCTAGAAGTTCTGTCAAGGAGAGGTTTGGTCATCTAATCACGCGCCAATAAGGAGAAATCCTTATCTAAAAGCCCCTCTTTCCCTCGGAACGACACGGTTTGTTAAATATTGTGAGTTATAATATTAATGATGAATAAGTTCAGTTGATTAAAGATGAAATTGATAGTTCCATTATGTTGGAATTATTAGTGTTAGTGGAAATCAACATTTATTTCGATATTAATTGATGTCTGGAAGTTATACCGACCAGTCAGGTAATTAATCGGATAAATGAGCAATTAATTGCTATTAATTCACATGATTATAACTATTTGTTCACATGTGTGTACTATTGATTCACATTCTTGTACTATTAGGGGAGTTGGTGCAAGATTGATAATACTTGCATGACTAAGTTAAAAATGGAGGTATAGATGGAGGTACTATACTGTAATTCGTATTTTCACATGATTATAACTATTGATTCACATGATTGAACTATTGATTCACATTATTTACTATTAGGGGAGGTGGTGCAAGTTTGATAATACTTGCAGGACTAAATTAAAATGAAAGAAAAGTTGAAGGTATTATATCAATATATTTTGAGCCCCAAAACGTGCAATTATCGAAACTATATTTTCCTATAAATAAAAGCTCATTCTTTCTTCATTTCTCACCAATTCACTAAAGCTTTAGAGCAATTATTATAGAGAGAAATTATAGAGAGAAAGAAGAAGAGAAGTCTGTTACCTCACTATTCTAATATCCAATTTCTTCTAAGGTAAGGGAATTATTCTTTTGTATTCATGAAGAGAGTTATTTTCTTTCAATACTCGTAAGAGTTGTTATTCCATTCTTTATTATTATGTTGGAATAACTTGTCTATGCGAAGTACCGCATACATGGTGAAATTCTTCTGTTATTCCATTCTTTATTATTCTATTGGAATAACCTGTCTGTGCGGTCTATCGCATGCCTGGTGAATTCTGTTATTATTCCATTCTTTATTATTCTGTTGGAACATCCTATCTGTGCGGATTACGCATGACCTGGTTCCATTCTTTATTATTCTGTTGGAACATCCTGTCTGTGCGGATTACGCATGACCTAGTTCCATTCTTTATTATTATGTTGGAATATCCTGTCTGTGCGGATTACGCATGACCGGTTCCATTCTATATTATTCTCGCTGAGAATAACTTTTCTGATGCGCGCTTATCGCATGCTTGGTGAATTCTTCATTATTCCATTCTTTATTATTCTGTTGGAATAACTTTGCTCTATGTGGATTATCGCATGCATGGTGAATGATCCTTCGTATTCATTCCTTATTAAATTGTGGAAATGATCATTTCATGGATTATCGCATGGTAGTGTAAAAATTTATTTGCAGTTTCATATATTCTATTATACTCAGTTGGTTAAAGTTTTGGCTTCTATACTCCATGAAATTAGTAGAATATGCTGGATATTTGCGCTTCATCCCGTATCTTTTCATGAAAATATTCTTCTGAGTATTCTTGAATTTTACTCCACAAATCAATATCATGTTGACAATTTGGACGTAATTGATTTCAGGATAAATTAACTTATAAATCTTTAAAATTTATTCTTGAACTTGTTTTATTGAATTATTATATCATTGTCATCGTCCTCATGCTTATATTGTGATGAAAGTCATCTTTGGCTTACGTGCATAGATGGACTTGGTATGATTATGAGCAGGGATCATTTGATATAATCATGACCTGTAATGTTATAAATGATGTGGTAAAAGTCCTCAGTGGCCTGTAGTGCATTGATGGATAGTTTTTGGTATGATTATGACCAAGGATTATCCAGTATAGTCATGACCATTGATGATTTAATGAATATCCTTGGCCCGTAGTGCAGGGATGACTCGATGATGTGGTTTATTTATTAAAATCGAGTCTCGTGATAAAATTGATGAAAACATTTTAAATCATAAAAGATAGTAGATATCATGCTCTACTTGACTCTTCTAATGGATTGCTTACTTCCGCTACAGTTGTTGATCTAAAACTTGTTGTCTATTATATTCTATCAATTGTTATACTGTTGAAGACTAATGATAATTTATTATGCATTATCTTAGTCATAATATTTCTTACCGGGCTTGTTGAGCTCACCCTTTTGCTTTCATTGTTCTCTTCAGGAAATGAGAACGTAGTTGGGACTAGTCGGGGAATGGAGTGATGGTCCGAGATGGTGTATTAGTAGTCCTCACTATTCTATAAAATAGTGTGACAATAAATGTAATGAGGACTCTATTTGAGAGTGGATATTGTCTAGAAGGAAACATTCATGTTTAAACTCTCAGCTATGTTTTGTCGTATATTACACGACTGTTGTATAATGAAGTTTGTATTTGTATTTTGTACCATGTATTTGGCGACTCAAGTTGGGTGATGTATACCTATTTTGGGGGCGTCACAATCAGCATGATACATCATTATTAGAGCTTCCCGCACAACATCTCACTGGATATTTGGTATGATCATTTGGTCTTTTCCAACTATACTATTCTCATAATTAATAATCCAAAGGTGAGGATATTATTCACTTGCGATTTGGTCAACAAAGAGAGTTTCTCATATGAATCCCCGACAACAACAAGCGAAAGGACTGGGGCATTTTTCGATTCCAAGAAATGGAAGGAGTTTAAGGCAGGTTCAAGCCTCTCATCAAAAGAAATGGGAGAATTCCTGAAAGAAATCATGGCGACATTAATTTGCCCCTGCAAAAGAAGGGGAAAATTCTCAAGAAAGTTCTTAACTTAAGAGCAGAAGGCCAGCGAAGAAAGGTCTAGCGAATAAAATCTACACCATCAAACATGTTAACCTGTGTCAAGTCCTCACAAGTTAAGGCCTCTACATCAAGGTTCAAATCTGGGCAGCGAAAGAATGAGCTGCACCCTCCAGGGATGTCAGCGGCATTCAGGTCATCAGTTCAGTCAGGTTGCTAATCAAACACTCAAGGAAATGGGGCACAAGTACCCAATAGCAAGAAGAAACTCCAAATAACCTCAAAAGGGTGAGTGTAACATCATGTAGAGTCTGGAGAAACAAACTTTTGAATATTACTTTAGCAAAGGTATCGAAAGATCCGGTATTCAAAACCATTGGCATCAATTCAGCGCAACATCAAGACAGTTCAGCGATAAAAGCTTTGTATACCACCGTTCGAGTGGGAATCAAAACAGTTTGGCGATGTCAGCGTATTCAACTACCAGTAGGGTAGGATCCGTTGTCAAACTACCATCAGGGTAGGCACCATTGTAAACTACCAGCGTATGCATCGGGAAGGTCTGGTGATTTTAGAACGTCATCCCCAGTAGAGATGTAGAAAATATCTCAATTTCTCTTCATCAAACAGGCATTGGCAACACCGACAAAAAGCCAAACCGTTGTAGTTAACACCATCATAGGCATCCGTAATAATCGGTAAAGGTAAAGCGATTTGCGAAAACATTTTAACATTCATCATAACATTCATTACATTAAGAAATGCGATGTACGGAGTGTGATTTGCGATACGTGAAATGCGGTGTGCGAGTTGCGTAGTGCGATTGACCAAAAGCGAAGTTAGAGTGCGCAATGCGATGTGCGAGTTGTGAACTGCGATTTGCAAAAACATTTTAACATTCATCATAACATTGATTACATTGCGATTTGCATCATTAAAAATATATTGTCATATTTCAAGTGCCTAGTAATCTTTATCATGTCTATTCTATTGCATTACATGAACATGATAAAGAGGGGCATCTGTAGACACTCAAAATTTTGTTTTCATATTACTAACTATGCAAGAGGACAAGACTTTTTTCTCACACTCCAGAGATAACCCTGGAGGACAACAACATCAATTCCAACCCCGAAAGTAGCCCTGAAGATCTAATTTCCAACCCCGAAGATAACCCTCGGGAATCAAGTTCAAAGCCTAGAGATAACCCCAGGAGGTTAAGTACACCTCAGAGATAACCCTAAGGACAGTCAGAGTAAATAGCAAGCCAACCTCAGAGATAACCCTGAGAAAAGACTACTACAACGGTGCGAAAATCAAAAATAACCATGGGAGGGGAAAAATGGTCATTTTGCTAACTCAACTTCAACTTAAATCAAATGAACTCATTTCAATACAAATTACATCAAAATATGTCTCACAAAACTATATCTTTACTTCCGAGCACAAACTACATAAAACAACTCAATGGACTGCCTAACTGAGACCCAGAAATGTTATTTCGGTCATAGACCCATCTTCCTGGAATCAAAAAAGGGAAAATCCTATGACATTGCATTGCTCTCGGAAAAAGCTTTCCGGAATGGTATGGCACGCTTCCATCGGACTCCTGAATTGAAAGTTATAAAGGTTCGAGCGAACAACGCGTTGTCCGAGTACACGTACTTTGAGACGGCGGGACCCACATTGCCCGGTGCACCCCGGGAAGCCGCAGGTACACCTGCTACTTCCCTCTATAAATGGAAGGCTTGGGGTGGCCATTTTAGCTAGAGAAAAAGGCGAGAAAGCAGAGAAAGCCCTGTCCAATTTGCTCTCTACACACTATAAACTGAGTGCTTTCTCATTTTAAACACTTGTGAGCTCATATATTGATATATTTTTACTGATGGGAACCGAGTGTTCATCCATTTAAAGCTATAAAAGTCTTCTTTGGCAGTCCACTATAAGCCTTCTTACACCTTTCATAGCCCTTTCTCCATATTTTGCACACACCGTTCTTCACGTTGAGAGTCGTGTTGCGTGTATATGCCCGGACTTTGGTCCGTGGCTTTTTATTTCGTTATATATATATATATATATGGACTAACATTATCGAGTTATGACTCGATTGAGCTTGGACTCACGTCCGAAGCGTTTATTGCTTATATATATATATACTTATATATAAATTGTGGTCAAACTCTGTTCGATGAGCTTGGATTTATATCCGGAGTGTTTATTGCTTATATATATATATATATATATATATATATATATATATATATATATATATATAGTCCCCTTCAGTTGACGGATCCCTCAAATAGTGTTATTTGAGGGATATGGCGCTCAACCGTTAGATCTATTTTAATGACTTTATGTGGCTGAGATTGTTTTACATCTTTTAACCTGTTTTCTCCAAATAACCCAACACATCCAATGCTGGAGAAAACCCAAGGCACGCAAAAGGGAAAAGAGGAAGAGTCTCATTCAAGCCTAAGAGAAGACTAACCCTTTTGAGATGAAGAGATGACCCACCATTTTCACATTTTCAACCCAACTTGCAAGATTTTCATTTCTATAAGGTATCCACGTAGTTTTTTTCCCTAACAAAATCTACGTTGTGGGCGTTGATTTGGAGATGTACGAGGGTTTTTTGAATTAAGTTTTTGAAATCTGAGTTGAGATTACATCTCCAGATTTAATATGGATTTATAAAAATTCGAGTGACTTATTATTGTTGAAAGAAAAGAAAAGTCAAGAGACATGAAGCAAGAGAATCAAACATCTAATGGGTAATTTTTTATTTCAGTTATAATGATGAATTCTAAATATAGGTTCTAATGGGTAGTTCTTAATTTGGGTTCCATTGATAAATTCTTGGTATAAGTTCTAATGAAATATTTTTAATTTGGGTTAAATTCTTGATTTGGGCTCTAATGATGAATTCATGATATAAGTTCTAATTGATGTGTTGGGTTATTTGGAGAAAATAGGTTAAAAAATGTAAAACAATCTCAGTCACATAAAATCATTAAAACAGATCCAACGGTTGAGCGCCATAACCCTCAAATAACACTATTTGAGGGATCCCTCAACTGAGGGGGACTATATATATATATATATATATATATATATATATATATATATATATATTTACATTTACGCCAGCTTGGAGTTTACTTATGGCCTTTTCTTTGCTTTATTTATATTTTCGTCCCACTGAGTTTACTTAAATGGCGCTTGATCGTCTTTATCGCTTTATTTACATTTCCGATCCCCCGTGGAGGTGCTTCATGGTGGTTGATCGTGTCTCTATATATATATATTTACCGCTTTTATATATTTACATTTCCCGTCCCCCATGGAGGTGCTTCGTGGTGGTTGACAGTCTGTATATATATATTTATAGCTTTTATATATATAATTGTTTATAGCTTACATACAAACTGCTACATCATGTGAGCCTAGGAATCATATGATCACAGATTTAGTTCCCTGAATCTAGATTCGATTCCCGTGATGGACATTTTTGGTTGTAATCAGCTTGTACATTATTTACGGTGTTCAAATTTCCTTAGATGGCTATCTTACCCACAAGGAGTTCGGCACTGCTATATATATTATTTTCTTGAAGATGCTTCGTATCTCAAATAAAAGCACTTAAGCCGAACATTTAATAAAATGGAAGTATCAAAGGCCTCAATTACTATTGAGCACAGTGTTTGAAAAAACCTCTTTTACAAAACATCACTGCTATATCTTGTTAAAACTGAATTTTTACACAAATTTAAACCCTTTTTATATAGGTGCGAATGAAGCATAACACTACTTCCAAATAATTGCATATTGACCCACACACACACACACACACACACACTCATATAACAGTTTAATTGAAAAGTAGTCGTGGTAACACGGATGTCGGGGGGTGCCTAACACCTTCCCTCCGCATAAGCAAGTCCCCGGACCCTAACGAATCTCGGTTTCACAGACCGATTTAACAGTGTTGCATCACGTGGTCAATGTGCAAACCTTTTCTTGGTTTACTTTGTGTAACCATTTAAAAATACCAACTGGCGACTCTTACAGTTCGATCATTGACATATAAATATTGGACCTTTTCACAACTTGTTTTTTCAAAAAAATCTCACCTAACATGAGAACACCAAAAGACAAGAACAGAAGAGGGACAATAAAAATCCCGACGTCGACAAGGAAGTGGATAAAAATCCTTCGAACATGCTTTGTTCAAATTTGTGTAGTTCATGCAAACCCGCCACTTCCCGTTCTATTTCTGAACCAGTACCACGTTCGCCATCTACTCGAGGTAGTCAATCTCAAAAATAAAGTCTACTGCCAAAAGCTTTGCTATCTCTTCATCTATTATCTTCTGCCTCTTCGGGGCGAAGATCCTTCTCTTTTTCCTAACTGATTTTTTTTCCTGGATCCACATGCAACCTATGTACAGCTACCTTCTTATCAACACCGGGCATGTCACTGGGGGCCCACTCAAAAATGTCTGCATAACACTATAATAACTACACCAGGCTTATCTGAAAAGGTTCCTATAGTCCCGAAACGATTCTAAAGATCTTACCATTCTTTCCCAGAATCAACCCCACCTCTTTTGTCTCTTCGGTAGGCATAACCAGAGGCTCGATAATACCTTTGGTAAATGGTTCGATAAGCTGTAATACGGAATTTATGATACAAACTTCATATATACAACTATTAACCGTCGTGTAAAATAAGATAAAACATAAGCTGTGACGCCCCCAAAATAGGTCCAATCCACAACCCATTCTGAGTCGCCAAATACATGGTATAAAAACAACTACAACTTCATTATTACAATTGTCGTGCAAAATATGACAACACATATACTGTGAGTTTAAATACAAATATTGTCTTCTAGACAATATCCACACTCAAATAAGTTCTCATTACAATTATTGATACGTTATTTTACAAAATAGTGAGGACTACTAAGACAACTATTTTGAATCATCACTCCATACCCCGACTAGTTCCCGCTATATTCTCGCCTCCTAAAAAGAAAAATGGAATAAAAAGGAAAAGGGTGAGCTCAACTAGCCTAGTAAAGAATATTATGCCTAAGATAATGTACAACAAATTATCCTTAGTCTTCAACAGGGAAAAATCTGATAGAATATAATAGACAATAAGTTTTAGATCAACAACTGCAGCGGAAACAACAATTCATTAGAAGAGTTAAGTAGAGAATGAAATCTACTATCTTCTATGATTTAAAAGTCCATCATCGATATTTTATCCCTGTAACATCAATCAATATACATATTGAATCAAATATTCATCTTTTTACTACAGGCCAAAGATATTCATCAGTTGGTCATGTTCATCTCAACACCTATTCTTTGCACTACGGGCCAAAGATGTTCATCAAAAAATCATTCATCTTTGCACTAAAGGCCAAAGAGATTCAGTATATCATCATTTAGGACTGAGGCGGATGAAAAATATTTAAAAGAAAACGAATCCAGTGAGACAAAAGAACAAATATTAGGGATTCGTACTTCGGTTTATCCATGTTCAAAAACACCTCATAATATACTATGGTGGAGTAAAATTCAAGAATGAATATCAAAACATGGATACAATCAAAGATAGTAACAAAAATAGACATCTGGGACAAAGAAAGATTTTTTTTTTTTTTTTTGTGAATAGTATCGTATTCGTGAATAGTGCCGTATACGTGAATAGTAACCCCGACACTAAACGATAGAAATTCCACAAGAAAAATCATCATACTTCGTGAATAGTACTCGTGAATAGTAACTCGTGAATATATAGTAACTCATGAATAGTAACTCCGACATGAAAAGGTAAAAATAATAAAATTCATACCCATATTTTGGTATAATGATATTGAAAGAAATAATATCATTTACGAAGAAAATAACATCCCTTACCTCAAAAGAATAGTATTTCTGGCTGAAATATCAGATATAACGTTGAATGGAACTTGTATAGCAATACTCAAAGTACCAAAATACTCACAAGAATACGCTCGATAATATAGAGAGAGAAAACTTCAGTTTCTGGTGTGATTTTCAATTCTAACCTAAGCACCCTATTTATAGGAAAATGCTTAGAACACCAAAGTAGAAAATTTAATAATATTATTATTTTTATAAAAATCATACGCACACTTTGACAATCCAACATCAGCTTATTTACTACACAAGTGGGGCCCACCAACTCACCAAAAACATTTTTCTTTAAAAAAATATTTAAAACTCCAAAAATTAATTATTCCGGAACATTAATATTTCATAATAAATAGCCCTTTTATCAGAAAAATTTGAATCTCATGTCCATTCCATAGGAAATTCAATTCTCTACAACTTTGTAAATTTAAGTTTTCCCAAATTCGAAGCAGAAATTGACCGAAATCCACATACGGACGATTTTGCAGGCTATAATCAAATTTCAGTCAAGAAATGGGGTCCACCAACATGTTTAACATGTTTTTAACATTTATTGTAACAAAAATACTCTTCTTCATTTATTCATATATCACACATTCATTGTAAAAATATCACCATTATTATATTATTGAAATATAATAATATATTTAAATAAATTATTTTATCAGAAAAGATAAAATATTAATTTTCAACAATTGTCACTTTTCTAAAAATTCCTCCATTTATATCCACATAAATAAATATTTTTCTTATCATATAAATCAATAATTATTTATTCATAAATAATATTATATAATCAATATAATGACAACTTAGTCGTTCCTAGGAAAGAGGGGGCTTTTCAATAAGGATTTCTCCTTTCTAGCGCGCAATTAGGTGACCAAACCTCTCCTTAGACAGAACTTCCTTATACATTGCCAATAATGCTATCTAATAATATTATTCAAATAATATGAATTATTGATCTGATAATGGGAAATACTGTGCAGTGACAATTATTGAAACAACAATAATATAAAATATCAACGTAGCAATTATTGAATCAATAAAATAAAATATTGAATAGTAATTATTGTAACAATTATTGAGTAGTGCCTTCTTACGTAAGAATTAATAATTAGTGCAATACCGTGTGCTACTATGCAACACCGCGTACATCGTGTTTTAACCAATCGGGTATTCCAACAAAGGTTAATACTTGAATAACTACTACCGTTATTTTTAAAAACTCATACTTGTCATTTTCTTCATCCAATCGCTTTCCATTATGGGGCCCACACAAGGCTACACCGTCGTACGAATATTCTACGACCAAATGAATATTCCCCGACAACAATGAATATTTTATAACCACTTGCATATTTGAAATATTTGCACATTTTATCCATAACTAACCACATTAATCAAATCAACCCCTTACTATTTCAAAATAATAAATAGAGGAATTAAATCTTTATTTATAAAAAGTTGGGGTCTTACATAAGCTATGAGTTTCAATACATATATTGTCTCATAGATAATATCCAAACTCAAATGAAGTCCTCATTACAATTATTGTCATACTATTTTATAGAGTAGTGAGACTATGTACTATAGTAACCATCTTGGACTATCACTCTATTCCCCGACTAGTCTCAACTATATTCTCATTTCCTGAAGAGAACAATGAAAGAAAATGGTGAGCTCCAATAGCCCAATGAAGAATATTATGACCAAGATAATGTAGAACAAATTATCCTTAGTCCTCAACAGGGAAAAATCTGATAGAATACAATAGACAACAAGTTTTAGATCAACAATTGTAGCGAAAATAGTAATCCATTAGAAGAGTTAAGTAGATCATGATGTCTACTATCTTCTATGATTTAAAAGTCCATCATCAATATTTTATTCCTGTAACACCAATCAATAATTATTTCAATCCAACGAATTCTCTATACACTGCTGGCCAAAAGTATTCGTTTGTATCACCAATGGTCATGATCATGCCAAACAGCTGTTTATCTATACACTACAGACCAAAGAGGAATTTCACCACAAACCTTTATCTGTAACATTAAAGTTCGTGATAATACCAATACATAATTTCTGGCCATAATTATACCAATCAACAGTCCATCTTTGCACGACGGGCCAAAGATGACTTTCAGCACAATATAAGCATGATGATGATGACAATGATATAAATAATGAATTAAGTGAGATCAAGGATAAATATTTAAGATTTATAATTCAATTTATCCAGAGTTTAAGAATATCCAAATTATCAACATGATAACTGATAAGTGGGTTTTATACCTACTTATTGGATATCAATTTACGCGAACTATGCCCATCTCAAGTACATTTTAGTGTGTTTTTAGTTGCATTTCATGTTATTTTGCATTGCATGTACTGAGAACTCCTTTGGTGTCAAAGTGTAGGATATGGCATAATTTGGCGATGTTAGATGGCATGAGGCTAATGGATGCATGGCGTGAGGATCAAGTGGAGAAAAGAAACCACGTATTGGTGGACAAATGAACTAGAGTAGCATGACAAGGGTGAACAAAGATGACAGAGTCGAGAGCGTTGACAGAACCGTGTTCAACACTACGTAAGTCATATGCAGCTGCGTGGTGATTAGGCTTATATACGCTACGCTACCGCGATCACTCTACCGGACGAAATTTACACTCGTCGCCGCCAGCGAGAATACAAAGGATGAACGCGCTACTGTCAGCGACAAAACCGGGTTACTTGATCTGCTTTTATTTTAATGTTTAATTTTAAGAGTTTGTAATTAATTAAAAACAATTCTGACTGGTGTCAGACGTATCATTCAGTAGTTTTACGTGTTTTTCATATTGGAATTAGGGTTTTACACTTTGGGAGATTTCCAACGTAAAACTAAGCCTAAACTTCAATTTTTTCTACTTCTACTTTGTATTTTCAATAACTGTGGATAAACAACTGTTCTTTTGCTGGATTTTATTGAGGATTTGAACGTTACTATTGGATTGTAATCAGCAATTGGGTTTGATCGATTTTATCCTTTCTCTTTCAATTATTTATTTATTATCCATGTTTTTCTTTGATCCCATAATGGCTTTTGGTTTAGTCATGAACTAAACTCCATTATAGGATTCTAACGGATTTTAATATGTAGTTTAATTGCATGCTTGACTGCTGGACTATTTTACATATCATAAGGGATTTCTATCATGGTTGATTTTCATGCATGAATGATTGATCACCATTCGTTTTAGGTACTTGTATGGAATTGAAAAATAACATGCGGGTATGGATTGTAATCATGATAGCATGTGTATATGGGGTTGTTTTGTGTAGCTTTATATTTCGTGAATCAGATAGACATATACTGTTTCACCGTATAAGTTAAATAAGGGCTTGTGCTTAAATTCAATATGGTTGCAATTTCACATAGACATATAGTGATTTTGGTTATATTGATGATTACATGGTTTCTATTACATGTGGATACTATGTAAGTAGGTTATAATGCATTGAAAAATGGTTATGTCTACATTAGTGCTCTTGGCTACTTTTTTGTGATATGTGAACAATCTTGCGTGACGGTGGTAATTAGATGAGCTATTAAATGAAGTTAGTACCCATTATTTCCAGATTTGATTTATTTCGTTATTATTCTTATTTTAGTTGTTATTTGATTTTATAGTAATTTGCTATCATAATTATAATTATTAGTTTAAGCATATAAAAATAGTGATAGAGTTGATGCATAATAATTTGATTTAGCAACATTCTCCGTGGATCGATACTCGACTTACTCTGTATTGCTTGTTGACGCATGTATACTTGCATGAGTTAGAGCTCTTTTGTTAGAACTAAAAAAGAGGCAACAAGTTTTTGGCGCCGTTGTCAGGGAATTAGTTTAATATTTGTTGCCAATATTAGCTTCAATCAAATTAGTCTTAATTTAAACATTTTTTTTTAATTTAATTCTCTTCCAATTTTTCTTTCTTTTCAGGTACCATGGATGGATGCAATTATCAAAGGTCATATTCGAATATGACTCAACCAAGGGAAACAAGGATTGATGGACTTAATACATTTTTTGTAGATTCAGTACAAATTGAGGCAAATTCAAAGACGTTGGAGGTTATCGCAGCCCAACGGAGTCGAAGGATGGCAGTTATGTTTGACTATTGTGCTGGAAACCATCAAAGTCATCAATGCACCGTCAGTTTTGAACCGGTACAATATAGTGGTGATTACCTCAACAACTATGTTTGTCCCAATTATCATCAAGGTTGGGGGTATCACCTAGATTATGAATGGAATTGTAACTATCAAGACCAATACTGTGTTCCAAGTCCAACATATCCATAAAATTTCTCAAATCCACCTCCAATGCAATAAGAAGACAAATCAGAGTTGAAGGAATTTATGTTAAGGATTATAGCAGAAAAAGAATAGATGATAATGAGTCATAAGTTATCAACCCAAAATCTTAATAGACAGATGGAACAACTCATTAACTCCTCAATGAATGGTCCTCAATATATGGATTTACAAGATAATTCAAGATTGGAGGATTTGTGGTTCAAGTTTGTAGCATCAACTGAGGAGAAGATAATTAAGCAAGAGAGGTCAATTCAAAATCTACAGAATCAGATGGATCAAATATTCGAAGCCTTGAACAATCGCCCTCAGAAAAATTGGTACTATGACATCGATGATGAAACTGATGGAGAGCCAGATGTGTACATGCCACTAGATGAACTGAAAGGAGTGGACATTGAGGAGACAACTGGGGGTTTGAAAAATTAAGAATATCAGATCACCTGTATTATACCCCAAGTACCTTCTCAACTAGAGTTGAAAAATTCAATGAGTTTTGCACACCCATGTCCCCTAGGTAGTCACATCCAAGGCAATGTTCAGTGTGCTAAAGAGGCCTCGTATACACCATGGTGGGTTGAGGAAGAGAAATTAAAAGAGGAAAAGTCCATTGTACCTTCCATGCCTCAATTCAACAATTTATTCCTAGATACAACGGACGAGACACCTAGCTATGCAATGGAACTAGAGACATCATGTACAGGAATTGTGCTAGGTTGTTTCAATTCACAGATTAGTAACATGGGAAACCTACCTACACACAAAGTGATTCTAATGGATAGAGGATTCCTCAACTATCGACAAAGAATTGGATAGTGTTGACTAGACAAAGCTCAAATGAAAGATCAGAATCAAGCAATCGATCGGGAGGCAACCTGTGAATTTTTATATTTATATGCTCTACTAGTTTATTTAGTAGATAGGAATTAATTTTCTTATTAAGTTCTCTTATAATCCAAGGTGCTATTCTAATCCATGTTGTCTCTCTTCATTGCAGGTAATGGAGGTGCTATGAATAGGCAAAATGTAACGCCCCAGAAAAAGGTCCATTCCATCCAACCCATTCAGAGTCGCCAAATACATGGTACAGAAAAAGGCCTATCAGCGACCAAGGATATCAGCGACCAAGGATATCAGCGACCGCATATCCGATCGCAGATAATACTTATAGCGACCAACATCAGCGACCGTAATTGAATCGGTCGCATTTACTTATCGGACCGCGCGATGCGGTCACCGCTTGGTCACGACATTAGTTTCCTCCCAAAATTTGGTGCAAAAAAGGTGGCGCGCTTATTTGTTGCGACTAATATATATCGGCCATCGCAATGCGGTTGCTAAAGGGCCACGTCATAAAAAATTAGCGATCGCAATGCTTACATTGAAGCTGTCACGATCAACTAAAACTTATTCGCACTCGTGTTCGCGATATCGTTGAAGAAAAAAAAAAAAAGAGATACACGAGGAGAAGAGGGAAGAGAGGACCACAGACCGCCGCACCACCGCCGCAGACTACCCGCTTTCACCACCGCCACCACCACCACTTCACCACACCTAGAAACTAATTTTGGGTTTAATTTGTTTGTTTAATATGCTAGAATTTGTGTTTAATTTAGGGTTTTAATTTATTTTGTTATAAAATGATGAATCCTCGAATGAATTAGTGTTCAATTTGAGTTTTGAAATTTAATCTTGGGTTTAATTTGTTATATATTAATCGAGGTCAATTCAACTTGGGTTTGATATATTGGAAATTTGGATTTGATATGTATTGTATTGTATAACGCAATTAGTGTTTGATTTGTGTAAATACATATTCTACAATTAAGTTTTAATTTGTATAAATTTGAGTGTGATATGTAATGTATGAAATGTAAAAAGAATGTATCAATTTTTGGTTTGTTTATGCATGTTTAGGTATAGTGTGTATATTTGATATATTGGAAATTTGGATTTGATATGTATTGTATTGTATCTTTCCTAATTAGTGTTTGATTTGTGTAAATACATATTCTACAATTAAGTTTTAATTTGTATATATTTGAGTTTGATATGTAATGTATGAACGTAAAAGAATGTATCAATTTTTGGTTTGTTTATGCATGTTTAGGTATAGTGTGTATATTTGATATATTGGAAATTTGGATTTGATATGTATTGTATTGTATAACGCAATTAGTGTTTGATTTGTGTAAATACATATTCTACAATTAAGTTTTAATTTGTATAAATTTGAGTTTGATATGTAATGTATGAAATGTAAAAGAATGTATCAATTTTGGTTTGTTTATGCATGTTTAGGTATAGTGTGTATATTTAATACATCACGCGATTTTTTTATTAGTCGAGTAGTTGCTAACGCTTATACTATTAACGAGCCTATTGTTGATCCACTAGAGCCTATTAAGGGCTATTGGAGTTGATGGGTCAAGGCTTGGGCTTGGGGAGGCGAGGCCACACGAGGCCACGCCAAGCTTAGCTAAGCTCACGGGCCAAGCCAAGCTTGGTTGTTAGTACGGTAAGCTATTGGGGGGTCATTAAGCCAAAATAAAGGCGAAGCTTAGGGAACTGTTAGTGCAACAGAGAAGGTAACTAGACACACGTGGTCAATAAAGAGAATGTTTATCTTTTTAACAAGGGTATTTAACACTTATGTATATAAGAATAAAGCTACAAAATGTTATAGAAGCTATAAATTGCTCAACCAAGTTATGCATGCTTACAAGTATGCTCAAGTCATATGGTTACAAGTATGCTCAAGTCATATGTTAATTAACATTTATAATGTTGTCTCATAGTAGGTACCGTGGAATCATGGACCTCTATTCGCATCAGTAGTTGGATGGCACGACGAAAAGTCAAGTGCCCATATAAATGCTACTGATTGAATTTAGAAATTTGGTTGCCAAGTGTTTTTGGAGTATGCATATAGTCACCCAGAATGTATGAATGGTAAGTCGCAGATACGATGTCCATGTTTAAAGTGTAAGAATGTAAATTATATGGACAGAGACATGGTAAACTATCATTTACTTGTTTCGGGTTCATGAGAAATTACGAAGAATCTTTGGTGGGCACATAAAGCGGAGAAGAGATGGTGACATCACACAAGTACACAATTCGGGCAAGAGTACTCATCGTATGAATGAAATGGTCCATGATATTGCGCAGGCCAAATTTTGATTGGGAGCAAGGCAGTAGAGCAACCTATGAATTCTCGATGCCAAAGACTTCTTTAAGTTGTTAGACGAGGGTAGTAAGCCATCATGGGCGTGGTTGCACCAAACACACTACATTGTCCGCATGCGGGCGACATTACTTAACATCAAGGTCGATCACAACATGAGCCATGAGTGTTTTGAGTCACTCTTGAAGGCAATTAAGAGTATGTTGCTGACTATGTGAAATTACCCGTAACTATTACTTTTGTAAGAAAATGTTGAAGAAGTTGGGTCTTGGATACCAAAAGATCGATGCATGTCCCAACGATTGCATGTTGTTTTATAAGGAAAATGAACAGATGACAAGGTGCACGCTTTGCGGTCATGATCGGTTTAGGCCTAATAAAGAGGGTGTGACTACAAAAAATCAAGTATACCGCTTAAGATTCTAAGGTATTTTCCAATAACACATCGACTAAAAAAGATTGTACATGTCTTCAAGATCACCGAACATATGAGTTGGCATGCGAAATCTCCACTAAAGATGGAGAACTAAATCATCCCGCAGATGGGCGGGGCTTGGAAAGATTTTAACTTAGCACATC